>BFEA01000323.1:639922-670799 GCA_003427395.1 Chara braunii | reverse complement strand
CACACACACACACACACACACACACACACACACACACACATTCAAACACAAATATTAAAAGGCACCGAAAAAAGAAAAAAAAAACATATATATTTTTTTCCATTCCTTGATTGTTTCCTTAGGACACTAAGACAAACAAAAAAACAAAATACGTAAAAACGAAGACTACAAAGAACTGCCAACAAAAAATCCCCCCCCCCAAAAAAAAACTTTTTTTTTTAATTTTTTTTTTAATTTCTCTTCTCCACCTTTTCTGTTGTTTATTTTTTATAATTCTAAAAACTTATTTGTTTCTAAAAAAAAAAAATCGGGTTGTAGGGATTAAAATACCTACAACCCCTATTTTTTCGTTTTTTTAACCCATTATTTAATTCAAGAAAAATGCGGCAAATTCACGTCCGCGGCGCGGACGAGGTCGGCCGTGGACGTGTCCGTGGGTGTTTCGTAGGTTATGAAGTAAGGTTCTCATTGTCTGGATGCAGCGGTAAGCGAAAAAGCCGTTCATGGTTAGGATTTAAACAAGCTCCATGATATGCCAGGCGGCGTTCATCGGGCATTAGCCGTGTCTGACTCGATTGTCATAATTGTTACTACTTTGGGGATGAGGGTATTGAGTGACTGTGTGATGGGTCTGTTTGAGTTGAATTTCATGAGTTTTATCATGTGAAAGTCAAGGAGGTTCTTTTTGTCAAACTTGGTAGTCATTGTGATGTAACTACCTTCGGATAGGTTTGTAATCTTGATGTTTACATTGAGGAAGTTGCATTTCGTGCCGACGTTGTGTGAGTTGTGTGTGGTCATGTATTGCGTTTGATCATTGATTGTGATGAATTTGAGTGGGTATAAGAAGTATGTGCTCCTATGAGAAGTGATCTTTGGGCAAATGAACTTGTGGATGAGAGATTGTTGACGAAGTGCAGGTCATCAAAGTATCTAAACGTGTTGGAAAAATACGGGAGGAAATGTAGATTCTTTCGATGAAAGAGTTTTTTCAGGAACTTCCATTCATACATGAAAAAATATATGTTGCACCATACTGGTCAACAGCTCATGCCCATTGGGATTCTGAGTCTTTGTCTCCTGGTGTAGGAGCCCATGGTTGTGTATGCATTATCAATAAGCCATGTATTCATGGAAATGATGATTTCTGGCTAGGTACCATGGCATGTCCAGCCGGATTAACGGGCTGGACTATCCGGGGGTAAAAAGGTTTATCCGAAATTTCCGGATAAATTCCAGATAATAAAAAATCATTTTATTATTATTATTATTTTTTTTTAATCTCCAAATCTAATAGGTATTTTGAAATGACCTCCAGCCAAAAGTTGTTGGTATTGCTAGGAGCTATAACATACTTGTTTTTCAGATTTTTCGGGGATGTTTTGGTTTTTGGAAAAGTACCATATTTTTGACCCCTCTATATACTTAATCCGGTTTCATCCGGGTATTCTGGATATTTGAAGGGTGCCCAAATATCCGAATTTGGTGCTTCAGTTTTTGGTGATGAGCTAAATGTGTTTCTTGGGAGGGTTGAGCCCAAAAGCAGTCGAATTTCAGTGAATCATTAATTTTGTGAGTTTTATAAATTTATAGAAAAGTGCAACGTGTCTTCCGTAAGTTTTTATGGTGTGGGCAAAGCCAAGGTAAAAAATGAATTTAATTGCGTATGGAAGGCCATCTGTTGATTCATCAGTGGGGATAGTCTCATAGCATCTCGTGATATCAATTGCGAACATGCATTTGATGTTGTTGGGGAAGTTGTATACGTAATCTGTTGTGGACTCATTAATCCACCAGAATGGGACGGTGTGCCCGTTTTTTTGCGTGGTGTCAAGGGTAAGTTTGCCACAGTGTTGTTTGACTTCATTTTCAACTTATTGAGTACTGTAGCGCATAGGTCAGCCAGTGGTGAGAAAATGACATCTGCAGCGTTTGTCATACATCTGAAGTTTATGAACGTATTTTTGTATTTTTTATAGATGGCGAACAAATATGGGATGGTAGGATTTCCAAGGGGTATAGCAGAGAATCATATTGTGAGTTCATGGGTAAGGTATGTGGTGAGTTATGCTTCTGTCATGTGGCATGGTGCGAAGTCTGGCTTTGATAAGTGGCGTAGCGCCAGGTAGCGCAGAAGGTTGGCACAACAGATGACTCAAGGGTGAGATAGCAAACTCAAAAGGTCTCAAAAAACAAATTCAACGTTTTGCAGGCTCAAGATTCAGTGGATTCAGCACTCGGTATTATTGCGGACTCAGCTTGACAGCCATAGGAGTGGTGGCTTCTTCGTTGAGGAAGCGACTTAAGTTTAGCGGATCCCGCTCAGTGCTCATTCGGCAATTCCATTGAGGCGAGCAAACTGTGTTCAACGGACTCGTACATTGAAGTTAAAAAAGATTCACTCGATCAAGGTAGTGTCTCAAATCCGGCTGATACGCTGAGCGGATAAGCTCGGACCAACTTGACAGACCTTGCTGAGCAGCTCTCAAAGTGAGCTGACTCGACGAAGTACCAGACACAAACCCAACAGTAGTTAGACTCAGCCCCGACAACAAAACCTGCAGTCCCAAAAAGAACCCGAGTCGGGACTAAGACACAGGCGTGGTACGCATACAACAAAGGCAAGTTGCAACTGAGAACTCAACAAATAACATCGTACTCAGTGAAACTGTGAGGCGGACACACTTAGCTACAGACGGGCTCTTGTTACATAAAGTGCACATTCAGATTGAAAATCGGTACATCACAGACTCATAGTAGGAAACCCGGGCTCATGTCCAGGAAGGACAGTCAAGGCTATACTCGACATACCTTAGAAAATACCCCGGAGATTAAACACCATTGAGCCACCGGATCTGGGATACAGAAAGTTGCAGCAGTGACACATCTCAAGGACTATCGCAGCTGCGGATCTCGGATACAGAAAGCTGCAACAATCGCACATCTCAAGAACTGCCACATCAACGGACCTCGGATACTAAAAGCAGCAACAGTGGCACATCTCAAGGGATGCCGCAACAACGGATCTCGAATACAGAAGACCGCAACAACGGCGAACCCAAGCGGGCACACCTCGGCCAACTGCGATTTTCTGGTCCTGTTTTGACGGAGAAGGTTGATTCGGTCAAAGCTCTTTTGCCCACGTGGGTTGCCGAATCATCAACCAGAATGAGTTCGAGACTCAGAGAGTTCCAGAGGAGTCACTTGAACTTGAAGGGTCAGTTACAGACGACTTCGAATAAGCCGACGGTCTGACCTAGATTTTGCATTAGGTCTGCCACAACACAAGATAAGGCCCAAACACTGTTGTTTCATCGCATGCTCAGACATACTCTTATGTCGTTAAACTGAATATTAGAGGTTAGATGTTTTGGGGTCTCTATTTGACAATTTGAGTGTACTAGGTCATTCAGTGTCTGGGTGTTTGTGCTTTGGTGCTGACTTGGTTGCATTGCAGGTTGCAGGAGTCGGGAAATAGCTCTCCCATGGGTGACAGACACAGGTTGGATCTTAGAGCTGATTTCACATGCTGGCACATACGTTCCACCGGTCCACAACGGCTCATCAGAGGGTGATTGTCCTCTGGCTCCCAGTAGGGAGGTGAGGAGGGTTGGGAGAGCATGCATATGAGAGGTTAGTGTAGCAGCTAAAGAGCTCACCATGTGTTCGTTGATGTTGCCGTCAGTCAAGTGCTCTTCCATGGCCGGCATAGTCGTGTTCATCGTACTGATAGCAGGTAACCTTCATTGACAAGCGATTGCAGTGTCAGAGCAAGGGAGGAGCTCTGCATCTGTTGATCACTCTCTCAACAACTACAGACCGCAACACCCGTGAGAGGTACGTGGTGGCAGTATGAGGGAAGAAGAATTGATGCCTTCAAGTTGCAACGTTATGGCGGGAGATGTTCCCGTGGCATAGGGCAACGGAGGTATAAGAGCAGAGTTGGGAAGGGGGGACCAACAATTGGTTCGTCCTCTGAGAGATCAAGGATATTGAGGAACCCATTGGTATATGAACTTAGGTAAGTAGTGGTGGTTGGCAGGGGAGGACAAAGTGGTGGGGTCGTGAGGGAGCTTCATGTTGAGGGTTGGGGGGTGGGGGTCTGTGATCGAGTGGGTGGGTATGGGGGGGCGTAGAGGTAGGTGATGCCTAGGATATTGCAGAGTGTTAGTGGTGAGGGGTTTGTGGGGTTGCATAGGTGTCACGGTGGTTGTGATGGTGCTTGGTGGGGCGTGGATGGGTGATAAAGGTCTGCGAAATCAGGTGGTGGTGTGAGTTTGGAGAGTAGGGGAGCTGATCAGGTTCGTATGCGTGTTGGGTTTGTTACGAATGGTTCGAGGGTGGTGGACTAGGATGGGGGGGAAGGGTATTGCCTGGTGTACGGGTAGGTGCAACTGGGTTGTGGGTGGTGGAGTGTACGGGAGGAGGAGTCAATGTGGGTGCAGCTGTTTTGTCATAGGAGGTAGGAGGGTACCTTGGGTTGGAGGTGTGAGGGGGGGGTCACTTCGTAGCGCAGATTTTGTGAAAGAGTTGCATGGGGCGATGTAGTCAAACTGGGCTTGATGGTGGATGTCGAGTGGCACGGGGAGTAGAGGGAGTACGGTGTTTTGGGTCAGTGTCATACGGAGATAGCAGTATGGGACATATAGTATAGGAGGTGGTCGAGTAGCACCGGTTGTCAGCTACTGCAGCGTGGTAGGTTGGGCGTTTGTCATGATGTGGGGTCCTAACGGGCGTTTTTTGTTTGTAGATGTAGTAACATTGTGAGGTTGTGTCTGTAGCTCTTTTGTCATAGAGTGGCATATGAGGTTGGGATGTCGTTTAAGTGGTAGGGATGTGGGGTAGGATGTGACACTGCAAGGTTGGCTCGACAAGCTGGTCATTTGCTAGCGCGGAGTGGCGGGTTGGCATGTATGCTATCGTTTTTGTCTTTTAGTGGGGATTTTTGTCTGAGGGTGCGGCTATGGTGGTGCAGTGTTTCATGTGGAGGCGACTGTAGATGCTTGGTCAAGGCGCGGGGTGCGAGGAACGTGTGTTGTTTCACTTTGTCGCTTCATAAGGCGTGTGTGAAACCAAAACGTGGGTGGGGAGGTAGGTTTTTTTTTTGGGGGGGGGGGGTTACTTGGCAAAATAAGGGAGCTGCCTGCTGGGGTCGTGTGTTTCTTGGTTTTATTGGGTGCGGGTGGTGGTGAAAAATGGAGTTGTGACTTTTGCTTTTAGTGGGGTTCTCAATATTTTTGTGTGGGTTTGTAAGTAGATTGGTTCAGGTTTATTTCGGTTAGTAAGTCTTTTGTTTGTGGCTAGTACGATTTGGTGGTAGGTTTGTAGTCTGAAGGGGTGTGGGTTTCCCTTTTACTGAGTGCCTCCGCCAGTGTTGGGAAAATAGGGAAAACGGGCAGTTTTCCCAAACTCCTAAAAATTCGGAGGTCGGGCCCGATGACGGCTGCCATTGATAAATCTGATCGGCGGTCGTTTCGTTTCGGCCAACCGAAAAGGTCGGAGGCCCACCCAAGGCCCGATATTTTCCCACGCGGCAAAGGTACTAGTGGTTTAAAGTGTGGTCTTTTAAAAAAAAATGGCTAGCTGGTGATCCGAAGTGCGTGTGTGTGTGTGTGTGTGTGTGTGTGTGTGTGTGTGTGTGTGTGTGTGTGTGTGTGTGTGTGTGTGTGTGTGTGTGTNGTGTGTGTGTGTGTGTGTGTGTGTGTGTGTGTGTTTGTGTGTGTGTTTGTGTGTGTGTGTGTTTGTGTGTGTGTTTGTGTGTGTGTGTGTGCGCGCGTGCATGTGTGTGCCAAGGGGGAGGGAGGGAGGACCCCTCCCCCACCTATCAATCAAGCAATCATTGAGTTATACAAAATAAATCAATCAATCAATCTTTTTTCTTTTCACACACCAAACACCACCCCCCCGAAAATCCTTTTTTTTACTTTTTTTCATCAAGTGGGTAGGGTCGGGGTTCCAGAACCCCAATCCACAATCCCCACCCCCAACCCTCTCCTTTGGCCGCCACGAGGCCATGAAAATCGCCACGGCTGCGATCATGACCGCGGGGCCTCGGTCGTGACTGCGGCGACCGCGGCCGCGGGAGATTCGTAGACTGTGGGGTACACGGTACTTCGGCAGATGGTTGGGCAGAGGGAACTGCGTGTGTTGTGTCTTGAGGATCCTCTGGTGTGGTAGCCAAAGAGGCAAACCACGACTTGATGGTCGGGAGGCCGGCTACGAGCGAGGCGTCAACAATACACTTTACTGTGGCTAGTTGGATGAGACTGGCCGGACGGGGCCGGGGGGGGACTGAGATCGGACCTCACGGGAAATGTCAGCATAGTGTCGATCAAGGGCAACGTGCCAGTGGTATAGACACCGTAAGGAGGTGTGTCCATCCTCGCGGCAACTTAGGCAACCACGATGGGGGTCGAGGGCGGCATGCTCCTCAAGGGATGGGGCTCCGCGTGGAGGGACGAAACCCCGCGGGAGGTCTACCTCAGAAACAACGAACATATGGGCGTCAACCTGTACAAGACGACTGCGAGCACGACCCATGGCAGACATCGCCATCCGCAAGCAGTCAGCCATCAGGACAGTCTCGTAATCCAAGTGGTATTAGATGACATCCCGAAGCTCGAGGTCCTCGGGGGCAGGGTCGATCTCTGCCAAAGGGTCGTCACCATACTCGATGGATCCGTAGCGTCGGGAGAATAAAATTCCAGGTTGAGCTGGGCGGTGAAAGCGGCCGGCGAAAGAGGAATGACCTCAAGTGGTGTCATGTGATTGGGAGGTGGTGGCATATCGCGAAGAGGACAGGGCGTCGGAGAAGCGACTCTGCATCCTCTGATACTGTCGAGCAGCCTCGTAGGCCTTCTCTGTGGATGCAAAGATCTGTCTCCAAAGCTCTATACAGTAATTAGGGAGCAGACTGGTGAGGAATTTGTTGGTAAGAAGAACCTCTGGTAGGAATGTCTCATCTCAAACGAGGCGGGCGTCCTGTAACAACCGGATGTGACGCTCGAGATCTGCCGGTGCGGAGGACCCGGGCCATCGCACCGGGGTAACCCTATCGAAGGCATCAACAACATCATGCAGAGCGCCATAGCGGTCATGAAGGAATGTGGTGAAATCCGGTGAACAGGGAGCCTCACCTATGCAAGTACGATGGGTATAATAACTCTCTCATGTGGTGAAAGCGCCGCCTCGCAATTTAGTTGCAAGCAGAGAGCACCACGACTCCTGGCTAGTGTTTGTCCGTGTCAGTGCACATGTGGCTCCCTGCAACCAATGCAACACATGAAGTGTGTCATCGCAGTCGGGTATATTCGACAGACGCACAAGGGGGGGACCGTTGTGCTGACGCCGAGATGAGGGAGGCTAAGAGACCTGCACTGCAGCAGGAAAGGTCGGGGTTGGAGCATGGTGGAAGTGAGAGCAGGGTGTGGGTCGTAGCCATTGGGAAAAGGTCCGACAAAGGTGGACGCAACGACTGCAGACACCTGTGACGGAATTGTGAGGTAGGAGGGTAGAGGCGGAGCACCAGGTCAAGGGAAACGAGCCTGCAAGACCAAAGTAGAATGAGTAGTGAGAGAAGATGAAGGGTGAGCAGCCTGTGCAGGGTGAGGCTGTCTCAAGGTGAGTATCTCCGCCTGTATTTGCGCTATGGTGACCTCCAAGGTAGCACCATGGCAGACACAAGCCCGTAACAGTAAGACACTTGTTTGTACATTGCGATCCCTTCGTTCTTGTAAGTACTGTTGTGGTCGCATACCTTCACGAGATTGTGAAATTTTCTTCTTACACCACGAGGATATAAGTTCAGTGACAGTTCGTCATAGGCAAAATCCCACGTGATAAGTTCGATCGCGTTAACGTGCCTTTTTAGTTGCTCGGATGTCATCTCTGCCCATTTTATCGACGTTCCCCACTTCTCCTGTCGTCGCTGCCTTAGCAACTATTCTGAATCCATACTGTACGGGGCAAAAAAAAAAAAACATAAACATCACAATTAGGGATGGAGTATGGAATAGAACGCACCGCTTGCATAAGTCCAGAGAGTCATTGCCATTCCCCGCATGCATATGCGGGTCATTAGAGAATGATTAGTGTGATTGCGGAACGACAGTCAATGCGGAGACCGACGCAAGACGGACTGCAAATTGTTTCGTTTGTCACTTTTGCGCCATCGAATATGATCGACAATATTGAACTTTGTTATTGTGTTAGTTTTTTTTAGTTTCTGTTTTTTTCCGTCTTCATTGTGGGATGTGATTAAAGTCGTCGTCACGTGAATGCCGATACTCGACCTTTCGTGGATGAAGCGCAACATTGCGTCTTTGATTTCGTTGCATACATGTTTGACATACTTCAACGTCGCCCTTTGTATGGTGGTGGTTTGCTCCATTGACGACACCTTCGTTCGTTCAATCCGTGTCGCGCACCGTGTCAGACCACCGTTTGAACAAAATGCCATTAGGATGTTGTCTGTAAGAGCTTTGAGTCTTGCTATAACCCCTTTCTCTTTGGACACTGTGTGTGCAGGTTTCTTGCTTTGTCCTCCAACTTTGATGTTTTCGACGCTGTGTTCCGTTTTTTCTAGCTCTTCTCTCGCCATGGTCATTTCGACTTATGGTCCCGGTGGGGGGGGCAGGGCCTGTGCATTGACTGGGGGGGGCAAGAGCACTGTGTGCAACTCCGCGGTTGTGCGGGCTTGCATCACCTCGGCCATCTCCGGAGTCATGTTGAAACAAGGGGCCCGGTTGGTCCCTATCTGCCATTGTTGTTGTGGGATGTGTGCCTCGAGATGACAACGTTTTGCACTAGCTGCCCAGACTGACCTTCATCTATGTCAGCGTGACCCGGAGGGGGTGGACCAGCCTGATCCATGGGAAGGTAACCCATGTTGTCATTTGTCGTTGTTTCCATGTCGTGGGTATAAAGTCTCCTTTCAAAAATTCATGTTCTCGCAGTGTACTTAATAGTTTCCTGATGGGTGCATGCAACACCAATCTTTTCCTTCTTCCGTACCTTCTGCTTTTACCACGCGATATTTAGGTACCTAGGAAGAAGAATCCAGAATCACCCTTCCATAGTTCCTTGGCCTGTATGTGGGGGGGGGATGTCTGATAGTTTTTTTTTCCATTTCTCCACCGTCTGCAGCTCCTTTTATGTCCTCTCCCACTTCGTTCTCGTGTTCTTGGAGTTGTCTTCCTTCCTTCTTCCCAGACTTCCCAGACCTTTTTCCTGTCTCTTGTCCATACCGCCTTTTTCTTTTTCCTTCTCTCTTCCCTTCCCCTTGCTACCCCCTTCAATAGTCTCACCATTGTCGTGTTCTTGGGAGGGTGATTCCATGTGTTTTATTCCCCGTCCTTCTCCTCCCTCCCTCCCATCTCGCTCTCTTCCCTTATCCTTATTGGTCTCATCCTCTTTCTGTTGCTGCTTCTCCGACTGTGTTTTGTCCTGCCCGGTCTTTTCCCCTTTGTCTGCAGTCGGATCCTCCTCATTCATTTGTTTGTCTCCATTTTTGGGGAGCCCATTTTGTTTTCCTTGTGCCTTCCCGTGTGATGTTGACCTCCCCCGAGAAGGACGAAACTGGTGTTCCTAGTGGTTGGGGACGATATGATGTTCGTCGGGGATCTGCCTTGTTTTCCTTCTCCCTCCCAGGTCCATGCCCCTGGTTCGTTGATCACTCTCCGTCTGAACACCCATCCTTCTTTGGTCGGATCATTTGGAATCCATCTGCCTGACCCTCCCGAGTGAGGTTTGACCGGTCTTTTCATTTGACGCCCCTGCATTGCTGGCAGTGAAGGTCAGTGTTGAGGTGGCCTCTCTGGCTGAATCCTGCGGGTGGTTAACTTGGATAACGTAAGTCCAAGTCTTACCTTCTTGCGAGAAGAACCACTGTCTGCTTACCGAGAAGCCCACGGCCTAGTCCCAGTCCACCGCCTTTAGGAGCGTGTCGTCCGGTTTAGGTCAAAACTAGGGTTGATCGTTTATATAGCCCAAGACTGGGGCGATCTGATGCAAGTCTGTCAAACTTGCTCCTTGCACATAACGAGGAGCAAACCAAAATTCCACCCAAAAATATTTTTTCATGAGTGGCTCCCTTCTCTGATTCGATGTGAAGGGTGTGGGAGGCTCCAGGCTCTCACACTCACCTGATGTGTTTTGAACTAGTGCCGTATATTTCAGCAGGGTGGTCCGGTCCACAGGTTGGATTGTGATGACCATTATTATGTTCAGTCCTGCTGATTCAACCAGAAAGTGGTCTATGACCTCCTGATTGTCCATTTTGATTGCCCTCAGTCTGCCCTGCACCCATCGCAATTTCTCATTAATGGATACTGTTGCTGCTCCTTGAGAAAAGATGAACTGGACTGTGTGTCTTGTATAGATGTGATTGCGATTCACTACTGCTTGCGGCTGAAAGACTGCATGAGGGTAGATGAAGCCATTTTTTTCGTGTATTTTTTAATCAGCACAATGTGCAATTTCTGTATGAAGTGTGCCTTCATCAAACTCATGGTCTCTAGTGCAAGCGGATCATCCGCCATCTGTTTCCCTGCAGCCGCCAATGCTTGTGTGAGTGTGAGGGAATCTTTCGATCTGACCTGACCCACAGGGTTGATGCTCTGGTGATGGTGATGGCCCTCTGGGCCTGATCCTCCTCCTGGGCGTGGCGGGGGGGCCTCCTTCAGGTGACAGTCCATCTGTTTTGGTTCCCTTTCATGGTGTCGGGGTGCAACTTGTCCGTGTGTCGTAATCAGGTCTGGATTCGTCCCGGGCGAGCGGGCGGGGGGGGGGGGGGGGGGGGGGGGGGGGGGGGGGGGGGGGGGGGGGGGGGGTGGTCGGTGGGAGAGGTTCAGTCCCTTGAAGACCCCCTTCAGGCTGAGGGGCGAATTCGCGATGTTGTTTGTTTGACGTCCGTTTTTTTTTTCAATTTTGTTTTTTTCCGTTCTTTGCGCTTGATTGGGTATTTCGCCATGATGTCGTCGTGTCCTTGTTAAGAAAACGCAGAAACACCCAGGTACTAATGACGGCGAAATGTAGGAAGATCTAGGTTAAGTAAGTGATGATGTCCATTGGTGTGGAGAGAAATCGAAAGCTTAGGGTCCTCGGTTGTATGTTGATTTGTGTTTCCGCTGCTTGATTGATGATAGCGGATTTAGTTGTGAAAGATCGTGGATTTGTCGGGGCGGGGCAGGATAAGGTTTTGCAATAGGGCAACAAGTCAGAGGGTGCAAGCGTTGCTGGGCAGGGGAGGGTACTGGTAGTATGTGTCGGCCAGTGATGGTCTTACCTCCCTCCTCTTAGGGCATTTCATTCCCCCCGTCTTGCACGTTAACGTTTACTCTTGCCGCTTATGTTGTCCCTCCCCGTCTCACGCCAGTCGTTCTCGTGTCCCCTTCCTGACTCCCCTAACTGTCATTGGCGTATTCCAACTCCCATGTCCTCTCCCCTTTTCCCCATGTGCTCACAGGTCCGTAATCTTCGCCGAGTCTTCCTTGCCTTTCGTTCCTCTTCGTTTCCCCTTTTCTTATCCTTGTGTAGTCTTAGTTTTCTTGTTCTCGTTTTGTCTCTTGTACCTTCACTCTTATATTTTCGTCCTCTTCTCTTACCGTTTTTTGTCCTTAAGGCGCATCCGAGGGGCATATCAGCAGCCAAGCTTATCAACTATGGCGTCTCTATCCCTCACCTCCCTCAGTTTCGTTGAGCAAGTCAACGGGAGTGCGGTCGGGCCTCGCTGTACCGGTGTCGTTAGTGCGCTACTCCAGCCATTCTCTGGGCCGGGTGGTTTAACTTCTCCCACAGACAGTTTCTAATGCCCCAAGCCAATGTCAAACATATGACTACCCCTAACTGACCCGAGTACACCACGGACAATTTCTAATGCCCCAACCCAAGGTCAAACCTATGACTACCCCAGACTGACTCGAGTACACCCACCTAGCTAGGCTCTGTTAATCTTTCTGTTGTTATTGATGCTTTTGTTTATTATTCATAGCTCAATTGGTCCTCTCCTTTATAGGACTTGGTTGCAGTACTCGCCATCCACAATGTTTGGCGAGTAGCTGCTTGGTTGCACTTATCCGACAATCTTGGTGAATGAAAACTGTGTCAGACGGCTTGCCACACCATCGATACAAGTTGTGGTGAGTGTTTTGGGTTTCCCCCCCCGTCAATGGCAGTTTTTGGAGGGTGGTTGCAGCGTGCCTCTAGCTGCCCTGGCCTAGAGCCAGGGCAATTTGGCTATTTTGTCTGTTCGGCCTGTGGGACCAGGCCGTGGCCTTACCCCAAAGGTTGTGCGCTCATTCAGTCTTGTCCAGTCCTGTTCGGAGCCACTGTCAGTTCCAGGCCAGTCCACTCAGTCCGCTGGGGGTATATACCAACTGCAGTCTATTTTCAGCCTCATTCTTCACTTGCACAGTTTGGAGTACGTGCATGTTGAGTCTGTGTTGGAGTTGCGTTGTCCCTTCCCGGTCCATCTCCATCTCCCCCATCCTCATCCCTTCGTCTTGATCTTGATGGACCGCCATCCACGCGGCTCCGTCACACTGGTATCAGAGCGGGAACAGTCTCCGCTCCCACCCATCCCATCCCGCAAGTGCGGGATGATTTTGGGCCATTTTTGGTAATTTTGCAAGCATAATGGGCAGAGAGTGACATGTGGTGAGAAAGGAGAGTGTCGACACGACGTGCGTGGCGAGAAAGGAGAGTGTCGTCATGAGGGGTATACGCAACCGCCAAGGTTAAGGCCGCCACACATGCACACGCACGGGCCACGTGCCCATGCTGCCCCGCCCTGCCCTGCTCCCGGATTATATATATCAAGATCCGAGTGTTGCTGCCAGGGTTTGAACCTGAGCAGCAGCCAGCTATGCGCATGCATGACCAGTGCCTTAAAATACTGGTCAAACTTTATCCATGCTCTGGTAGTGTGACACGTTTGTGTTGAAGAGTGCTACATTAGCTATTAAACCCCCCCCACCCCGTCGGCGGGCAGCGACCAACACGACAATACCGGGTGGGCTGCTATTTACACCCCTCCCCCACGCCCTGTGTTGTGGCTGTTCTTGCCTGCACACGTGACCATCTGCAGTGTCTTGTGGCAGTTTGCCAAAGATCTTGAAGACTTGAAGACCCCCCTATTTAAGGGGCTGCACTATAGTGGAATCTGGGTGGCTAATCAAGATCTCACCACGCCAGATGATGATGATGATGGTGATGATTATTTTTTATATTGCTGCAGCGGCAGTTTGGCAGCAGTGAAGACCTCCCTGGCCAGGGGGCTGCGCGACAGTGCAATCAGGGTGGTTGATCAAGATCTCAGCCAACTGTAGATTATTTTTACTATTTTGTTTTCGCTGCAGCAGCAGGCTGCCAGCACCTTGCCAGCACCTTGAAGGCCAAGATCATGTGGATCTTGGTGATCTTGTTCGCTCTTAGCCAACCAAGATTTTGGTATCATCTCTCTCTCACTAACCTACTCTCCCTCAACCCCTTTTTTCTCCCCCCTTATTTTCCCTACTTCCCTCCTCCCCTTCTCACTGTTCTCTCATACGCCTATCTCTTCACTAATCTTCCACCATTTTTTTCTCCCCTCTCCTCCTTACTCACTCTCTCTCTTCCACTAATATTTCATTTTCTTCCCCTTTCCCATCCCTTTCTTTCTCATTCTCTCACCCTCCTCTCCCCTTTCCCTCCCCCAACTACAGCCCTATCGTCTCCCCCACCCCCCACTTCAATTTTTTTTTCTTTCTCACTTATTTCTCTTTCTTCATCACTTTTTTCATCCCTCCCCCGCCAACTTCAAATTTGTCTGGTTTTCTTCTTTTGTTGTTCTCTTTTATTTAAATTTTTTATTTTTCGTCAAAAAATTGAATTATCTTATTCCCTACTCTTTTATCATTTTCTGATTTTTTTATTTTTGGTTTTTATTTATTTTGAAATTTTGATTTCTACGGTACCTTTGTATGTTGTTAAGACTTAGTCATTTCTGATATCCGCGCACATTTTAGCCCATTGAGGGTAACGAAGTGCTGCCAAAATATTAATTTTTCTCCCTACTCTCTTCTTCCAGCACATTTGACCCCTAGGGGGTAGCGAAGTGCAGACAAAATGTTTTCATTTTACTTAGTCATTCTTTTTGACAGCACACGTCAAACCCATGGGGGTAAGGAAATATTTCCGATTTTTTTTTAAAATAAAAAACTTAGTTTTTTCTTCACTCTTCTCCACCTCCTCGTTTATTTATTTATTTTTTAGAAATTTTAATTTGCGGCATTGTAAAATTTAGTGTGCTTCTCTTAGTCTCTCCCTCCTTTTGGCACATTTCTTACCTCATGGGGGATAGAGAAATGTTGTCGAAAATTCCAAATAAATAAATATTTTTTATCTGCTCACCTTTTGTTTATTTCTTTCTTTCTTTATTTTTATTTTTTATTTTCTTTTATTTTTATATCGAAATTACTATTTTATATTTATTTATTTTTATTTCCCCCTCCTCTCCATGGTTGTTATTTTCTTGTCTTGATTAGGTTGCCGCTACTCTACCCTAACCCCCAAAACTCTCGTTAGAATTTGCTTAGGGTTTTTTAGGGATTAGGGTTTTTCTAACCTCTCTCCTCACCCGCCTTCTTTTGTCGCGCACCCTGGACCTGAACGGATCCTCTCCCCTGGACTGACTCACGACAACCTCTCACACGCGACCCACTGGTTACGGAGCACACCGGCTCACGACTACCTACTCCACTCACGTGATCCCCTCCCTCTCACTCGTAAGCCTCTTTCTCCACACACAAGTTAATTTATTTCCTCACCTCCTTTTCCACCTCCCACCATGGGTACTCCCATCCATCCTCGCGGCCCTCCTTACACCAATGCAAGCACGCCTCGACCCGCATGGATCCATACTAAAACAACTCAATGCACTCGCCCTTGGCGACAAACCGCTTCAAGGGATCTCCTCACTGTTCCCCCCACCGCTTCCGCACTCCATCCCCAACCGGCTTTCAGTCTGGTTCCCCACGACTCCAGACATGGAGACGTCGTGGTTCCCCCTTCTCAGCGAGTCAGGCCCAACACTCCCTCTCTGCAGTGGTGAGTGTGGTTGTCGCTCAGACCATACCGTCAATTGTCGCGCACCCATCGGCTCTCGTTGCCCCTGCCGCTTCGGCCACTGCCGTAGGTGCTGCCGCCAGATACCAGTATCTGGCTAGACAGTTTCATCTACCTATCCTGTTGTTGCTTCCTAGCTTCCCGCAAAGACCACGACACTATGGTTCAGAGCCCTTTCTCCTCCTCTTATCCCCTCACTCCCACGTTAGGGCTCCCTACAGTTTGTTACTGCTCCGGGTCCTCCCCCCGCTAGGGTACCCTTTCCAACTCCTCCACGTCCAACCCCGTGCACAGCGCAACCGTTGCATGTGTTGCTGTAAGTTATCGTTAAGGGCTAACAGTATGTGCAACACAGATGTGGAGACACAAGATACCATGAAGGGATGATGAAGATTTGATGATGCGAGTGTACAAGCAACACATCAAACAGTACTGTATCAACGCATGGGATGCAATGTTGGAAGTCGTAGCTCGAAAAACATCTATCACAGTCGGGATATCGTCAGTCGTCATAAAAGAGTAAGATGCGTCCGGGGTTCCTCGAAAATACAAGAAAACAAAACTAACTACCAACTTCAACATCATGGATAGTATACTCTGCCGAGCAAATGGGCAACGCACCAGCCTCATTCACTTACGACGTTGTTGCATCTGTTGACAGAAGATTGCTAATGAGTCGTTTGCTAACAAGGTAGTATAATTTTCGCGCGTGAGAGAGTTTTGCGTGCATTGAAGTTGGAGTAGACGTTTTTATTTTTTTCATTGACAAATTTAGTTTTTTTTCCTTTTTGACAAGGCGGATTTCCTTCAGGTAGCTACATGTTCACCATCATTTTCCAACAAACGATTTCGTTTTTTTTTGTAGTGTAGACCATGTATATAAAAATATATATATATTTGGGGGGGGGGGGGGGGGAATATGTTTTTGAAGGAGGGCATGAGGGCAGGGGGCCAAAGGGGAGGGTATTTGTGGGGACAACATAACACTTCGATAAGTATTAAATACATGTAACAAACATAAGAATAGCAAACCAACCAATGCAATCATGAAACAACCCACTTATGTATTGTTAATCATAGGTGTTTCTTGGTATGGTACTCACTATGTTTCTCCAATCTTCATGTACTGGCCGGAGAAAACCTGAAAATTTCATGATTTTATACTGTGAAAGATAATAAATGTTAATCGATATGCTTGAAAAGTAACAAAACTGATCATAAAGACCCCTATAGCTTCACATAATGGCAATGAAATTGTAACACCCCCCAAATTTTATAAGAAAGCGATGTAAAATTTGCGGTAAACAGGACCACAAAATACACACAAAAGTGGGGTACCTCCCAAAAATTGACTTAACAAAACATCAAAAGTCACCAAAATCACAATGAAAATGACAATTTCAATTTCGTTCAAAAAATATAAAATGTTCGTTTTGACAAAATCGCTGTTAGATCCAGAAGAGGCGATCATTCGCTAATCCCCCTGCTGCACTGGGAGAAGCTTAGGCGAGCACTCACAAACACAGCCTTGGTCAAAAGCCTCCTAGACTCGGTCATTGATCCAGCGGAAGTCGATTGAAAAGTGGTGGCACAACAAATAATTGCAACAGTACAAGGTCTTCTGGACAGGATCGGGCAACGCCCTCAGCGGAATGAATTAAACCACGATGAAAGTCTGGTCCTCCCCATGGTCTCCGGCGAGCAAGAATTGAGAGAAGACCTCTCCTTTGAGGGAATCCAATGGCCAGGCATCATCATCTCAAAAGTGGACACCACGATGGGAGGAGCAGAGAACAAGAGGGCGATGGTGCGAGGCGGAGCAGAAAGGGAATTCCACAACATTTCCTACGCCCTATACTGCACCTCCGGAACATTACAGCGGATAGTACGACAAAGGTGCCCATGCCTGCTACTAACAGCAACACCTTCCAGGAGGACTGCAAGTAGCGGCAGGTGATCAAACACAACGGGCGAATAGGAACTCAGAATCAGACTCGGAATCATAATCACAGTCAGGGGAAGACCCTGACCCGGATCCAACCTCCACATCAGATTCAAAGTTGGAGTTGAAATCAGCATCCCAGACAGAGTTTGAATTCGAGTCGGACGTGCCACTGCTGAAAAGGACAGTCCTTCTACCTGCATACAACCGGGAACCACAAACACAACAACTCAACAACCATTCCCTCCCCACCCTCCCACAAGACTAGATTTTGGATCCCTCACCCGCTACTAAACCCCTGCCCAAAAGAACAGTGTTCAAGGATTGCTTGAGTACTACGACCGCCCAGGGCCAGGGTGAGATATCAAAGGACGGTGTGGTTATCATTCCTATTAGGAGAGCCAGCCAGGGGGGAACTGGCAGATAGGGCTGAAGCAGGTCTGCCCAAGGATCCCTAGACTGACAACCCGTCTCATGAAAGGGACCCAGGACACAACCCTTGGTCTCACACTGCATGGATGGAGGGGTTGAACCTTGCAAATGTTCACCCGCCATATGCTACGCAACCACATTGCTCAACAAGGGGATCAGGGGGCCATCGGTACGGTCTTCCCACAGGGTCTCTCCTTCCCCAAATAGGTAACCCAAGTCTTGGTTCTGTTTGAGAACACCTAAGACCACGACACACCGGATACACAGATCGTCTGGTTCTCCCAACACCAACTGTTGGATACGCCCACTACAAGATTGCCAACAAACAACATCTGGTCTGCAGAAGAGAAAACACTCTTTCTGCAATGGCTTTTGGAAGATGAGACGCTGGACGCCAACAGGTCGTGGGGCGATCCCCCGTTTGTAGCCAGCCCGTCGATGGGAACACTGCAGAATTAATATAACAATGGATCAAGGAGAGAGAGGACATTGGGGCAATGAGGCAAAGCCGGCTTGCCCAAGTCCCCCCTGACCCCCTCCACCCTCGTGTCGCCAGCCCGTATGGGCAAAAACACTGCAGGAAGCGGATTTGGATATCCGGTCGATAAATGTCAACGGGCTGGCACAACAAAATGACCAAAAAACAAGGGCACTTTGGGACATGATTACAAAAGACACGGGGAGCAGATAGCCAGACGCCATAGGAATCCAAGAGACCCACCTCACCGACTCGCCTTCCCACCGGGCCAGAGCTAGACAGATCTGGCCACACACGGAGTTCGCTGCACCCGCCAGACCGGTGGGATCCATGAGAGTGGCCATATGGATCCCCCCTACCTCCAGGTTACAACCCATTCAAGCGGACTGGGATCGGGTAGATGGCAGGTGGGTTTGCATGAAAGCGCCAGCAGCAACAAAACAGATATGTTTGGTCTGCATATATCCCACCAATAACCTTGCTCACCGAATATTGTTTTTTAACAACCTGGTGCACGTTCTGCCAAGGGACGCCCCCATCATTATGGTGGCAAACTTCAACATGACTCCAGACCCTAACCTAGACAGGAGAACGCAACTCAAATTCGACCTCCATCCACTCAGGATGGTATATGAGAAAGGGGGGCGGACTGTGTGACGCTCAACCAAATGATGGTCGAACTAAGACTCATGGACTCATATCGACACATTAACCCGGCCAAGTGTGCATACACATGTGTTCCATCTAGAGGAGAGGCGGGCATCTCAAATTCACGAATTGATCTAGCCTTGCTTTCTGAGGATTTCTCTGGAATGCTCATTATGGCGGACATCCTCCCCTTCTCTCCCTGTAAGTCATTCGACCACCGCATGATAGGTATTGGTCTTGCCTTCCACACGCATATTTATAGAGGACCGAGGTTCTTTAAATTCAACACATCTCTCTTAAAACTGACTTCCTTAAATAAACAAGTCGAAGACTTCAGGGCCTACTTGGCCTAAAAAAGACATGAGGATGGATCCATTGTGCAGTGGTTCAACAATGGGGTGGCTCAACTTAGAGAAAGGGTAAAAAAGTTGCCAATCCTACCGGATTGTCAATGCAAAGTCGGATTAGAAGGGTTGTGGCGCCAACTACAGGACTGGGATGAGCATCTAATGGACAATCCCTTAGATGTTCCCACATACGAGGCCCTTCAAAGAGCCCGAACTCAGCTGCAGGACCACCTCGACCTACAAGCCCAAAAAGGGAGAATTCAGGCCAAAATTAACAAGGACGCTGCGGAGGGCATGATGACCAAAACCTTCTTCAATAAAGCAAAAGTAAAAAGCAGACAAACATGGTGCCTGCGCTGAACCATCCCTTCGATGCCACCGAGCCGAAGGCCACCAATGCCTATCAAATTGTCGAATACGCTTTTATTTACTATAGACATTTGTTCACATCACAGTCTGTGTGTCCGAAAATAGATTCAATGCTGGTTCCGCGTTGAAAGATACAATGCGCGTTGAATCCGCGTTGAATCCCCGTTGAAAAGCCGGTTAGACGGGTTACAACGGGGTCCGCGTTTATTTTTTTTGTGTTCTAAAAATAATCAAATTAAAAATTCAAAAATATGTGGTTGTAGATATTTTTGAGTTCTACAACCCCATATTCTTTATTTGATTTTTTTGGGCTTTGACGGAATTAAAAAAAAAATCGAAAACATAAACATAATGAAAAAAAAAACAACAACAAAAGATGAAATGACTCAAATGAGTGTTTTTTTTTTTTCTTCACAGAGATCTTTTTATGGCTAAAAAAAAACAGAAAAAACAATTAAAAAATATAGGGTTTTGTAGATCTTTCAAAGATGTACAACAAAATTTTTGTTTTATTTTTTTTTGAACTTAATGTATTTTAAAAAATCAAAAACATAAAAATAATTCAAAAAAAAAAAAAAAGACACTCGCACACTCACACACAGACACACAACACACAAACATACATAAACACACACACACATATGCACACACATACACACACACCAACAATCACGCGCATACACACACATACTTCCGGGTAGGTTTGATGACTTATAGGAGGGTGTCAAATTTTATGTTTTTTTTCTAGTTTTAGCGTTTGGGCGCATAGGGCCACGTGCACGAGGCCCAACGCACCCAATTTGTTTTTCAGGATTCAACGGGAGACCCCCATTTTCACATTAACGAGATTCAACGGGGGCTCTGATGCCTATTCAATGGGTACAACGGCGTTTAATTTCGTCTGTTGCCCGTTATTATGACACACATGCCACAGTCTTTGGAATAAACTAGAAACACTTTTCTCAATGCTCTTCCAGCTATGCTGTCCACAAACCACAGGAACACGTTGGACACACCTCTCTCCCAATCGGAACTCCTTCGGGCACTACAAGAGATGGATGACGAGAAGACACCATGCCTGGATGTGTTCCCCAAAGAATTATGGCTCCATTTCTGGGACACATTCATAAATGATTGTGCAGCGTACGTGAACGCCATCTTCCCAGAGGAGTCTTTTGGAGAGATGATGGGTCAGAGAGTGACCACTTCGCAAAAATGGCGATAGGGAGGACGTCGGAAACTACCGCTCTATCGCCCTTTTACCAGTGCCATACAAAATAGTGGCTAAGGCATGGGCGAACAGGTTACTGTCATGCCTGCCGCATCTTATACATGTAGACCTGTCAGGGTTTATGCCCAATAGGAATATACAAGACAACATATTACTAGTAAATGGGACAATCGGGTATGCGAGATGAAGAAAAGCAGTGGCGGCTATTCTTTTCATCGATTTCGAAAAGGCATACGACCTCATAGATTGAGACTTCCTAGACTTGTGTCTCAACAGGATGCGATTTGGTCCGTACTTTTCCAAATGGGTGAGCATCTTTCACCAAACCGTCTCCATTAACATAATGTTGAATGGCCACCTAGCAGCCTCTTTTCGCCTCCAACGATCAGTGCGACAAGGGGACCTAATAGCCCCAATGTTGTTCGTGATAGTGATGGAGGCATTGGCGGCAATGATCATAACCAATCCACACATTCAGAAAATTCAGGTGTCGGAAATCCCGACTCATCTTATCCCTACCACCTCGCTGTTCGCCGATGACCTCACGGTGCTTTTTAGGGCCAATGAACAGAGCTTTCGAGTGCTAGCGCACACTATCTACCTTTTTGAGATAGCAACCAACGTGAAGGTCAACTGGGGAACAAAAACAGGAGGATGGTGGCTACACCCCGAACACTCTTAGTCCCCAGACGACCCACCAGTCAACTGGAGGGAGAAAGGGGCAGCAATCAGAGTGTTGGGGGTTAATCTCACAGCCTTAGGCCCCCCGCCAGACCATGGAGACTTAGTGTTGGAATTGGCCACGCAACGGCCAACCGAATGGGACACGAAACCCACCTCCTTGGTTGGACGGACCCTGACAATAAACAATGCCATCTTTGCATCGATCTAGTACAAAGTGGCCTTTTGGCCACTATCTGAAAAGCACCTGGCCAAACTCAGACAGGCAGCCACGACATACCTGTGGAAAAACGACCATAACAACATACACTGCATCAAGTGAGTGGCATGGGACGTCCTGATCTAACCAAGAACCAAAGGTGGCCTAGGCAGCATTGACCCGAGACAGGAAATCAAGGCTCTCACTCTCAAATATATTATAAGGATGCTGATGGGCAACACTATACCATGGATATGGTATGCACAGATCCATATAGCCTGTCTGGCTCAACCGTCCCCGGTCGATAGTCTGGTGCATCCGTTTCAATGGTTTACTAAACAGGCATGGACGATCCCGGCCTGCCCCCGGGCGGATCCTGAACCACCCCGACGGGTCGGGCCAATCGAATCTCAGAATTGATCCCATATGGACTGCTATGATATGCCTGTGGAGGAATCATGGTCCGAAACGAACTCAGGTCCAGCTGAGATGGCATGACATCATGCGTCAACCGCTGTTCGGCCACCCCCAAATCATAGATCAAACAAGAACACCCTTCTCCCTCAGTCGGAAATTGAAATGGCTTCGGTGGGTCGAGAAGGGGATCTATACAGTGCGGGACCTATGGGATGATACCTCCGGCTCCTGGCATTCATAGCAAACAATCAAAACCAAGATTGGCCACAGCCTGAACCAGGAACAAGACCTACCAGGGGATCTAGGAAGTGATCCCTATGGCATCAATTATTGCCTTGAGACGAGGTCCCACTATAGAGACGGGGGACTAGGTGGTAAGGGTAGATTCGCTACACCTATCGATGACAATCTTCAGAGTGGACCGGTCTCAACCCTCATCAGCCATACAACTACAAGCTTACTGCCCACTGGCAACTCTTCCAGAAGCAACTTGAAGATGGTCGACCATTCACAGAAAAGAAAATCTGGACTGTCAGTCCCCGGCCGCCTCGCTGACCAGAGTTCGCGTGGGGGAAAAAAAGGATGACGTGAAATTTGTGTTCGAACCCACATTACCCCTGTCCCACCTCCCATTCGATCCGAATGAGTGGAAGTGGCAGTGGGGAACATCATCAATCACGAGTCCATGGCAGTACACAGTGAAAAACGGGTATAGGACGATGTGGACCACAATCCGGACCTCGGTGATGGAGGATATTCAAAGGAGACGGGAAAGAGACTCCTCCCTCACCAGGGAAGACATGAAGGACTTCAAATGGTTGTCCTATACACATATTAAACCAACTAACCACAGGGCTCTGCAATGGCGGATCATACACAGATGCGCCTACCTTAGACTGGGTAACACAAAAGAACAGATCTAGAACAAAAACAGCAGCTTTCCCTTCTCTGTACATTCTGCAACGTCGTCTCCCCGAGGAAACGGGCAACATGGAACACAGTCTTTTGGACCGATGGTGGTGCCAATCTGGAAATGGTGGGATGCTGCCTGGCACTATCTTACAGGCCAGCACTTCCCCTGGGAGATGAAAGCTATTCTCATGGGCACCCTCCCTCTAGAAACAGACTGGACACTCTTCATGCTTAACTTGTTCCACTATATTCGTCTGGCCTTACTCATGACAGCTTGGAGAATGAGGTGTGCCTATGAGCGGGGCGAGGACACATTTGCGCCCCAGCAAGCCAAGGCAGTTATTGCTGATACAATAACCACAAACACGCAGGACGCTTGGAAAAGCCTGCGATCCAAACTACAAGAAGAAACTGAACCGTGTAAAAAAGATCAGCTGATTGAAAAATTCACAAATACGTGGGTGGATTCCAATAACAGACTATGCAGACTAGACCACCAAAACAATTTACAGTGGCAACCATGGCTCACGACAGAGAACACCAAGGAATTTCTTCCTGACGATCATTTCTCGTGTCATATTCAAGCAACTAATTTTGTATTGATTCAGACAGAACAATACATAGACCACCTTGCACATATAGGAGCAGGAACACGCCCCAATTACCCTCCCTTACATCCCCACCTCAATTACCCCCCCCCCCCCCCCCCCCCCCCCCCCCCCCCCCCCCCCCCCCCCCCCCCCCCCCCCCGGCCTGAAACTTTTTTGGGGCATCCCCGAGTGGTGAGGAGATCCCCCCTTTTTTTTTTTTTGGCCGACCAACCTCCGCCCCCCTACCCCGCCCCATCACTGTCAACCCTCACCTCTCTACCTAACCACTGTCCCTACATCCCCACCTGAAGTGCCAGCCTGGCAGAATCTCCACAGCATCGCCAATGAAGCAGAAGTCGGAGGAAGATGGTTGCGGAGTGGGCTCATTGGAAGATGTAGGGGTTTAAACAGGGTTTAATAAAGACAGGAGAGAATAAAGGGAATGGACGGCAAAGCAACAGCGGCATCTGAGCAGGTACAAGCTATAAGGAGTAGATGATGAGCTAAAGGGAGAAACGGAAAAAGTGGACAAGGGGACGAGAGAGCAAGGAAGGAGAAGTGGACGAAGAGGACTGTGGTATCTGGGTGGATATCTACAGATAAGACAGCCTTCAGGCATGTAATGCTGTAATGCAGCTGAAGCAAGGGTATCCCAACAAGCCGTCCACGGTGCTCCTATCCGCCACAATGGGATCAGCAGGACAAAAGACAAATGTGTGGACACCTCATCATGACAAGAACAAGGACAAACACGATAAGCCATTTCAAGTGTCTGGCAATAGGTGAGAGAGGGTTAAGGACTTAGAGAATTAAGGGTTTTAGGGTTTAGGGTTCAAGGTTTAGGGTTTAGGGGATCAAAGGGTTTGAGGGCATCACGGACAAGACAATGCACTGAAACTGTGGGGGAATTATTCAACAGCACATCCGGCACTTTGCCTTAACCACAAAACACAAAAGACACAGGCACGTGGGGTTAACTTGAGGACTTGGCGGGGATCTCAGGAAACACACTCACAAGTTGCACCCCTACACTGATACGCACGTACACACAATGCTCATATCCACTGCAACTCACAAGTCACAACAATTCACAACGTACAAATCTCCACTATACAAATGCACGCAAATCTCATTTCACACATACGCACGCAACACGCCTATCCAAGACTGTAACACGCATAATAGACAGAATGAGACTTCATAGGCACGACCTCTCACATGGAAAGCACAGTCTATACTCTTACACCTTCATACATTTGCACTAACAGACATACACAGACATAAACACATAAAGACTTCACAACTACTGCAATCCACAATTCACAACCCACAAATCTCAAATCTCAACTCACAACTCACAGCATCCATGCCTGCACAAGGCTGTAATATACACAATATACACAATGACAACTACTGCAACTCACAACTCACAGCATCCATGCCTACACAAGGCTGCAATATACACAATATACACAATGGACAGCAGAAACGGCTCATTGCACACTAACCTACACTTACTTACACTTACACTTACATAGTACGCCTGGGTAAGGCTTTAAGATAGACGGAAGGATGGAACCCAGGTCATACCATAGCCCAGTCTGTACAAGCAGGTCGAAAATTCATACATCATGTCTACTTCTCAACAGATGTATAGGGACGCTGGACCCGTTTTCCAGCAGGTGATGCCCCCCACCAATAGATGCGCCCCCCCGGGGAGTGCTAGCGGTGCCTGCTCATACCAGCACCCCTAGCATCAACTCGGGTCGTTTCTAAGAAAGAAAGAAAAAAAAAAAAACATCAGGCCCAGCTATGCAGTCCGAACCTACAGCGACCGTTATGCTGAGCCTGCCAACCCTGGCAGTACCGGTAGAAGGAGGGGTCGAAGCTGGAGGAACCAGTAGCAGAAAAAAAGAAAGAGAAAGAAAAAATATGCTACATCGCTGGGGACGTGAAGGCAGTCGGGTAGAGTCTCCCAAGTGCTCGTATGCGCAAGCCCTCTGTGAGGGCATCTAAGCCCCGCTACCTTGTTGTCAGATCTCTAAGCAGAAGAGGACAAAAAAAAAGAGAAACGTCGCCTCGTCATCCGAATCTAGAAGAACAAAAAAGACAAAAAAAAACACTATTTTGGCCTTGATATCAGTCTGACACATTCTTCCAAGTGGCTGTGTAGGTATGCCCTGGATGAGGGCGTTCGAGGGAATCACGGAAAAGAACCTGCCAGAATGGCATGGGAATCGACGAAAAAGGAAAAGACCAAAAAAAAAGAACAAAGTGAATCTATACTAGATTATGGACAGGTCCGTTAGAGAACTGTGTAAGCAGAGAACTGCCTGTCGGATACAGCAAAGTTTCAATTTTTTATGCACTGTAGCTGGGAAATTCGTACGACCGGTGGGCTGCTGGACGACCCCCATCTGATGCGGTTAGGGCCGCATTCAAAATGTTTAGCTGGGCGAGGTACTGGAGGCATTCAGGGTCTACTCATGGGGCTGTAGAGACCCATGACGATACACCTAGCACCCAAAGTACCCATACGACAGGGCTTGTTGGAGCATCCTTCAACCAAGGCTGAATGGGATATCTTGTTTACCGCTGTCACGCGCTGTGCCTGCTACCGGGGTCCAGTCAGTTCATGCCACCAGCAAATGGTGGTGGCATGATTGTCGGGAAAACGACGAAAGAGAGGTAACCGTTAGGGAAAACTGCCTTGTCGGAGTTTCACCGACTCATCAGGAGGCTGAACCCTATAACATATATACAGTATTATATGCATACATAATAGTATAATACATATAATTACGTATTTCTATAAAGAAGCAAAATTGTTGAAGCTCTCTTTACCCGATCCTGGTCACCTGAACCCTCGTGGGGTAACAAACTGCCAGCTGATTGGGTCCAGCACCCCGAACTGACCCCAGCTCCCCTTGTGCACCAGTTTGACGCTCAGCAGTGCAGCGGTGCAGTGGCGGTCCGTGATTGCCTTGGGAGCCTTTTGTTTCAACAATTGCAAGCCCCTCCATAGGACCCGAATCCATTGTGCCAACTTTCTATTGGCAGAGAGGGGACGAGTAGACTGGTACTCAACGTGGTGAGATTCACAGGCCTAAATGCACTCAAATAGATTCCCATAATCCTTGTAGGAGTTCGCCCATGCAAACTTGAACACCGGGAATTATCAGCAAAGTTTCGTGAGCAACTTCTGAAACCACTGACAGCCCCCCTTTCCATGGGGGCCTCTAGGGTGTAACGCAAGTGACAGTTGGTGAGCCCCAAAGGGGTACATGATTCTTTAACTAACCAACATCATGAGCATATCCATGTGGGAAACAAGAATGTCCAGCTGAGAAAAATCAAGAGTGGAAAAGAAGAGCAGAGAGAGAAAACATCAAGCAAACGATGATGGGGGTTCACTGTTCAGAAGAACTTTCCGGATTCCGGCAAAAAATGTTTGTGCATGCAGCATTCACGAAATCAGAATACGCGAGCGTGCCTCATACCAACATAAGCCAGCCGAACTCACATCAGAAGAAGCAGAAGAGGGATGGGATAGTAGAAGAAGAAGAAGAAGAAGAAGAAGAAGGAGAAGAAGAAGAAGAAGAAGAAGAAGAAGAAGAAGAAGAAGAAGAAGAAGAAGAAGAAGAGACAGAATAGTCAGCCTGAGGACTGAACACAACGAAGTCCATGAAAACCCGAACGCAACTTCTTCTGAAAAGTAGGAACATGAAGCTCGTAGCGATTGCTCGCTTGGCATTTGACCCGACCGGTTTCGCGCGGCCGCCAAACCGCGCTCATCAGAGGTCTGGAAGTCTGTGTCGAATGATTACTCGTGGACTTCTTAAAAGCTTTGTTCAGTCGAAACAAACGCCTGTTTCAAAGGCTTGGTTAGCGACACCAAAAACTTCTAGAAGAATCCAAAAGGAAAAAAACTACTGATTTGGTTGTCCCAAAAGGGGGCCAAACAAAAACGAAAACAAAAGGTTCCTACTGGAAGGTCCCATTAAAAGAAATCCCAAAAAAAAACTCAAAGAGGACCCTTCGCAATAACTGAGTGGGTTGCGTTGCAAAAACCCGAAATGTTAAAAGGGCACAAAAGAACTTCCTACACAGACCCCCATTCAAAAATCCCTCTTGACAGACCCCAAGAGCACAAAAGGACTTCCTACACAGACCCCCATTCAAAAATCCCTCTTGACAGACCTCAATCATCTGATCCTAAGTTCGGATCGATCTTTCAACCCCTTCCATCCAATCAAAAAAGGAAACCACTCTCTTCATACCCCTCCGAACTTACGCGAAAAACTGATCAGAGCTCTTTCAAACAGACGATCAGGATATCCCCTCCTCCATAACTCGTGCTTCAGTGCAATGAGAAAACGCAGCTCCATGCCTTCAATCGAAGTACAATTCCTGGCTGTGTGCAGAAAAGAACCAATCACAGCCATCTTCTGCTGTCGACTGGAGAAGGAAATATAATCTTGTACACATTGAAAAACAAAATCCTTTCCAGGGTCTTCCTTCTGATTCTTCATAACTGGACAACAAATAATCCCAACACCCCCCTGTACGATTCTCACTTCACAACCTAAATAATCCCAAGAACATCCTTCGCTAATACGTTCCAAAACGAAAATTATCATCATAACAGTCAGCAAATTCCTCAATCATCATCCTCCCCCTCACCAAAGCACCGGCTTCCGTTTTCTTGCAAATCACAAAGACAGAAACATCATCAATCAGTCTGAAACCTGAAAACAACTTACAATCAGCCCCCAAGTTGGAAAGGTACCTAAACGCATTGAAGGCACAAAGGAAACATGCCAGGGCAGGACTGGAAAACTTCCCCATCGGTATACCCACAGTCTGTCGAAAAATGGTATCTGCCGTTGCGGACAACATTGACACCCACCTGATCCGGTTGCATCCGGCGGATCCGGAGGTGATCCTGCTTAGCTGGTCCCCTTCGAGTAGACTCGATGAACCAGCACCGGCTATCCACGTTCACGCTGCCGTCAGACTTCCCGACCTTGTGGCAGTCTTCTACCCGACCGCATCTGTCATTCAAGTTTGAAGCGATCCCGGTGCCAGAATTGGAAGAAGATAGGTGGGCGGCGTGGTTGGAGACCTTCGTAGCACTCAGTTTCCGCCTGCTCAACGTCGAGGTCACGTGGTCCGAGCCGGTCGATCCAGACGATCTGGACGGAGATATTGAGTGGTTGATCGTGCAGGCGTGGAGATCGGACGTGGAAGGGGAACTGATGGGCATCCTGTTTGGAGAGGTGAGCACCGATCACTTCGGACCGATCACGGAGGAATTCCTGGTGCCTCTCGGGCCTTGACATCCTAAACCAGAGCGACAAGAGCCCAGAGCCGGTTACGTTGGAGAGGACACTGACGCCGCAGTTGTTGTGGACGCTCCTTTCCAAGTGCGATGACCAACTGATACTATCCGTCGTCGCTCCTGTACCTGGATCCAAACGACATCGTTGATCTGTTCTTCTGGGAAGTGAACGCATTGCAAGACGAAGAAGAGCGGAGTGCAGAGTCAAGCGAGGCCTCGGAAGAGGAAGAACAGGAGGAAAGGGGCGAGGAAGCAGAAAGAAAAGCGAAGGAGCGTGCAAAAGGAAAACGGCCCATATCGTAGGAAAGGACTGACGATCCTTCGCAGGATCCGGAGCCGTTGGAGGAGGAAGAAGAACGCGATGGCGGAACCACAAGGGCAGAATGCAGCCGTAGAAGAGCCCAAAGCCCCTCACCCATTCCCTCCGCCCGATCTTCGCTTACGTACAGATGCGGGTGATCGGGCATTGTCCCTGGTCGTTCTCTCGCCGTCCCCTTGACTATCTCTCTTTCCGCCAGATCCTGGAGCTTTCGCCCTTCCCCAACACCTAGCACCCCTTCCCTCTATCTCTATTTCACCATTTCTATGCCACTTGTCTTGTGTGCGAAGTCTTCCCCCACTCGACTACCCAGTCCCTCGTTCCCTTCTTCTACCTCCATATCCTCCTCTTCAGTCTAGAATGACGAGACCCCAACAATATGAAAGTCTACGGCTTGATTATGGGGACAATCCCCGCCTGTGCGCAGTATGAGCAATTCCGCACAAACCTCCTGTGCACCCTGTGTACCCTCTATCCCGACTATCTCGTTTCCCTTCCGCATCGCAATCGACGCTTTCCACGTGTCCATCGGCTGGTGCGGTACGCGACTATCCCTACCGGGGTACGGTCGGTGACTCTTTTCATCCCGCCGCTTCCTCAATCTCACCCGCCACCCCCGCCACCTGTATTGAGATTACCTGCGCCACCGGAGGGGCAATGATCATCGCAAGTGCCGTAGTAATGGTGGGACAGGGATCGGGCATCGACGACGATCTTGTCTCTGGTCGTCTTCTTCCTTGTCTTTTCCTTCTTCTTTCTTTTACCCTTCCATCTCTCCTTCTTTGTATGCAGGGCATGGAGCTTGCATAAGATTGGAGCCCTCTGGGCGTCACATATGTGACAAACAACTTTATGAAACGCGTGACTTCCTGCGTGGTGGTATTTCGGGGGTTGAATGGGAGGGACCAACCCAATTGCATAAATGCCCACATCGTTTTTTGGAAGAGTTTGGTACCACTGGCATGGTTGTTGGTAGTTGGGGCGCTCCTTAGCGAGCGCAGAAAATAACTTTTGTCGCAGCTTCTTTCTTGTTCTGCAAAAAGTGAGATGGGAACTTAGGCGCGATCATCGCGCGGGAGAAATCCTTTTGAACTTTTGAAATACGTGGAATATGGGAATTAGAACTTTAAATTGGGTTAGGTCCGTTAGGAATTAGGGGCATCGTAAAGTGCTCCTTACTCACGCGCACATTGCTGCGCACTGTCCTGCGCTCTGTTTCCGCCGCGCCTAAATTTTAATCGCAACTGTAATCTCTTCTTGCTCCTTCTTGGCGATCGTGGATGTAACTGGAATCCTCTCCCTCTTGATTTCCTTTCGTGTTAAACCCTGCGCCTCTTTTCCGTCTATCTCATTGACCGAGAAGTTGCATGACTGGATCGATGAGTAGAGAGTGGCTAAGTCCCCCACGCCGTGGCCCAGACATGCACCCGTAGGCACTCCCTTCTTTTTTCTTCCTCCTGCTTCAGCATAATCAGGAATTATCTCACGCAAATACTGAATGTTAAAACTTATAAATTTCGCAAACGGGACCTATTCGCTCTCTAATCTAAACTTGAAGTTAGCGCGGTCGAGAGGATCGACTAACGAGCACTGTCGAGCAGAGACTGAATGGTGAGTAGGGAGTTGGCCGATCCGACGAGCTGGTGCTGGTTATGCGGGGTTGACGTGTGGCTGCGAAGGACTGTGGCATGCTGGCGAACCTGACTTGCATGTTCGAAATTTAGCGAGATGACAACTTTGAGTTGTTGGTAGGTGCGAGGCGACGGACTGCCCACATCGTGGAGAGAGAGAGAGAGAGAGAGAGAGAGAGAGAGAGAGAGAGAGAGAGAGAGAGAGAGAGAGAGAGAGAGAGAGAGAGAGAGAGAGAGA
>BFEA01000323.1:623252-639867 GCA_003427395.1 Chara braunii | reverse complement strand
GAGAGAGAGAGAGAGAGAGAGAGAGAGAGAGAGAGAGAGAGAGAGAGAGAGAGAGAGAGAGAGGTTGAAATGGTGTTATCTCTTCGCATCCTCTGTATAATTTTGGTCTTAGTTTTGACTATCTCCGTTTGCAGCACTCTCAGATTTTCTTTCTGTTGATTGATGTATGAATTATCTTTTTCTCCCCCATTTCTTTCTTTTTCAGCCCAGAATGTATGACGATTGCCAACATTGATTGATTGCAGGAAGTCTTGAAAGCATGGATGGTTGTCGATCGCTGAGTTAAGGATTGTAAGGTGTATGGAATGTGCGTCTTGCTGATGCATGGAGAGATGTATGGAATCCTGTCCCTTCGTACGCCCATGTTTTTGTATATCATTGTACTATGTAATGTCGATCGACTGTCTATTTTTGTCCTAAGTCTATAAAAGGGGTCTCCCTGAATAAACCCGGGTCAAGGTAAATGCATGCGTAGTGGGTAGTTTTGCAGTCCGTTCGGAGATCGACTCTGTGCATGGGTTGGATCTTCCTTACGCATGGTCCAGCGTTGATATCTGATGCGTGGGAATATTATTCCTTTTTTTCCTCCTGCTCACAAGTGGGTGTATGTTGCAGCGAACGATTGTCTAATACGAACTAAGTCTACAAGTATCGTCTTGTTGCAGGAATAATTTAGATGTATTCGTAGAGAATTGACTCAAATTTTGTGGAAAGTGGATCATGCGCACACACGTATACGCATGACCACCAAAACGACAGTCATCACATGTACGCGTGTTTGCATGATCCGTCTCCAACCCACTCGCACCCTGTACGCCCGGATGAAGGAGTTGAGTCTTCCTCACAAGATATGGACGTTCCCTCTCGGTCACTGACCGCGACTATCTGACGGACCCCGAGTAGCGAGAATACTGGGAAAATGAACAACTCTTTCGTCGATCGAATCTAAGGCTTCCAGCCTATCCTTGCCAAACCGAGAACGATCAGCTGTGTGTGTGGGACGGCTGAGGCGGTCCATGTCAGATTCCGAGATTTGTGAGACCCGACGACGACAAGTGTTTGCACAGAGAGACACCCACTGTGTTCCCTCCGTGCACAAAGTACGAACCCGGTCATGAGAAGGGTAAAACAGAAAGTCTATTCGTCCGCCAAACCACTTGCACTCCTATCCTTGAAACTTGACACCGGAGATCTCAGTTCCGACCTGGGACTCCACCCGCACTTTCCTAAAATCCTTGGCACACCCCTCTTATGCACTTCTGGGCCCACACCCACTCTGAAACAGGAAGTCGCGCTGGGCGTGAGGTTGGGCGTCACAGTACCACTCAAGTACTAACAGAGGTGCAAGCCCAGGGCGGGGTTGCTCAGACAGAGGACGCAACTACAGTCAGCTACCCACAATTGAAGCTCCTGGCAAGAGGGAAAGCTCTCATAGAGATGGCAATACACCCCTGCTCTGTAGGATGGACTGACCAGAAGACTCGTAAGGTTATTGGTCTGAACTGTTACTCTACCAAACGAGGGGTGGAGTTCATCCGACAGAAGAGCAAGATGCAGCCGGTGGATATAGTACTGCAGGGACTCACTAGACTAGACCTGAGATGGGTGCTGATTCTTTACTCATTTGGGGTTCTGCGCATTAGGGCTTTCCATATGGTGGGAGTTGGTCGATACCTTACATCAAGTGGGTAGATGCTGTGATGCGCTTGTGTGTCCTTTTCTGAGGTCTGTCGGGTAGTCAATCCCGTCCTAACGGACGGCAATCAATGCTGCCATCGAATATCGATCAATCAATATAGACTATCGTGTTGTAATCTGGGATGCTGGACCCGCTTTCCAGCAGGTGTCAAACGATCATAATGTTTAGGGACCCTGGACCCCTTTTCCAGCACGTGCTGGTTCCCACCAATAGATGGAGCCTCCCCGGGAGTGCTAGCGGTGCCTGCTCCTTGTTTCTCAAAAGAAAAAACAGAAAAAAAAAGAAAAAATGACCTGCTTGCACACTGGAAACAGTTAAAGGGGCTGCCTTCTAAAAAAAAAGCCGGCATTTTAATGCTGCAGTCCTTGCTGGTTACAGCCTCATCTGCCTGGCTGAATTCCAAGGGGATGGAGATACTTACCACCTGTGGGCGATGTAACTGGGCATGGGAAACTACAAGTCACTTGTGGGCCTTTGTGGCACACCTGCCCCATTTCCCTTCGGGTATGGAACTGGTGGGAGAAACGTTGGAAGCAGATCACCAAAGACATCTTCCCATGGAATGAGGGCTGGGCTTTGTCTGGCACTTCACAGCCAGGACTGTCTGCATCTGATGGCTGGAGGTACGTAGCACTTTTTTTTTTTTTTTTTTTTTTTTTGGAAAACCCAGTCTTACTGCTAGGGAGGGTGATACGAGCACCCCCCCTTAGCAGTCATCAGAGGTATCATTTTCGGAGTTCTCTGGTCTGATCGTAATGACCTTGTGTTCCGAGATTGCCATCGGTCGTTTAAGGTTATTATCAACAAGGTGAAGGCCGAAATTAGGCATACTATTAATGCCGACTGGAGAAGACGATTTGGATTTGGAGGCAAACGTAAATATTAGCTTGAATTTTTTCATAATTTCATCATTTATTCTATTTCATCATTTCTTCTAATTTCAAGAAGAATATGATTGTAATAATATGAGAGTGATTCTATTGAATATATTCATTCTGATTTCTTGATTTTAAGAACGTGGGGACAAAATGCACAGTTGGTCCTCCCCAAATCCAGGGGCGTGTTTCAGTTTCCCTCATGGTTGCTGAAAGATTGCGATTGAGGGAATGTCTCCTTTCGGGACTGGTTGTTCTCTTAATTAGCTCTGGCTTATGCCAGTAGGGAACGGTTGCAGTGGATTGGAGTGGTTAATATTTTTTCTTCTTTAAATTCGTTTTTTCGTGATTCTCTCGGATTCGGTTTTCTCTCCTTCTAGTAATGGTGAGATTTGGCTTACTTGGATTTTGTAGCAGTACCGTGCTTCTTCTTCTGTATCGTTAGCAGGTATACTCATGTCATCGTTACCCTGTTGGTTCTCAGATTTAGGCCTCGGAAGTTGTTCTCCTTAGAGAATCAGACTTTTTCCTCTTCGAGGATTTGAGCTTCAGGCCAGTAGCTTTTTTTTTTTCTTCGGGAAGTAGTACTTTAGAAAGGGACAATGGACCTAGTCTTCAGTATATATCAACCTGTTCGGGACGGGACTGGTTCCAGTAACTCCGGGTTGATTTGTGAGGTCCCCGGCCTCTTTCTTATTAATTTTTTGCAATGATAATTGTCTGTGACTTTCAGGGGAAGGAAAAAAAAAAAGGTTTCCACCAACGGGCCTAGCTTACTAGGTACACCCAGGAGCTGTTGAAATACAGACCCCAGTTCGAATCCATATGGACCAAGATTAATGCAATGACATAATTATGAATTACCGGGGCCGCTTAGTTCAATGACAATAATATCATAATATCTTTTTTTTTTTGTTGTTGTTGTAAACCTAGGCTAATTCATTTAAGCCCAACCAATTCAATTACCTGTATATCTGACAATGAAAAACGTCTGAAAGGCCGTCCTGTCCAGATTCAATGATGATATCTAAAGGCCGTTGCAAAAAAATGAACGAAAAAAGGTTTCCTGGCGGAAGGGATCTGTGAGCGCCAGGCGGTAGGATCCAGGTCTGAGATATTGCATTTATGAATCACCGTTATTACTCCATCTGGTTTGCACTGTGGTATGCTCAAACCATAATTTCGTGCTAATCCTGTGACCATGTGCTTTTCGAACTTTCAGTTTCCTGCATGTTTCTGACTGCAGTTATGGCCAGATTCAGTATATAACGCCTTCAAGTTGGTGTCAGTATGCTCTCATACACTTTAAATTCTCAATGAGAAATACCAGGGATTTGATGCCCCCACCTCGCAAATCTTCAGGGGCAAGGTCCCATTTAAGAAGATGCTGTGTTTCAGGTCATAGGTCCTTGTAATCTGCAGGCCAGAGTGAAACATACAGCCAGGTGGGACCTCCTTTCCGTAGGAGACTCCCATCTCCTTTTGCATCGCGTTTGGTGCACCTCGTTCTTTTCTTTCTTTTTTTTTCTTTTTTTTTTTTCTTCCTTCTTTTTTTTTTCCAGCCCAGGTTGTTGTTGTAGAAGCTGGATTGAATTGATTGAAAGAACTGTTCGGCAAAACAGCATTCAGCATGAGAATGGAGATGGAGGATACACCCATGATCACAATCCATTATGCACGCTTTATGGAAAATAGAGCAGAACACACCAGGACAACAGGACCCAAGTCTCTTGATAAAGAAGCCTTCGCAAAGTCGAAACAGATTCAAGTGACTCCGTCATCCCAACGCGGCCACACCTCTACGCATTTCAACCAGTGTCACCCCACTCGTGTGACGAACCACTTCCCGAACCCGTGCTATCTTTCGTACCCTTCTTTTGCTTGTACCATACCGACCCCATAAAAAGCCCCGTTTCGTTTTCTTGATTTCGGATGCCGCATTTTTGGCCTCCATCTTTCGGAAGCTTTTTCGATTCTCGGGTGCTGCTTTTCCTTTTTCTTGCAAATCGGGAAATTCATAGGAAATTGCGTGCGCCTTAGCGAGCGCACTTGGAATTGGGTCCGACAGTTGGGAATTCTGGGAAGAGCGGAACTTCGACGCCTCCTTTTTGTGTGTGAATGTTCTCGGTCGCGTTGGAGAAAACTCTCGGAATTTTGCACGAATACAAATAGGCGTAGGATCTTCTTTTCCCGCGTCGCTTTTTCGCGCGTGGATATGGTGATTTCAATTTTTGAATTAGGACAGAGGCAAGCTGTAACTGTTTTGGTGCCTTTTTCTTTCTTTTTGTTGACGGCGCTGCACATGCAAAAGCTTTCTCCTCTCTGACCCCCGCATCGCTCCCTCCCCGTTCTCCCTCCTCTTTCTCTCTCCTCGTAACTGTTTCTCCCTCTCTCTCTCTCTCCCCCGCTTCGCTTTTTGCGCGCCCAATTCCCTTTCTTGATCATCTGAATCTTGGACCCGTCTTGCGCTACTTCTCGCGCCTTTTCTCTCCTCACCCTCTGAGTCCAACACACGACACCCGGTTGATCCGTCGATAACTCCCGCTCGCCAATCAGGTACGCCGATCAATAGGACTTTCGTATTGTGCGACGAACCTGATTGGTTGAACCTTGAGTCCCGAGGGATCAACATGGCATTCACAGAACACTCCTCTCAAAGTCTTTTCCTCCTGCTTCCCCTCTTACACCCCAACTTTCCCGTCCCCTTCTCCCCCTTCTATCTCCCTTGTCGCAACTATAAAACCCACAAGCGCGTTCGCAAAGCTCTCTTACATTCTCGACTCCTGAGCCAGCTTTCGGGAAGCAGTGGCTAGGCAGAGTGTTTTGATGCGAGTCGAAAAGTCCTGTCAGGCTGACGATAGGCTGGCCGGTTGCGCGCTTGATTGCCACGACGGACTGTGGGATCTGGGCGACCCGTGTCGAGTCTACGACAGCGGGGTGACGATCGCAGTGGTGGAAGTTAGCACGCGACGGCCGGGATTGTCAGTGCGGGTATGAGGATCGATGATTGGAGTGGAGTGAGTGATTGGCCTGGGGCCATATTGGAATTAACGGCGAATGCGCCTTTGTTGTTGCAGACCCTTATTTCTGGAGTGAGTGCACGGCGACAACGCCGAACTTCCATCTTTTGGATTGTACAATCTTCTATCTCGACTCTCTTCCCTCACCTTCCCCTCTCTCCTCTATCCTTGAATAATGATGTGTCTCGATGTCTGTCCCTCCTTTGAATGAATCTGTGTGCTCTTCAGCGTGAAAGAACTTCTTCCGGAACTCTTCCATTAGTTTCCCGAGTAATCCCTAGATGACGAGGAATTGATCCTTTTGTCTTGTGAACGGTGGATGCGTGCGTACTGTTCAAGCAACCCGTCTTTTCCTATGCATGTCTCATTTTCGCACCTTCCACAGTGAATGTATGTATGGAAATGAATGACTTTCTTTTGAGTTGATTAGACGATGGTCGTCGGGATTTTGTCCGATAATGCAAGAGTGTTTAGATCTGTAGTTTTGAATGCACTGCGCATGCCATCTGCCTTATGTTGCACGACATATGTCACCGATCAATGGGGCGGCCTGGAGAAACAATGCGCCTGGGATCAACGTCGCGTTGGCTCACTAAACCCGAGTTGCGGATCGGTCTCTCGTTTATATGCATGATCAAGACGATGTCGAAAGGGATTGATTGTGAGTTGCGTGAGTATTTTTTTTTCTGTTGATGAGGATGTCCCGAGGTTTTTGCAATTGATTGACATGTGGACTGACAAACACCCTTCGATCGGGCGCCAATCTCCTGCATCTCCCGCCTCAACACGGCCTTTTCCCTATAACGAGAAAAGGACACGTGTATGCGAGTGGGACGTACGAGAAGTTGTCGCACAGATCGGCGGGCGATACTACTTCCCTCCGGCCAACCACTGTTCAGGGTTCGTAGAGGCTGGATTTGTCATTATCGAATACGCACTTCCCACCTTACTCGATATTATTGCCATTTAACGAGTTGATCGTCATCCCGTGGACGGCAGTAGAACCCCACTGGCCTCGCACTCTATGCACCAAATACCAGCGTTTTGAGCGCTACGAATCTAGGGGTTTCCACTACCGCGTGCGGAGTGAAGACGAGCACAAAGAAAGCGCCACGCGACTGAGACCATCCATGTCAGACTCGGAACTGACCGACGAACGGCGACGAGACTTGATACGAAAACGGGACACGCGAAGCGTGCCAAAGCCTTTCCGCTCCAAACGACGGGCTGTAGCCCGGTGGGAAGCTCGACAATACTTTTTGGATTGAATTTTGAGTTTTCTCTTTTCGCGTCGTGCCCGCGCGCGCTTTTCGCGACGCGCGAAAGCAATCGACTTGCTTCATCGGACCAACACGGGGGATTTCAGCTCTGTCTGTGTCCCCACACTCAATTTCCAAAAATCCTTGGCACACCCCATCTCGCTGTTTTTCGGGGCCTCTTTCCGCACGCCTAACACTCCGAACGAAAGACAGCCCAGGGCGTGAGGTTGGTATCGGAGCCGACACGTGTAGGTTCTGATGATAGTAAGCCGAACTGGCGGGAGGTAGGAGAGATGCTCAGGTGGCTCGTCGAGATCGCCCAGTCACCAGGTCTCAATCTGGTGCGGTTGCACCCTCAATACCAATGGTGGACGGTACTAGAGTGATCGTTAGCATCCCTGCCCCCTTCCCTTTCTTCCCTAAGCATACCCATTCCGAGGCTTGGCTGGAAGCTGTCGGAGCTCAAAACTACAACGCCGCCGATCTTCCCCCCGTTCTGACATTGCTACTCCGCAATACGTCGCATGACTGGTTTAGAAAACATACGTGGGTAGATTGGAATACTTTCAAACAAGCCTTTTTGGCTCGATTCGATACGGTCAGTGAAGATGCCGCCTGGTACGTGCTAAAAAATCGGCCCCAAGAACCAGGGGAATTGTTGCCCGATTTTGTGGATCGATTTCAAACCACGTTGGACAAATCCACTCGAGACGAGAAATCCGCTTGAGATTTGTTCATCGATCACCTACGAAGTCCGACATTGAAAGGGAAACTGCAGAAAAAAGTCCCGCCGAAAACACACCGGTTATCGGCTATCATTGATAAAGCACTTAAACTGGACTTGGCTGATACAAAAAAATATACCAGTCAGGGAGACGAAGATATTACAGATAACATACGGGACGTAACGGCTAAAAGGCGGTCGTGGTTGCAGGCGGTCGAACGATTTTACCCCTGGCCCGAGCATGACCTTCCCGGCGGGATCGTTTCCGATATCCCGCCTGCTTCTTCTTCCTCTCCCCCGGTGAATCAATCGATCGCGGCAGTTAAAAGCGGAATCTCACCCGAACCCCCCTCACCGGCCATAACCAACTTACATCTTGCCCAGATGATCCATACGGCTACTACCAAGCAGTCCGAATGGATGAGCAACTTGATCCAGATGCAGGCCGCTCACAGGGAGCGGATGGAACAGATAATGGGCAGGCTAATCAAGCCCAACCCGGCCCCTGCTCGGCCTGCCCCTACGCCATTTCCACTCCTGCCTGCCCCGCCTGCTCCGGGGTATGCACCTCAGTTCCCTCATCTAGCTAATCCAGCAGGAAAAATCGAATGCTTTAACTGCAAACAGCCCGGGCATTTTGCCTGAGACTGTCTGCAGCCCAAGCGTAATCAGCCTCCACCTGCTGCGGCCCCTGTCGCCCTGAATCAAGGACAAGTGGCCGCTTTGATGGATACGGACCAGGGAAGAGAACTCGTGGCATATGCCCCAGAACAGTCGTCCCCCTCATTGGCAACGACGTCGACATCGGGAGCTTCTTCCTCCGACGCCGCTGACGTGGTCGATCCACTTGAGCATCTTCATCTCGCAGGCATGATCGGAGCGATCCAATCGGCCCCAGATGATCTCGAATGGGTCGATCGCGAATCCAATCCTGATCCGTAGTTTCGCACAGGGGACATTGATGTATTGAAAACACTCAAGCAACTAGATATTCGAGTCCCTCTCCCGGTAGGACATTTGCTCACCATATCCGAAGTTGCAAATGATAAAATTTTACAACATTGTCAGAAAAATCAAAAGCGCTTCACACACCAGCGTATACAGCGAATGTTAAAAAGGAAGGAAGGAGACGAGGAAGTTGCATCTCCCGATACAAGGGAACCTGAACCCGAAGCCGCGCGTATAGCAGCGATCTCTCTAGCAGAAAAAATCACTTCGTACGAGCTCGCCCGGTACTGTGGAAAAGCGCGGAATGTGACTGTGAGGTGTGGGGCAAGCCGTTCGACGCCCTTATCGACACAGGATCTTCTGCAGTGGCCATATCATTAGACACTGTCAAAAAGACAGGACGACTTGGAGTCATTCTTCCTCTATCTGGCAAAGAYCATTATGTCTCTGCCGACGAGGAAGCAATGAACATCGTGGGCATTATCGAGAATGTGGCTGTAAAAGTCGGACGAGTACACGTCCTTGTCAACGCGCTCGTGATCGATGTACGTTCCTATTCTGTGTTGTTAGGACTACCTTGGGCGATGGCGGTAGGCGCACGACTGGATTTCGATTCAAAACAACTGGTGTTCACGCAAACTGGGGGAAAGCATCAAACTGTTCAGTGTTCCCTTGCGAATTTCCACCCGAACGATAAAGCAAACCCCTAACCCAGCCCAAACAGGGATGATTCGATCCACTAATCCCGAAGAATGTTTTTCTTCCGACGTCGATAGTGGAATCGCGGAACAGAAATACAAAGAAGAGCTGCCCAACGAAGATGAATGGAGGCACCTTGTCGAACTTTTCGAACACGAAATTTCCGAAGAATTCCAAGTACGTCCGGACACTACCCGAAGCTTCCACATGGATTCAGCGGACAGCGCGCTTACGCCTCCGATGACCCAAGTTAGCCCTTCAGTTCTGATTGGGGAACCCCTATTACAAGTATCCGACCTGGCCGATGATTTGGAACCCCCTCGCACCCTGTACGAAGGAGCTCTCTCCTTACGAACACGTTATCAGCAAACGAAACAGTATTTGGATGTTTTCGTTTTTTCGCCTAGATCATTACTAACGACAGGAGCCACCATCGCCTTGATTAAACAGGAGGCGGAAGCACAGGTAAGTGATGTACCTGATCTGATGCAAGAAATGACGGAACTGGCGGGTCTAACTGTGAAACCAACCTCGGTAGGTTCAGAGACTGATGCTGAAACTAAGGAAACGGAGATGATCAGCCCCGCTGAGTCCCAGATGATAGCAATTGTCTTCTCTGTTCGCACCAGTAGTTCCATTTTCTCGAGTGTCCATGATCGGCGGGAACTTCCGGTTGATTGGATCGATATGCCCCTTGAGATTTCCGGGGGACCAACAATCACCCTTCCAGGTCACGTCCTCGCGGAGCTTCGGAAATCGTTAATCTGCATGTTAAATAGTTACGCAGAAGTATTGAGCATAGAAGATAATGAAATCTGCTTAACTAATGTGATTGAACATGCTATTCTCACGGGAGACCACCCACCCATTAGTTGCGTTCCTTACCGATACTCACCAGCTCAACGAGCAGCCGCTTTTCAGCGGATTAAAGAATTTGAAGCTAATGGATGGATCGAACCCGCAATAGGTCCCTGGTCTTTTCCCGTAGTGATCGTGCCTAAAAAAGCCGGAGGGATTCACATTTGCATTGATTATCGAAAGTTGAATGATATCACGATCAAAGATATGTACCCCCTCCCCCGGATTGATGAGTTGCTGGATGCGATTGGGAGTGCTCAATTTTTCAGCAAGTTTGATGTTCGCCATGGGTTCCATCATCTTCTTGTTCGAGAAGAAGATCGTCCGAAAACAGCGTTTGTGCTTTTCGAGGGAACGTGGCAGTGGATTCGATGTCCGATGGGTATCTGCAACGCCCCCGCGACCTTTCAGCGACCCATGAACATGGCTTTTCAGAATTTCGTGCGGAAGACTCGTTTGGCGTAGAGCATCATCAACTATTGCGTAATTGTGTACATGGATGACATCTTGGTGTACTCAAGTTCCTACGAGGGACACGTGCAGCACATCGGAGGGGCACTGCACACGCTACCGGATGTGGGTTTCAAAGTGGCACTCGAGAAGAGTCAGTTTTTTCTGACCACCATTTCCGTCTTGGGACACGTGGTGACCGATAAGGGGCTCCAACCGGTGCCGCAGAAGGTGGCCGCTGCCAGGGATGCGCCGGTGCCTACGACTATCACGCAAGTTCGCGCCTTTCTGGGTCTGGCCTCGTACTAACGAAGATTTATCAAGGGCTTCGCGGCGATTGCAGGACCCCTCACAAATTTGCTCCGTAAAGATCAGCCGTTGATCTGGACGCCGGAGTGTGATCAAGCGTTTTCCAAACTCAAGGCCGCTCTCATTTCAGCTCTGGTCCTTATAAGACCGGATCCCGAAAAGCCTTTTGTTCTCATCACCGACTGGCAGCCCGAGGCAATTTCGGCGATCCTTGCCCAAGTGGGGCCAAGTGGACTCGAGAGCGTGGTGGAGTATGCGTCCAAATCAGTGCTCGCCTGCAAGCGCAACTACGCCGCTCCAACAGGAGAATGCTACGCAGCTCTCTGGGGAATCAGTCACTTTCGCGCTTACCTGTACGGGCGAAAGTTCACTCTGGTAACTGATCATGAGCCCCTGCTAGCTCTGAAGAAATCGAAGGATTACTCTGGCATGATCAGGCGATGGGCAACGGTGCTGCAGAGCATGGAATTTGACATCCGTCGTCGGAAGCACGAGAGACACGGGAATGTGGACGGGCTGACCCGAATACACCGGCCCGAGAAAGTTCCGAAGAACGAGGAGGTGATTCCGTGGAACGAACCCGAACAGAAGACCGAACCTCGGTACGGCCAAGTGGAGATCCTGACGAAGCAGTAAGCGACACGAGGACTAATTTGTTTGTTCTACCCTCTCTGTAATACAATCCCAACCCTTCCTCCTCTACCATCATGACTACCCCACCTGCCTCCTCAACCCCTTCGTCTCCTACTAATTCTGCTCCTCTCACGTCCTCAACTTTCTTTGCCACCATCCCCGATAAATTCTGTTATTTTTGCACGTGCATTGCACGGGTCTATGGGGTCGACTGTCATCCTTTCGAAACCGGGTTTGTCGATTGGGTAGAATGTGCCACGTGTGTCAATCGTGCGTACGGGGCCTGCGTTCGATATCGGACGAGTAGCAAGGAATGAAGGTGTCCTCTCTGTAGAACGAACAAACTCCCCACGGACGTTCGATTCGAGGCCGCCCGTACGGACGGCCCGGAATACGTCGAAAAATACCCACGAGCGGAGGTTTGGACGGATAAAATTTTACTGGCGAAATTAGCGGGATTATCATTGGGTCACCTCACCAAACACGACAGACGTAGGGCAACCGAGAGATCTCGGGACTACCGATGGATCAGCGGTCATTTGGAAAAGCGTAAAACTGACGGATCGGGTGCGTGGTTGACGGTTCCCCATCCATTCCAAAGATACGATTGAATCCGATCTGCTCACGAAGAACAGGCCGCTCATTTCGCGATACGTGTCATGGAGGCAACTGTAGACTAGAACCGATGGTTCTGGTCCAATATACGAGATGATGTCAAATACATTGTTGCCAACTGTCTGGTCTGTGTCGCTGATCGCGCCCCAATTCGAGGACCAAACACGATAGTACCAACGGAAGTAGAGCGTCTTTTTCAGCGAGTCAGTATGAACACGACAGATATTGACGTGCCACCTGGCCCAAACCGCTGTGAATATTATATCCTGTTAGTATTAATAGACCATTTTTCCAAATACATCGAAGTCTATCCCTGTAAGACCCGAAAAGCCGCAAAGATAGCCAAGTACATCGATCGGTTCCTCTATACCCATCTAGATACAGAAGAAATTCTAACCGACAATGGGTCTGAATTCAAAGAGGTAGAAGAACTGCTTGCGCGAAGGGGCGTCACGCTCCGACATACGACACCCCACGTGTCCCAGTCGAACGGGTTGGCCGAAAATGCCAACCGTATGATTAAGACCACCCTTCGCAGGAACTTAGCGGCACATGACACGTGTCCGTGGCCTGAGATTGTATATCAGATCGTCGGGATCCACCGGGCCACCCCCCACGAGTCCACGGGGTTTACCCCTTTCCAGGTTCGAACTAATAGCCTCCCCTGTGTCGACTACCAGGCTAGCTCGGAAATTTCCGAAGCAGGGGGCAGAGACACGCGTGCAGCCCTCAAGGCCAAGGCCAAAAGGTATACCGAATTAATGGAACGGGCCGTCCCGAAGCTAGCCCGAAAAAGGCAAAGGATGACCGAACTGGCCCACGATAGACAGGTCCGTAGTTACGAGGCTCGAAACGGAAATGCTGGGCCCCAACATCAATATAAATTAGGGGACCTAGTGCAGGTATGTAAATGTGCACGCGACCATAAACTCGCTCCCAAGTTCTCTGGCTGTTTTCGCGTTGTCGAGCTCGGTCCTAACGGCGCCAACATGGTGCGCATCGCGCCTGAGGCTAACACCAGCCATAGCTCTGTCCCCATCATTCGGCATACCTCCTACCTCCGTCTCCTTCCTCCTTCCAATCTTCCTCCCTCTTCTTCCTCGGAAAGTGAGGAGAACGACGACGATCAGCGGCGTTCAGCGGCGACATCAGCTCGGTCAATCCGCAGTGGCATACCGCGATCTTGACTTCGCTGCGCGAGTGGACGGAGCAAGTGTCCAACGTGTGGCAGCACGTCCTCGCCCGACAGGGGTATAACCTCATCCGATCACCGCGCGAGCGGCCAGTTGCGATCCCAACCCTCGTCCCCTTTCCACATCCCCAATGAACCACGCCGATTTTCTCGCTCCTCTCTCTATCTTTGGTCTCCCCTCTCTCTTCCCCACCTTCTGGCAATCCGATCTTCATCCTTCTCTTTCCTTCTCGTTCGAGCCTCTTTCAGTCCCTCTTATCAATCGTGGACATTGGCGGCTGTGGAGCGAAACTTTTGAGGAGCTGTCTTTCTGCTTGGCCCGAGTACAGGTGAAGTGGACGCAGACCAGCGAGCATTCTGCGTGGATCGAAAATCCGGAGCTGCTAGTCATCCAAGCTTGGAGGACTAACGTGGAGGGCGATCTTCTTGGCTTTCTCTTTGGATCGGTACAGCTGGGGCGCCGCCAACTGATTGCGTAGGAGCTCATCGCACCGATCGTGCAATTGGCGGACGATCTCTCGCCCAACATCTATTCACAGAGTGACGACAGTCCTGCTCCGTACATTTTCGAGCGATCATTGGATCCGTACCTTCAGTGGACTGCGTGCTTGGAGGAACCCAGGGACGAGGATACGCTACCATCACGGCAGGAGTATCTCAAGTCGTACGATATCATCCCTCACGCCTTTTATCCAAGGGCGGAGGAAGTGGTGATCGACGACGACGAAGAAGACGAGGACGAGGAAACATCGGAGGAAGGAAGCTATAGCGAGTATAGCGAGGGCGAGCCGGGTGAAGACGAAGAAGAGGAAGGAGAAGAAGGAACCGAGTCCGAGTGGGAAGCTTTGCCGGAGGAAGCAGCGCGCACGGGAACAAAGGCGGAAGATCTGGAGGCGGCGCGAAGACGCGAAGAAATTTCCACCGGAAAGCGACAACTGGAGTTCGCCAGCGGAGCCAGCCTGTGCATCGGCAACGACCCGACCAGGGACCCGGAGCCGCGCAAGCCCGAAGATGGTGACCCTGCAGCCGCCACCTCAAGTACCGTGTGACGGAGACGGAGCCGATCCTCCTCCTCCTCCAGCCCCACCCGTCCCCCAGTTCGCCCACGTACCGATGAGGGCGATAGGCCTTCGTCCTCGGACGCTGTCCCGCCGACCCCTTGATTTCCTCACCCTCGAGCAGATCCGTACCCCCATCACCTTCCCTTCCCATCCCTTCCTTCCCCATCTCTTCMGYGACTTCTAYTCTACCCGCCTACTCGCYACCGTCCACCCCCACGCCTCCCTTCAATCCGCTGCCCCCACGTTCTGCTGGCATCTCCTGCTGTTCAGCGCTGCATGGGAGCGATGCAACGTGGTAGAGGTTTACTGCGTTGCCACGGGGACAATCCCCGCCTGCCACCACTACAAGTTCTTTCGGGCGGCACTTTTTCGCACCCTCTCCTCCTTCTATCGCGATTACCTCGCTTCCCTCCCTCGCAGCGGCGATCACTTCCCCCACTTCCACCGGATCATCCGATATGAGGAGCTTCCGGTGACGATGGAAGGAATGAATCGCTTCCTACCCCCACTCCCTCCCCGTCGACCCCGTGAAATCCCCTCCATGTACCGCCTCTATTGGCCCATTCCAACTAGGAGGTAGATCTAGGTCGCCTCACTACCCCCCCCCCCCTCTCTCCCTCTCCCCTCTTCATCCAATTAGCGGGGGAAAACGACACGAATCAGTAAGCATTTGCAAAGATCACGCCATCGACGATGACGTCAACTTACGCTCTGATTCGACGGGCAGCAACCATCTGGGGTGCAGAGCACACGGAGAACCAGCGGATGATGATGGCGTCACCTGGATGACCATCGAGGATTCCAGCAATAGACAGAAGATTGCAATTGAAGTTGGCGTCAACATGGACTCTGGCTGGATCGTTTGTTGATACGCTTGGTTCCTCATGCATCACTCTATTCTCTCCCTCTCTCTCTCCTTCTCCGCCATGACATGCAATCAGGAGATCGCATAATTTTGGAACCCCCTGCGTGTCACATATGTGACGAACCACTTCCCGAACCCGTGCTATCTTTCGTACCCTTCTTTTGCTTGTACCATACCGACCCCATAAAAAGCCCTGTTTCGTTCTCTTGATTTTTGATGCCGCATTTTTGGCCTCCATCTTTCAGAAGCTTTTTCGATTCTCGGGTTCTGCTTTTCCTTTTTCTTGCAAATCGGGAAATTCATAGGAAATTGCGTGCGCCTTAGCGAGCGCACTGGGAATTGGGTCCGACAGTTGGGAATTCCGGGATAAGCGAAACTTCGACGCCTCCTTTTTGTGTATGAATGTTCTCGGTCGCGTTGGAGAAAACTCTCAGAATTTTGCACGAATACTAATAGGCGTAGGATCTTTTTTTCCCGCGTCGCTTTTTCGCGCGCGGATATGGTGATTTCAATTTTTGAATTAGGACAGAGGCAAGCTATAGCTGTTTTGGTGCCTTTTTCTTTCGTTTTGTTGACGGCGCCGCGCATGCAAAAGCTTTCTCCTCTCTGACCCCCGCATCGCTCCCTCCCTGTTCTCCCTCCTCTTTCTCTCTCCTCGTAACTGTTTCTCCCTCTCTCTCTCTCTCCCCCGCTTCGCTTTTTGCGCGCCCAATTTCCTTTCTTGATCATCTGAATCTTGGACCCGTCTTGCGCTACTTCTCGCGTCTTTTCTCTCCTCACCCTCTGAGTCCAACACACGATGCCCGGTTGATCCGTCGATAACTCCCGCTCGCCAATCAGGAACGCCGATCAATAGGACTTTCCTATTGCGCGACGAACCTGATTGGTTGAACCTTGAGTCCCGAGGGATCAACATGGCATTCACAGAAAACTCCTCTCAAAGTCTTCTCCTCCTGCTTCCTCTCTTACACCCCAGCTTTCTCGTCCCCTTCTTCCCCTTCTATCTCCCTTGTCGCAACTATAAAACCCACAAGCGCGTCCACAAAGCTCTCTTACGTTCTCGAGTCCTGAGCCAGCTTCCGGGAAGCAGTGGCTAGGCAGAGTGTTTTGATGCGAGTCGAAAAGTCCTATCGGGCTGACGATAGGCTGGCCGGTTGCGCGCTTGATCGCCACGACGGACTGTGGGATCTGGGCGACCTGTGTCGAGTCTACGACAGCGGGGTGACGATCGCAGTGGTGGAAGTTAGCACGCGACGGCCGGGATCGTCAGTGCGGGTATGAGGATCGATGATTGGAGTGGAGTGAGTGATCGGCCTGGGGCCATATTGGAATTAACGGAAACGGGTTCTAAGAAATTGCTGTTAAATTTTCGAATACAAGGTATGTACCTTGTATTCGAATACAAGGT
>BFEA01000323.1:608900-621178 GCA_003427395.1 Chara braunii | reverse complement strand
GACAGACAGAACCCAGACAGAAGCGAGATGTCGGAGTCAGAAAGATAACCAACGAGCATAGTCTTCAACAAAACACAGATGCCTGTCTGCTCTTATCAGCACACCTAGCATCCGATCGGGTTGTTTTCACAACAACAAAAAAAAAAAAAACACAGATGCCATAGCTTCGCCCTCATCAACGTCATAGTCAAGTTACAGAGCACAGGTGGAAACCCTCAACCGGTTTCGCCTGTGCCACCACACAGGTCCCCTCAGCAGGGTGAACTTCTCAAAGTTCTCGTGCCCGAAAATAGGAAGCTCAGGCCTTGCTTGCTTCCCCATGTAAATACTAAAACCCTGCCCTCAGCCCGGATGTACCCTCTCGCCGAGCCCGAGCAAGAAGACCCGAAATAAGGCAAACAAGAAGACCTGGGTCACCCGAGAAATCGCCTAGCAAGACGCACTCAGAGTACGTTGGACACAGGTACTCAATTAACCCAACGGGAAGAATCCATCATTATGCCCACAACCCGTCATCAGATACATCCTACTGTCTTCTTTAGAAACACAAGGTCCAGCTGTGGACTGGTGTGGCGCCCACAAATGAATACCCACGGCCGGCATGGCTATGGTCCGGCAAAGTCGTTATGAATGAACATGTACTAAGAGGAGGTCAAATGCAAGCAAAACCCTACGCCTAACAGCCAGCATGGCCAGTGGTCCAGCATAAATTGAACGAATGCATCTACCCGATGAAAGAGGCCTCGTGCATCCTGAGGACCCGACTTTCCAGAATAAACCAAAACTCACCTTATAGGCCCGCCGCCTTCCAGATCCGGGCTCTCCAACAGAAAAAAAGAAAAGAAAACGACAAAACGGATTTTCTTACCATAATGAAACACCCCCTACATATGACACGTGCATTGAAAAGCAAATGAAAAGAAAAATGAAAATGAAAACGAAAGGAAAAAGGAAAAAGCTTCCCACACATAGGGCCTAGTTGCACTACTCGCCATGCGACACAATTCGTGGCGGATGGGTGGAGAGTGAAAAAAATGAGAATTGTGTCGAACTGCAGGCCTGGTTGCACTTACTCGCCACTTTATTTCTCCTATAGAAAAAGTTAACAAAAATTGTCTGCCTGATCTCGACTCGTGAAGCCGTGCACACTCCATTTAGTTGTTTTGTGGAGAGGTCAGAGGACCACGCTCCACAAAACGCCGGCGTGCACAGGCGGGGAAACCGAAAACACTCACCACAACTTGTGGTGAAGGTGTGGAGAGCAGTCTGACATATTTTTCATTCACCAAGTTTGGAGAGCAACTGCAACCAGGTGCCTACTCGCCAAACTTTGCGTATGGAGAGTAGTGCAACCAGGCCCATACATCCGAAATGGAACAAAATCAAGTATCAGAAAACAATAACTTAAGGATGGAAATATGAAAACATGTAAGGGCCTTGCCACACTAATGTCGAAACATCACAAAATTTGACATATGTCAGGAGATTTTCGACATTCCCTCTTTCGACAGAAAACCCCTCTTCGCCACACCGCATGTCCAAGTGAAGAACTCGCGAGTCGTATGCACAAAAGAGACAAACTGGGGTGAAGATAGGACAAGCGTTGGTGCGTTCTCTTTTTCGACATTCAGGCAAGAATTCGACATCCCATCGGAGGACTGTTGAAAATCTCCAAGTTGCAGGCTGGGAAACAAGCCCGTCTCGAGAGGAGGTGTCGAAACCCTTTCCCTGACATCTCCTGATTTTTTTTTGCATCTCGGATTTCGACATGCTGTGTGGCGAGGAGAAAATGTCGAAAAATCAGTTTTCAGCATTGGCGTGGCGAGGCCCTAAACATGCGAAGAACTGGAACACGGAACTAGGAGTCGAGCCACGTGGGTTGACAAAGCCGACAGCTTCTCCCACAGGCCGCCACCTTGAATACTTCAAGCAGGTGACTCAACTTCCGGTCTTACGCAGCCTTGGCCAACCCGGCCAGGGGACACACACACACTGAGAGAGAGAGAGAGAGAGAGAGAGAGAGAGAGAGAGAGAGAGAGAGAGAGAGAGAGAGAGAGAGAAGAGAAGAGAAAGGTTTTACCTGGTAAGGAAAATGTCCCTCATGCTGCGGCCTAAGTTGATGTCCAGCACACAATTGGAATGTGCTCTGCTTCAGAGTCCATCATTCTTTTTTTCTTTTTTCTTTTTTTTTTTGAAGGAAAACAGCCCGAGTCTATTCGTGGGAAGCATCACGTGCTGGGAACCGGGCCCAGCGTCCCATATGAATTTGAAGAATTTGGAACATGATTGGAAAGTTCAGCAGATTTGGATGGTTCACTCAAAAGACGAGTAGGCATGTTCTACATTACAATGCTATCAATCGAAACAACCAGACCCATCCTCATGTTGAGGAGGAACAGAACCTCTTCACTCTTTTCTGAGTGCCAGTTTTATCCATAATATCTAGCTCTATGCACTAACCTTATTCAGAAGTAGTCTGGGGCCCAGAACACAGCCCTAGGCAAAGTTGGTCTGCGCTGGGCTGTGTGACCAGGACACGCCCAGGCCTAAGACTGTCGCGTTTGGCTGTGTGACCAAACGCTGCACCCAGGAAAGTCAAGGGTCAAAGTCAACTGTAGAGTCAAAGGTACCTMACCCAGGCCCTTGGTTGGATACACTCACTTGTTGTGCGCAGGTACCCAGACAAGCATCCAGGCCGAAGGGAATTCAGTTTCAGGCCAATCTGGGCCTTCGTTTGCCTCAAGATCTGGACGGCTACAGGTTGCAGCATCTGGGGTCCAGAGCCCGAGTCAACGCTACTTAAGCGTTGACCTCCCTGGCCTTGACATTCATTCTGTCTTGCGTTGATGCTGACTTCACGCATTGACTTCAACGCTGGCTCGACGCTGCGACGCTGGCTCGACGCTACGACGCTGGCATTGTGTTTCGGCGAGGCGCTGCTGGTCCGGCATGGTGGCTGGCTTGCACCTGTCTTCTTGGCATGCTGACGTGGCAGCTGCCATGCGCTGATGTGGCTGCTGCCACGTGTATCATTGGCTGACGTGGCTGCTGCCACGCATTCTTCTGTTTGCTGACGAAGCGAGGCTACGTGACTTGTATTGCTGTTCTGATTATCGTCATTCAGGGGGAGATCGGGACTGTGTAGAGATCGTGGATATGTACCTGGTTGTCTTCAGGTCGACATTGCTCCAGCGATGATGAGGGACTGATTAGACGTGCCATGTGGCACATTGAGGTTACTTCAGATACTCGTTCAGACTATTGACTATTGAGGTGGTGATTGAGGAGGGAGCCCGAAGCAGGAGTGGGCCTATTTCCTCTCCTTTGTCTAATCTCCCTCCTCTCTCTTCGTCTGTGTATGATTATCTCATCTCATTCTGTCTAGATACGATTTTGACTATTGTTAATCATCAGTTGGTTGACATTCATCCGGGCTTGCATTATCGACGACTGTCTTCACGACCTGGGTTCATTGCAATTTGGTATCGGAGCAGTTCTCCTCATGACGACGATTGTACACGTGTGCACGTGCCAGGTGGCGTGCAGGTAAGTGTGGTGCACACGTGTGTTGAACAGGTGATGACGTGGCAAGAGATAGGCCGGGGGTGTTGACGTGGCACTGGCTTCACTGGCGAGAAGACACCGCCGGGGTTGTTTCACTGGCGAGAGGAGATCCCAACGAGGCTGCTGACGTGGCAGTAGGGACCGCGACCAGAGATACCGCATGCCAGGCTGGATCGCGACAGTGACATGGCATCGCGATCCCCTGCTGACGTGGCATATGTTGTGCCGCGTCTGAGGACTTTGTTGTTGATTGCTGATGTGACACTTCTCATGCTGCTGACGCGCAATAGGGTCCATTGCAGATGCTGACATGGCCTTGAGAAAACAGGATTGATTGCTGATGTGGCAGGAAGCAAGTCATCACACCTGTTTTTGTGAGGTGGTGACTGCCTGCTGACGTGACATCGGTCTCCTTGGCCGACGTGGCATGATCTAACTGGCTGGAACGACGACGGTATCTCAACGTGACGCGTGGAAGTGGCAAGTGGCAAGGATCAAAGTACACATTTGCTGACGTGGCATCCCGCTATTGGTTGACTGGACATTGTGGTACAGAGTGCTGACGTGGCAGTACATGCTATGTTGGCACTCCAAGGATGACACGTGGCAGGCAGAATTACTGCCAAGAAAGAGAAGCATTCTGAAGACGACGGCGGTACAACTGACTGAATCGACTATATAGATGCAGTGCCAGTTGTCCGGGAGAGTGCATCATCGCACTAACACCAGGAAGACACAATGGATTTAAGAAAGTTGTTGACAAATTGTTTGCTGTTGTTGTTGGCATACTTACCTTGTCGTTGCTGTGTTGTGGTGCTTGCGTACTTACTTGTGTGTTGTGTCTGATCACACGGGCCTGACGTGGTACCTGTGCACTCATAGGACGTTATCACACAAACGAAAGAACAACAATAAGTATAAGTAGAGATTTGTTTCTGTTTATTATTTCTTTTTATTTTTCTGTTCCATTATTGCAAATATTGTCTCAAACCTGATTTCCAAGATCTTTAGAGTGTGAAAATTACTCTTGCTTCTTTTTTTGATGACATTCTTAGCGGGTGAAGGATCTTCCGATCCCAAGACTAGGAGGCAGGCGGACAAAGAAACAAGAGTTACTGGCTTTATGAAACCAGTTGTTGAATGATTTGCATCTATCCGGACTGGAAGCCGAACGACACGTTCGTAATCTGTTTAATTTGCAGACGGTAGACGAACGTCTAAAGCAAGCAATTACGGCCGCCCAAGTTCTGGTTGCCGGAGTTGAAGTGTCTAAAATGATGGCCCAGTATCGGAAGGCGCTGAACCAGTTTGCTATCAAGCAGCTGAAAGAAGTCATGGAGTTGTCTAGAAAAGGGGAAATCAGACCAGAAGTGACCGTGGCTACGATTGATGTTAACATCCAACAATTAAGAGAGGTGCTGGCTGCAGAAGAAAGGAAGAAAGAAGAACTAGCCCGGAAACAGGAACAGGAACTGAGGCGGGAACAGAAAGTGAAAAAAAATCAGATAAGTGATAGGAACAGAAGGGAAGGAACAGACTGACATAACACAGACATTGTATCACATTATGACTTACCTCACCTTCATGGAAGAAAAGATTGACAGACAGCAAAGCCAGTTAAACAAAATTGTTGTAGGACTGCGAACTGTCACAAACATAGTGAAAGGAAAACATCCAGTAGAAGTTAAAAAAGAAGAAGGTAAGGAAGACAAAAAAGAAGAAAAGAAAGAAGTCAAAATGTTGATGAGTGATGCGATGAAGTCTGTTGATCGTCAAGATCAGAAGACGTCTGGTGAAGGAGGGAAGCCATCTAATGGGGGAGGACCGAGTCCGCCGTCTTCTCCACCAAACACTCTTTCTTCCACACCTCCTTCCTCTCTCCAACTTCTCCGCAAGGTAAGGTACGTACGGAACCGGAGAAGCCGAAAAGAAAAGAAAAAGTGAAGATGAAATTGCCTTTTACGTTTTGCAACAAAAAGGATGAGAATTTGTTGCTCTAGAGAGCGGAAATTCAGACGTACTGTAGTACGACCCCTGTCGAACCCGAATCCCAAGTTGCTTTCTCCACTTCTTGTCTAGGGGGGCAAGCGAAGGAATGGGTACTATTCGAAGCCAACGCCGTACGTTTCAATGACATTGGTGAGTGGTCTGCGACATTGAACCTGAAGCAGTTCCTTGGCAAGATCAAGGAACGCTTTTTGGATAAGACAACGGTCGATACGGCCTTTGATCAGCTCACCACCATTGGGCAAAGACATTGGACCTCAGTGGAAGCACTGTCTCGAAAAGTTGATCGGTTGCTGCAGGTTCCCGGATTGAACCTGCAAGACAACCAAGTCTTGTACATCTATTCCCGCGCTCTGCCCGAGCCCATTCGTGGACAAACTCGTGGCAGATTCGAAATCTGGAAAGTATAATTATAGGCAGATTCGTGATTTGGCTCTCCAGCGAGAGCAAATGACTTCACAATTAAAGAATTTTTATGCCTCTGTAGTAAAGTATGGCGGTGGAGGAGGCTCAGGTGTAGGTAAGCAGGTACTCTGGCGCCAAAAGCGCCAGGACCACACCCTCGTCGTCTTTGATGACGATACTGTGGAGAAGTGGCTATTGGAGGCCGAGGGTGTGGCGAGCAGCAGTGATTCCGGGAAGGGGGAAGTCACTGCTGCCGTGGTCAACAAGGGAGGACCACAACCGCCAGTTAAGAAGAAGAAGTCACGCTCGTTCACAGAACATCCCGGGATTGCGGCCGGGAGGCCATGAGAAAAGATGGGAACTTCACAAGAATTGTGGCAGGAAAGAATGAACAATGCCCAATGTCTAAAGTGCGGTACCGCAGGGCACGTGATTGCTTGGTGCCCACTTATTCGGAAACCAAAAGCGAGCAACCAATAGGAGTAGCATCTGCTCCTACTGAGTCTAAGGGTTTGGACCAAGATGAAGGTAAGGCGCCTACGACCCGTTTCAACCCTTCGCCTCACATGGCAGAGGATGGTTCTTCTTCGGCCCATCGTCCGGAACACCCTGAACCTGTCTTATGTATTGTCTATCTTGACGACTCTCTTGACGAACTTAGTAACAAGTTGCTGGCATTACGAAGCTCGTGGGCTAAGAAATCAAAGTCTAAGGGTGACCTACTACTCGCGGATGTGGAGATTGCACATACCCGCGTAAGAGCTTTGTTGGACTCAGGATTAATGCGATCCTACATATCCGAGAAAGCAATCCGCGAGTTGCATCTCGAATGAAGGTAAAAAATTTGTCTCGACCAATCACGTCTATCCTAGCTGACAAAAGCACGATCATTGTCTCGCAATATGTTGATCGTGTGAAGTGTCGATTCCGTACCAAGGAAGGAAAAAAGATTGTTCACAAGGTTTCCTTTCTTGTGGAGAAGAAGTTACCTTTTAATTTGATTCTGGGAATGGATTGGCACGAGGAAGCCAACCCAGATATCAATTTCAAAGGAAGATTTTGCAATTGCGAGATGCACACTCTGAACTGGAACCTATCAAACTGTCTCATAAGTCTGGCTCTGACTCTAGTCTGTCTTTCTGTTGTATGAGTTATCCAACATTCTGATCGATGGTTTCAAAGAAAAAGTTGGAACAGGAAGTGATTATGGTTTTAGTGAAGAAAGCAGATGAGTCTTCTACGTCCTATCCTCTTTCAACTAAAAAACTCCTAAGCGAGTATAAAGATTTATTCACTGAACCAACATGAATAATTGAACGTGCTATCGAGCACAAAATTGAAATTATTTCTGATAGTAAGATTCCCAAGGGCCCTATATATCGAATGTTTCCTAGAGAATTTGAGGAATTGCGAAAACAACTGCAAGACTTAACAGAAAATGAATGGATTCCCCCTATCTCCTCTCCTTATGGTGCCCCTGTCTTGTTTATGCCCAAAAAGGAAGGTGGGTTGCGTCTCTGTATTGACTACAGAGGGTTGAATATTGTCACTGTTAAAAAATGTCGAACCTCTACCTCAAATTGGCGATTTGTTAGACCAGTCGCAGGGCTGTAAGTATTTTAGTAAGATTGATCTAAAGTCAGGGTACCATCAGATCGAGGTGGAACCCATGGATCAACATAAGACCGTATTCCGAACGGCGTATGACCATTACGAGTTTGTTGTAACACCCTTCGGATTGACTAATGCCCCAGCGGCCTTCCAAAGGTCTATGAATGAACTCTTTCGTCAATGGTTAGACAAGTTCGTAATTATTTATCTCGATGATATTCTAGTGTACAGTAAGACACTAGAAGATCATGAGAAGCACCTTCGTCTGGTACTAGAGAAGTTGCGAGAGGGCAACTTCAAGATCAATTCCAAGAAGTCTGAGTTTGTTAAGTCCGAAGTGTTATACTTAGGACACGTAGTGAACGAAGAAGGTTTAAGGCCGAAGAGAAAAATATTTCAGCAATTAGAGATTGGTCGAAACCTAAGTCAATAACTGATTTGCGATCTTTCCTTGATTTAGTCAGTTACTACAGGAAGTTTGTCAGGAACTTCTCACTGATTGCTGCACCAATGCGAAGATTGTTAAAGAAAGGAACTATTTGATTGTGGGATAAGGACTGTGAGTCTTCCTTTCGGAAATTGAAGTATGCACTAACTCACTACCCTGTCCTTAAGATTACTGACCCTTCCTTGCCTTTCATTGTTACCACTGACGCAAGTCAATATGGGATTGGCGCTGTTCTCCAACAGGATGATGGCAAGGGCTATAGGCCCATAGAGTTTATGTCTACACGATTGCCGTTAGAGAAGGTTGCCAAGTCCACCTATGAACGAGAATTTTATGCCTTAGTCTATACGTTAGATACGTAGAGATACTATTTGTTAGGGAGACACTTTACTGTGTATTCAAGCCACTCGATACTATAGTGGATAAAGACACAGTCTAGACTCTCTGACAAGTTGGTAAGATGGTCTGCCTTCATTGACACCTTTGACTTTGACCTCAAAACTATAAAGGTAAGTCTAATGTGGTTGCAGATGCTTTATCCCGATACAGTGACTTCTTCGACACAATTTCTTATACTTGGATGTTGGGAATGACTTAAAAGAACAGATTCGTCAAAGATACGCTACTGATCCAATTCGGAAGTCAATCATGGATGTCCTTGCACGACATTCTTCCCAATTACCCAACTTTAGTATAACCGATGGTTTGCTTTTCTTGATAAACCAAACAGAACAAAGATTGTATATTCCTCACCAAGAAAGAATTAAGAGTATGTTGATTGGGGAATATCACGACTTTGAAGGACACTTTGGATTCAAAAAAACTTACGCAGAGGTTAGAAAACGCTTCGAATGGAATGGATTAAAAGAAGACGTACTAACTTATGTACGTACCTGTCTGGTGTGTCAGAAAAACAAGCCGACGCATGAGAATCCTCTTGGACTTCTCAGGCCATTACCTATACGAAGCGAACCAGGTGAGTCCATCTCAATTGATTTTATGAGTCTGGTTAAAAGTCGCGATGGTAATAGTCAAGTGATGGTGATTGTGGACCGTTTGAACTTGTGATCCGGAAATTTCAGATGAAATGGGTAACTGAGTATGGTTTTCCTCTATCCATTGTATCTGATCGAGATACCACGTTCACAAGTATCCGATGGCAAAAGCTGATGGAGGCATACGGCACACGTTTGACCATGTCGTCAGGGCGACACCCTGAAACGAATGGGCAAAGTGAACAAATGAACCGATTGTGCCAACAACTCTTGTGCATGTATGTAAGACCTGATCAAATTGATTGGGATGAGAACTTACCCAAGATAGTCAGTGCATATAATAGCAGTGTCCATACCGCTACAGGACGAACGCCTAACACACTGCACAAGGGATGAAAACCTAGGCGTTTCATTGATGTATTAACACGGGACCAGTTCCTTAGGTTACCTCCAGGGATACAAGAATATGCAGTTTTATTTCAAGAAGACATAAAGAAAGTAAAAGAAAATTTAAAAAAAAATCAAGACCAAATGATTGAACAAGCTGATAAGCATAGACGACCATCCACATTTAAAGAGGGTGATTTGGTCTGGGTTAAATCCAAAGAGTTTTCATTAAATGAAGATGTATCTCAAAAACTATTGTCTGTCTACTTTGGACCCAGGAAAATTCTTAAAGTAATTGGAGATGCGTAGGGACCGCCTTATCGCATTGATATCCCCCCTCATCTCAAAACATATCCTGTCTTTCACGCGTCCAAACTGTTGCCCTATGTAGAGGGCATGACTGAACCCTTACTTTCCCTTTCTCATCCCTTCTCTTCTCATCTTCCTTTCTCTCTTCTCTCTTTCTCTCTCTCTCTCCCTCCTCCTTTTCAACCATCTCCATGGGTTGTGTACATGTCATATCTGATTTGTGCGCTCCATGCTTGATCAGATGATTGGCCATGAGCTATGCACTCACGTACTGTAATTAAGGGTTGACTTAGTACCGTATACCCATTAGCAATATATCTATAGGCGGATTGTGCGCAACACACAATATTGCCTCTGAACCAGAATGATGTTCCTTGGATGAGCCGATTTTGAGACTGTCAGCGCAGTCCCACTGAGTAATAAGCAGACTCTGAGACTGCTAGCGCAGTCATGCCGAGTAAACAGTCGATTTTGAGGCTGCCAGCGCAGTCCCATTGAGTAACAAGCAGATTTTGAGACTGCTAGCGCAGTCATGCCGAGTAACCAACCGATTTTGAGACAGTCAGCGCAGTCCCACTAAGTAATAAGCAGATTTTGAGACTGTCAGCGCAGTCATGCCGAGTAACCAGTCGATCTTGAGACTAATGATATCGCCTGAAGCTCCAATCAATATCTCAATACGTCCTCTCCCACCAGAGTAGATGTAGGAAATCTTGAGAAAGCGATCTCCGTAAAGAGGTTTTCGATAAGCCTGCATAGCAAAGTCTGTCCCGACCAAATGACTACAGCCATCTCCAAGGTATGGGACCGGACCCTCCCCTGTTGGGGGACCAATAACTGTCTCAGACCTAGGGTCATCTGACATGTAGGAGTCAATCACCCTCAAGAAGATACTGTGCAAGAAGATGTGTGATCCTCCTCAATGTCGCCCTCCGACGTCTCCGCTCACTGGTCTCCAGTGCTCCTGTCGCTGTCCACAAACTCAACCCCTGTGGGTGTCCCAGTCGAAATAGTCACCCAGACCAATGTCACACACAGAGCAGGGCTCCAAGTCCGACTCATCTGTCTCCGATCTCTGGACGCATGTAGTGATTGGGACCCCGGATCTGGCTATCTCTCTCCAAATCCGGTCGTCCTTCCGTCTCTTGTCCTTCCTGCGAGACTCACTAAGGGGCATGGGGTTGCACCCGTCAAAATCGAAGAGCACGCCCCCAGGTGCTGAAGGTACGCGAGGGAACACCACATGTAGCCAATTGTCCCTCCAATAGCTCTCCTTGCGAAATATGTAATCGGCAATCCTATCGTATGTGGTTCCCTTCACTCCCGTCTCTGCCCCCTTCACCGAGTAGGTGATCATGAGCGTGTGTCTCGAAGTCGAGGACTCATTAGCCCTGATAGTGAAACTCTGATGTCCCACATGTCTGTAGCAGAACCTCTCAATCAATCTACCCCACTTAGGGGTAGTCTCACGACGTCGGGCCAGCTTGGATGGAATGCACGCTCTCACTGATGCAGATACTCCCTCCAAGACCTGGCCGGATAGCAATCAACAACTCAATGTCGAGGCCTGTCTGAATGGCCTGACTGCACTGCAACTTGATATAGGGCCTGCTTGAATGGGCCCGGCTGAACAGCAACTCAATATAAAGCCCGCCTGAATAGGCCCGGCTGAACAACAACTATCTCAGAAGAAAGGGGCCCACCTGAAGGGGTCTGGCTGAAAACTGCAACAGAACAAAGGGCCCGCCTGAAGGGGCCTGGCTGAAAACTGCAACCATCTCGAGAAGTGGGCCCGCCTGAAGGGGCCTGGCTGAATCAGCAACTCAATCTCAAGTAGGTCCGCCTGAAGGGCCCGACTGAACAGCAACAATCTCTAGTAGGCCCACCCGAAGGGCCCGGCTGAACAGCAACAAATCAGAAGAACATCTCATGCACAGGGACCAGTCGTAAATGCTGAATATACTGGGGCTAGACTAAGCCAGGTCATCTGTGCAGGGTCTGAATTGCCAATGTTCCCTGTGCGAGGGAGAATATCACGTGCACAAGGCATTGTTGATCAGCAAAGGAATAAATCATCGGGTACGTGAAGGCAAATCATCCCATCTAGCAACCCTATGCTCGGGGCACATGGGCTCGCACTCAAACAACAATAACCAGCCTAGGCGCACACATCCGGCGCAAGTGCACATGGGCGCGCACTCAAATAATTGTATCCAGCCTGGGCGCACACGGGCGCACGCTCTAACAACAATGTCGAGCTTGGAAGCGCATGGGCGCTCACTCTAACTACTTTGCCGAGCTAGGGCGCGCATGGGCGCGCACTCTAACTTCAATATCAAGCTTGGGCGCGCATGGGCGCGCATGGGCCCGCACTCTCAAGCTTGGGCGCGCATGGGCGCGCACTCTAACAGCAATATCAAGCTTGAGCGCGCATGGGCGCGCACTCTCAAGCTTGGGCGCGCACTCTAACAGCAATATCAAGCTTGGGCGCGCATGGGCGCGCACTCTCAAGCTTGGGCGCGCATGGGCGCGCACTCTAACAGCAGTATCAA
>BFEA01000323.1:585135-603110 GCA_003427395.1 Chara braunii | reverse complement strand
AGGAACGACTAGCCACCCTAGGGTCCGGAGTTATCTGCCACTATGGCTCAGACACTCCGCTGACCCAGCTAGCCTCTGGACCTTGTGAGAACCTGCTTCAGAGAATCATCTCTTGCTCAAGCGGCGCAGTCGAAAACTCTCCGCCTCTTCATGAAGGATGCTGGTGCTGACACCGCAGGGGACGCCACTGTCTCGTCGGGAAACCGTTGCGAGAGCCCGATGGCTGCAGTGGGAACACTCCTTCCAGCATGAAGAATGCAACGAACCTCAATTCGCTGCGATGCTAAGTGATCTTTGCCCGATCACATGATCAGACAGATCACTCCATCGATTATGACACATGACTGATTACCTATCCCTTTAGAGCTTGGTAGCGCTTAGCCGCGAAGGCCCGTCTGGAGAGAAACCTCATTTCGGCGATGCTGAGTCCCTTGTCAAGGGAACACTTCACTAGGCTAAGTACCACCCTCTTTCAGAGATAACCAATCAACTTGTGTCAAATGATGCTAGGCAATCCTTCTTACGCAATCGTACTAGAAGGTTGCCCAATCAACTTAGCGCTGACTTATGAGAGGAAGAAAACAGATTTTACTTTATCCCACAGCCATTCATTTCATAAATGTCATTCAGACTAAATAAAATACAATAAGAGGCAAGAACTGAAATCCCATTAACTGGCTCCCAATCCCCCAGGCATGTCCCAGGACTGACACATGACAAGCCAGATACAATGCAATGAACTGAAATTTTAAAAGTTTAACTCACAGACATGCAAAACTGGGGCCAATATGGGCCCGACAGACACATAAGTCCACCAATGAGCCGAACCATCATAGGCTGCTCGTATCCAGCTCCGGCATCCGAAATCATACCATAATCATAGCAACCGACTGTCGGCTGCTGCTGGAGGCACACGGACCATGTTCCAACACATAATCATCATCGATAGTTGGCGGCTCACTGGCCACGTCCCATGCAAATAATCATCATTATCTGTAGCTAGCGGTAACACTGTCCGTATCCCAGCTCATAATCGTCATCAACTGAAGTTGGCGGCACACTGTCCACATCCCAGCATATAATCGTCATCAACTGAAGCTGGCGGCACACTGTCCACATCCCAGNTATAATCGTCATCAACTGAAGCTGGCGGCACACTGTCCACATCCCAGCATATAATCGTCATCAACTGAAGCTGGCGGCACACTGTCCACATCCCAACATATAATCATTTGAAGCTGGCGGCACTCTCACCACGTCCCAACAAATGCTGAAGGCACACTGGCCACGTCTCAACATGTTTGGGCTGATGCTAAACGGTTCTCGGGCCTCGCCTCATCACTTTGCCCGAACTCGGAATCAAATCTGCGTCTCTAAGTATGAATTTTCGGAGTCGGGAGCCGGATACTATACCATGGGATCTCGTACCATCCATCTCTACTAACTCATAGACCTTGCCTTCAACCTCTCTGATGATCTTGAATGGTCTCATCCACCTGACCTTCAATCTCTTGGTCCACTGTGTCTCGAGAGATGTATCATGTAGAAGTACAATATCTCCGACCTGAAGTCGTTCCTTCCTGATGTACCTCTTGATGTTCCAGCGTGTCTGATCAGATAATCTGCTGTCTAACATCCTCGTTGTAGCCTCAATTATGGCCTCATCCACTTCCTTGATCTGCCTGATCCTCAGCCTCAGTAACTCCTCTGTGGAGTACGACTCTCTCTGTGCCTCATGGGTCCAGGTCTCAACCAGGTTCTCAATGGGAGAAGTAACATATCTGTCATACCGGAGTGTAATGGGCGCATAACCTGTAGTCCGCTTGACAGTCACATTGTCAGCATAGACTTCCGCCCTTAAGAAAGATGGTCAGTTTCTGGAGTCGCCTTGACACCATTTTGATATAGCATCCTTTAGTGTTCTGTGACCTCTTTCCACTGGTGCATTAGCCTGAGGATGATATGGTGTCACAAATCTGATCCTGACTCCAAGTCTGAACATGAGTCTCCTGACCATCTCGTTTTTGACCTCTGATCCCTGGTCAGCCACAAACTTACGTATGAAGGGGTACCTCAAGTAGATTTCCTCGATCCAATCTGCCACTGTCTTTGCAGTTTTCTTACGGATGGTTTTTGCTTCAACATAACCAGACATGTTATCTCTCATGTTTAGTACATATTTCATTTCATCCTTACCAGGTGGCATAGTAATTAGATCAAGATGAACAGTACTGCCAGGTTCAACAGGAACAGTGGGGTATAAGGGTTCAATCAATCTCATAGATGACCTTTTCTGACAGGTTTCACATTCCTTACAATATCTCATAACCATATCCCTTAGATCATCCTAGTGATATAGTCGAGATACTTTATAGTATGTAGCATCAACACCCCTATGACCCCCTGCTAGACCCTCATGCAGTGCGGCGATCACCTCTAGTTGCCTTTCCTTACTACACATTACTCTCAGTGGCGGTATTCCTTCCTTAGCATCCACAAAAATGTGACCTCTACGCAGCCTAAAGGTTCTCTTTGTTCTCTCATGATAGAATTCGTCCAACTGATTACTGCTCATTACCATACCGATCCTCTTATATTCCCCTTTATATTCATCCTTCTTAAATTTTTCTTCAACGTCCTTATCTTGCTCAGGGTCTTCCGGCTCTTCCTCTATCTCATTCAACCTTCGTTCAACCATCCTTGAACTTTCTGCCAGCTCATGGGCTGCAACAGCAACTTGTTCTACCATCCTATACCATCCTTCCTCCTCATCCTCTCGAGTTAGAAGGTAATGGAGGTAAGGGTCTTCCTTTTCCCTCCAGCAGTCTTCCCAGCTCGTTGCTATGGCCGAGGCTGTATAACAACTGGGACCTGGAGGCAGTCCTTCATCATCGTCTTTCATAAGGAATTCATCAACGAAGGGTGCCTCGTCAAGAGATTCATCATCTATTGATCCCCATTCTAAGCGGCTCAGCCTATCGGCTCGATTCTTTTCAGTAGGTACCTTCTCTAATTTAAAATCATACGTCCATATGTGAGTTATCCACCTACTGACCGTAACATCTACTTGTTGATACCTCTTAACAACTCCGATTACCGCCGTTGAATCCGTTCTTAGGATGAATCTCCGCCCCATAACATAGTGTCTAAACACCCTGAGACAGTGCAGGATTGTCAGAAGCTCCTTCTTGAACTGAATATAGCCTCTCTCAACCGAATTAAGGGTGCGACTCTCAAATCTAAGTAGCCTTTCTTTACCATTTTCATCTCGCTGCACGAGCACTCCTAATGCTATCGGGCCGCCGTTGGCTTCGATGATGAAGGGTCTCTCCCTTTCATCATCGAAGTAGGGTACTCCCAATACGACCCCGATATCTCTTAACTTATCTTGAAGTACCCACGCAGCCTTCTCTCTTTGGTCAGACCACTCTAAGCTAGCTCCTTGTTGCACCATTTCTCTAAGGGGCTCGGCTATCTTGGCAAACCCGGGGATGAAGATCCGCCAAAAGCTACAGACCCCTAGGAAGCTCCTTACTTCCCCAACCGTTTTAAGAGGCATATGCCAGTTCAGGAGTTTATCCACTTTCTTCGGATCAGGGCTCCTTCCTTCCAAGAAGCACCTAAAACCCAAGATCGTTATCTCCCTTTGGAACAGTAGTGATTTCGGCCTGCTGGCTGTTAGGTTGTACTTAGCCATCTTTTCTAGTACTTTCGCTACTCCCTGCGCATGTTCCCATACGAACTGCCTGACTCGGCCATCCACTAAAGTCTCATCTTTTTCCTTCGGTCCTTTAACTGGATTGTCATCAATGTATGGGAACGTAGCCTCTGGGCATATGTCCTCCATGACCTTCAGCATGTCTCGTTGAACGACCGCGACCCTATTCGTCCACCCTTGAGGCACCACACACATTTGTATGAGGCCTCTAGGTGTATGCATGACGGTCATAGGTCGACTAGTAGGATCTATCGGGAACTGGTCATAGCCAGAGTACAAGTCAATTAGGGAGTAGATGCTCCTTCCGACAAAAGACTCGGCCAACAGATCCGCATTGGGCAAGCTACCTGCATCGCGAACAGTTACCGAATTCAACGTTTGCAAGTTCTGTATCCAGCGCAGACCACCACCTGGCTTCCAAAAGCAAAACCAGTGATTGGCGTAAGCTCCATCAGCTGGTTCCGCAACGTTGGAGGCGATCTTCTGGTTTATGTACTCCATTACCTTTTTTTCTTCCTTTTGGGCGTACTTTGTGGGTCTATCATTCCAAGGTGTGTGAGGAACGGTCCAGATCTTGACCATCTTGATCATGTGAACGTCCAGTCGTCCTCTTTCCTCATCATTAAAGGAAAAGGCACCACTGTACTTCTGACATAATTCATATATAAAATCCCTCTCAGCCGGCAGAAGGAAGTCATCGGCTCCTACCTTCACTATCTTGAACCTCTCTGGGGTAATTCTCCCTCCTTTTAATGCAGCCTCCCTTAATCTTTTAATTATCTTTCTTTCCTTCTTTAATGCCTCATTGTAATCTTTCTCTATCAAAACTGTCACCGGATTCTTCTTAACGCCCTTGCGCTTATACTTCCTCTTAGATCCGGTGACTATTTTCATAAAAAAAGACCAGTCGCAGAGAAGGTGAGTTGCATCGTGCCAGCTTTGGCTGCCCTCACAGCATCCTTGAATCCTTCCATCTCTTTCTTATCGCCCAACTCCTTTTCTTTATCCAGGAGCTTGAGCATCTTCCTGATATCATTCACTCTAATCGTCTTCTTCTCATCTATTATTCCACTTTATTTCAGTTTTGCTCGTACTTCCTCAATCAGCTTGTCTGATTCTCCATGCTTAAGAGAGTTAACATGTCGCTGATGACGAGGATGATGCCTATCACTTATCACAAAAGTCTGTTCTTGACCATTGTTAGGATCCTGGAGAGAAAGTCGGGCTGCCCCATCATGGCCAAAGAACGCACAAGCCTCCATTCTATATAGGAAAGGGGCTCCGAAAATGCAGTCATGATCCAAGTTGGGGACCACAAAACAGAGGATCTCGGTCCGTAAAGTTCCAATCCGAATAGGCAAATCATCAATGAAACCTTCCAAAGGCAGAAATCCAGCTATGTTGGAAAGTTGATGATTGACCTTTCTGTCTATCCCGAGCCCACATGATCTCATTGTGGCCGAGGACATAAGCACCATCTCGGCTCCAGAGTCCACTAGAGCTCTGACTTTCACATCATTCACAGAGATATTCAAGTATCCACACGACATGTTACCAAACCTCATCTTGGTACCAGGCGGGGCTCTTCCCACGTGTTGAGGAAAGAGTCTTAGGCTATTGATTTCTACCTTCCGCCTTTCAACCATCTTCTTAAGTTCTTCTCTAAACTTAGGTGCCAAGGCTACTGCTTCTTTCCAGGATAGGGTGATCTCGGTCTCCTCGAGCAATTTTTTTACTACTTCATCTATCAAGGTCCCTTCCTCGGTCTCGGATCTCAGGACCACCCTTCTCTTCTTCCCGACAACTTTCTTTCCTTTCCCTTCCTTCACTAGGTCCTTGGTCCCATCTATCAGCTGGTCTAGCTCTCTTTGAACCTTCTCTCGCTTTTTCTCTTCGACCTCTTTCTGAATGATATGGGATACATTCAGACTTTGACTTCCGGGATTGTCGTCTCGAGCCACTATCTCCGGAGGTAGCATACCATCAAAGGTAATAACATTAACTCTAGCCTTCTTCTTTTTATCCTTATTGGCCCTAGCCTATTCTAGGACAACTGCTAGCATCCCTCCTTTGACTCAAAAATCTATCTTGTTCCAATTGGCATCACAGACGTGCCCATTGGCATTCTTCTTGACAATCTCTTCTTCGAGTTCCTTCTCTAGTAAAGGGCACCGAGTTATAGTATGACCTTCCTCGTCATAATAATAACATCGGAAGGGGCCATCTATCATTTGCCAATCTCGACTCTTATTATTTTTCTTTCAATCCCGGTCACGCTTCTTCTATTGTCTCTCTTTTCTCCTCCGCCTAGCGTCATCATCATCACTACTCTCGCTCTCACTTTCACTCTTCTCTTTTTGCTTCTCCTTCTTTCTTTCTACCTTACCTTCTTCGGCTCCAACAAGTGTTTGAGTTGCTGGGGCAGGAAGGGTTAACTTTCGAAGCTACCAAGCTTAACGAGAAGACCAAGGATCTCTTCGGCCTTCAAGTTTCCTCCCTTAGCTGCCTCAACATTTTCTTCTCTTGCACTAGTGATTGCTTTCATCTGTTCCAGAGACCACTTCCGGTTTGACACCGAAGGTAGTTCACGAACCATCTCAACCACTTCATCCCACTTTAAAGGATAATGAGCAGCGCGACTTACCCCTCTCTTCCTTTCATTCTCTGCAAAATTAGTTAGCAGGACATGACACTTCTGGGCCTCATCTAAGGGTACTCTCCGCGCAACCCGCTCAAAATCCTCTAGGAATTGATCAAGGGTTGCATATTTTGAACGTCGCACTTCCAATAAATTTTGCATGGTCATTGGAACGTTATACTTTGCATATTCTTTCAGCATCTTTTGTCTAACCTCGACCCATGTTGTGAGTCTTTGTGTCTTTTTTGTCACCGACACCCTCATCTTAGGCTCAACATAGGCTAGCAGAGCTTTTAACTTCTGTTTGTCCGACCAACCGTGGCTCATACCGAAGACATCATAGTCTTCCAAAAACTCCCTAACCTTGGTTCCATCAAAGTAGGGTATGTTCTCTGGAGGTAGCTTAGCTCTTGGAAGGTCTAGACTAACATTCATAGTGTCCATCCCGGTCTTCATGACCTCTATCCTTTTCAACATTTCTTGTAGAACAGTGGTAGTGGTCACTTCTCCGTCTCCTGCGGAGGAACTAGCAAGGTTCTGCCTTGCGTCCGGTCCCCTGACCATCTTGTCTGATTTACTGGTTAAACTCCTATTTCTTCCTGAACCTTTTCTCGCTTATGATTGCGTTTAGAATTGGTTCTCAGTTTCTGCCGTCGGTAAACCTTTTCGGAGTTAGGTTACTCACTACTCTTGCTCCTTTTCTTTCTAGCTCTCTCTTTTCTTGATCAACTGTATTACCAATCCAACTTCGAAAAGATTCGCGATTTGTTTCTCGCTCTCTTAATGAGGGAACATAGGGTCGGATATTGTACTCACCAGTGTCAAGGAACTTCACTACAAGGATATACGCTTTCCCAGGTGCGTGTTTCTCCTCCAGGGATATGCAGCGTTCTATCTTGTACGGGAAAGTTCCTCCACTGGTAAAAGGAACTAGGGCGTCTAGTGCTGTCGTGACTGCCGGACAGTAACCAGACATTGCCTAATCCCTAGCGATCCCCATGATCCGTCTAATCCTATCAAGTGCCTGAATCGTCAATGTTGACACTACTCCACTTCCTATCTTTCAAAACGGCATTAAGAATAAGCTCTCAGTCCTTATCATTGACGAAGCTATCTGGAATAGGAGGACTTGGAAAACCCTCGTACTCAGTAGACTCCACACTCCAAGTAACTTTCTTACCTTCCTTCTTGAGTTCGTCTCTATATTTACAGACGTGACTAAGTGCCCACTCGTGACACCCGGTATACCGCCGACAAATCTTCCTAGTCACTGGAGTGTATATACGAACGTCATATTCATTGGTCTCTAGGAAGCGAGTTACTAACACATACACTTTTTCTTTTGCCTCAGATATGGCTAGGGCAATGTATATCTCAATCTTTTAAGGGAACGCCCCTCCTACCGTGAAGGGTTCCAAATCCCTGAGTAAGTGCGAAATGACTGAAGAATTAATATCTGGTAACACCCTTCCTTCAGCCTCCTCCCAAATATGTCTGCTTCGTAGGAAACCAGTATTCTCCTCAGCCATAACAGGCTCCTTTCCATTGTCAGGTGAGGGAAAATTCAGGAGAAGCCTCGTCTTGTACTTCCAATTGCCGAACGAAGGTATCGGAAAACAGAATCTTCGGTCGCATGACTAAGTCATTCTCTCTTGCCTTACCAACCACGGCAATAGCTTCTAGAAGAGGCGCCCAGTCTCTCCTGTCAGCAAAGCTATCCGTAGTCAGAAAACTAGGGAACCTTTCGAATTGCCTGACTCGTTTCCCCCAAGTCACTTTTTCATCCGAACTTCGAAGTAGCTCCCTTACCCTAGAGAGATGAATGTACACTCTCCTCAGACACTCTAAATAACCCTCTTCCTCTTCTATTCCTTCCCGAGCATAAACCCTCACGTCAAGCTCGTCCGTCTTGAGAAATCTGACCACTGGAACATAAAATACTAAACGCTCTTCCTTACAGACGTCGTATCTCAATATCTTGAACAGACTGTTGGTCTCAGTAACTTTATCTAACCATCCTCTACCAATGGTCACAGTCACAATTGACGTAGAGTTTTCACATTCCAGTATCATTGCCTTAGGCTTCTTCTAGCGCCTCTAGCCAGACTGTCCGCAGGACGCTGCCTAGATAGGATGGTCTCATATCTCGCATGTAGCATCACTCTCCTGCCATCCGAACTCTTGCAATCCAGCAGATGCCTAATCTTAGTCTGATCCGTAATTGCTCTAAAAGCAGTCGCCCGTATAAACTCAAGGTAGTGCTCTACCATGCCAATCTCATCGCGCCTACCTAGCCTAGTGTCGCATCCTCTCACGACCCCGATGACAGTCGCTCGTTACTCATCTAGATAGACCTCGAAGCAGAAGCTCTCTCCGTCATCAAGAATGTAGACATCTCTTGGCATGGCTCACCACACTCGGTCCCTAAGTACCGCGTTGAGGATTGGTCCCCAGTCCTTCCCATCGCAGAAGCTAGCGGGTACAGACGGACTTGGGAATCTCTCAAACTCTTTGGGCAGGACACTCCAAGTCACCTTCTTTCCTCATTGTCTCAGCAACAACCTTACCAGCAGCAGCTATCCAACACGCCTCATAATCGATCCCTCTCCTTGTCTCAGCAGATACGTATGGCCTCACATCATAGTCATCCGTATCAAGAAATCGAGCTACAAGGACGTACAAGATCACTGAGTCATGCTCACAAGTCACACACCTCTCAATGACGTACGGGAAGGCACCCCCAGCCGTGATCCTAGTCAGTGCCTCTATCGCTTTCGTTACTGCTCACATTGACTACTTATCAGGTTTGCCTTCTCAGCGCTGCATTGATGATTGGCTGTCAGTTCCTACCATCACATAATCCTTTAGGTACTGGCGGAGTAAGAATCCTCTCATAAATCCTAGGCAGTAAGCTCCAACTCGCTTCTATCCCTTGTTCTCTCAATCGATCCCTCTGGACTTTGACACACTGCACTATAACATCCCAGTTGGTAAAGAAACTCGGATCCCGATCAGTCCCTTCTAGGATGTAGGGTCGAATATCATAATCATCAGTGTCACGGAATCTAGAGACAAGCACATGCACAGTCGTTGTATTTTTCACACAAGTAATGCATTTGACAAACATATAAGGGAAAGCACCACCGCAGGTGACACGAGTTAGGGCTTCTAGGACATTATACTCTTCAGTCATCATCTGGTTTTTGACTTATGGTCTTCTCAAGCGAAGGGTCTAGAAAACAAATTTCAAACCCTTGCCTGTAGGTCTGAATCACTTCAGATAGACTTCTGCAAGAGGCCCCTTCTTTCGGGGCTCCTCTAGCCGAAAGTCTTTCTGACCTGAGCCAGACCTTGTAAGAAATATACTAGATTGCTGCCTAGTCACATAATATCGTGACCAAGATCCGCTCCCAGAAACTCAAAGTTTTTGAGTCCCCGACAACGGCGTCATTTTTGTCGCGCCTCCACCGCTCCTAGGGTCCAGTGTGATGTTCTTCCCCAGACCGAGCTCAGTGGGTTGGAGGACTAGCAGGCTGTCATGCAGGAATTTTGATAGGTATAAAAATAGAGGTGTGTTCAAAGGCAGTCACACTTTGTCATACAACCGAGTAGTCAGGGTTATCCCTCCTACCAGTTTATCGCCTGCACCTGACCCCGTATAAAGGATAGACTCAAGGTCAGCAGAGTCTCTATCATTCAGGAGTCCTTTAAGCTGCCTTTAGTGTAACCTGCATAAAATAAGGAGGAAAAATAACAAACATTCATCATAGACCAATTGACACTGACAAAATGAGAAGACCAGAAACCAGACTCTGCAAGAGTATGACCAGAGATACGAGACTGAAGAGTAGTACACAGAGTATGCAGGGAGCAGCTATTGGAGGGCTGCAGTCACTAATAAATAATAATACCGTAATACATCAATAGTGACTAAAAAGAGAGAACCTCAATCGATGATAATAAGCGGTACCCCCTCGTGAGTGAGTGTTGTCGTCTGGGACTCCTCGTCATTGAAAACTCGCGTGGCTATTGACTCTGGAACCATGTAGCTGATGTCGAGAGGCATTGCTGGATCAATCTTGCAGATGTAGGTCATGCATCTAGCCATCTCCTCGTCTGCGACGCTCCTGAGATAAAGCTCCTCCGCAAGAATGATATCGCCTGAAGCTCCAATCAATATCTCAATACGTCCTCTCCCACCAGAGTAGATGTAGGAAACCTCAAGAAAGCGATCTCCGTAAAGAGGCTTTCGATAAGCCTGCATAGCAAAGTCTGTCCCGACTAAATGACTATAGCCATCTCCGAGGTAAGGGACCGGATCCTCCCCTCTTGGGGGACCAATAACTGTCTCAGACCTAGGGTCGTCTGACATGTAGGAGTCAATCACCCTCAAGAAGATACTGTGCAAGAAGATGTGCGATCCTCCTCAATGTCGCCCTCCGACGTCTCCGCTCACTGGTCTCCAGTGCTCCTGTCGCTGTCCTCAAACTCAACCCCTGTGAGTGTCCCAGTCGAAATAGTCGCCCAGATCAACGTCACACACAGAGCAGGGCTCCAAGTCCGACTCATCTGTCTCCGATCTCTAGACGCATGTAGTGATTGGGACCCCGGATATGGCTATCTCTCTCCTAATCCAGTCGTCCTTCCGCCTTTTGTCCTTGTTGCAAGACTCACTAAGGGACATGGGGTTGCACCCGTCAAAATCGAAGAGCACGCCCCTAGGTGCTGAGGGTACGCAAGGGAACACCACATGTAGCCAATTGTCCCTCCAATAGCTCTCCTTGCGAAATATGTAATCAGCAATCCTGTCGTATGTGGTTCCCTTCACTCCCGTCTCTGCCCCCTTCACCGACTAGGTGATCACGAGCGTGTGTCTCGAAGTCGAGGTCTCATTAGCCCTGATAGTGAAACTCTGATGTCCCACATGTCTACAGCAGAACCTCTCAATCAATCTACCCCACTTAGGGGTAGTCTCACGACGTCGAGCCAGCTTGGATGGAATGCACGCTCTCACTAATGCAAATACTCCCTCCAAGACCTGGCCGGATAGCAATCAACAACTCAATGTGGAGGTCTGTCTGAATGGCTTGACTGCACTGCAACTCGATATAGGGTTTGCCTGAATGGGCCCGGCTGAACAGCAACTCAATATAAAGCCCGCCTGAATGGGCCCGGCTGAACAGCAGCTATCTCAAAAGAAAGGGGCCCGCCTGAAGGGGCCTGGCTGAAAACTGCAACAGAAGAAACGGCCCGCCTTAAGGGGCCTGGCTGAAAACTGCAACAATCTCGAGAAGTGGGCCCGCCTGAAGGGGCCCGGCTGAATCAGCAACTCAATCTCAAGTAGGCCCGCCCGAACAACAACAATCTCTAGTAGGCCCAACTGAAGGGCCCGACTGAACAGCAACAAATCAGAAGAACATCTCATGCACAGAGACCAGTCGTAAATGCTGAATGTACTGGGGCTAGACTGAGCCAGGTCATCTGTGCAGGGTCTGAACTGCCCATGCTCCCCGTGCGAGGGAGAATATCACGTGCATGAGGCGTTGCTGATCAGCAAAGGAATAAATCATCGGGTACGTGAAGGCAAATCATCTTATCTAGCAACCCTATGCTCGAGGCACATGGGCTCGCACTCAAACAACAATAACCAGCCTAGGCGCACACATCCAGCGCAAGTGCACATGGGCGCGCACTCAAATAACTGTATCCAGCCTGGGCGCACACGGGCGCACGCTCTAACAACAATGTCGAGCTTGGGAGCGCATGGGCGCTCACTCTAACTGCAATGTCGAGCTAGGGCGCACATGGGCGCGCACTCTAACTGCAATATCAAGCTTGGGCGCATATGGGCGCGCACTCTCAAGCTTGGGCGCGCACTCTCAAGCTTGGGCGCGCATGGGCGCACACTCTAACAACAATATCAAGCTTGGGCGGGCATGGGCGCGCACTCTCAAGCTTGGGCGCGCATGGGCGCGGACTCTAACAGCAATACCGGGCTACCACAAGTGAGGGTTCTCTCGCGCTGCCTAATGTGCCACGTGCATCTCACACTGATCTGTCCCAAACTGATCTGATGTCTTAGGTGACGTGGCCTCTCTTTTATAATGGAGAGGCCAAGTGATCGGGGCTGAGTGCTGCAGTCCCAAGGTCGGGGCCGTGGTCTAACTCTAGACCGGGCCTGTGCTAAAAATAGCAGCAGTCCCGACCTCGGGATATGAACAGTCAGTCCTATTTTTAAAACGGGACTGGCGCAGGCCCAGTCCCCGATAGATGAACAGTCAGTCCCACGCTAAAAATAGCATGGGGCTGTGCTATTTTTAGAATGGGACTGGCACAGTCCCAGTCCCCGGTAGATGAACAGTCGGTCCCACGCTAAAAATAGCGTGGGGCTGTGCTATTTTTAGAACGGGACTGGCGCAGGCCCGACTTTGGGAAACAAACAGTCAGTCCCGTGCTAAAAATAGCACATGACCCTATTTTAATTATTCGGGTCTGGCTGTTCATCTATATGGCTACTTAGGGCTGTTCCTTTCCTGGCCGGGTTACGCGGTCGTGCCGGTCCGGTCCCATCCGGTCAAACTTGAATATCTCGCTAACCCTTGGTCCGTTTCAAGTGTCGTTTGGACCGGACCCCACTAATTGGCTCATTGCGGTCGGGTCGGTTCAGTCCAACAAGGAAGATCAGGTCTCCAGGGGACCGTACCGTCGCGCCGTCTTTCCCTTGGTTTCGGCTCAGGGGAAATCTAACCGAAGCGGTAGGGTCCATGACTACGGACGCAATTTTTGACGCAGCGCGGGAGTTGACCACGGCGAGTCAATTTTCGTTGTTGCGCCGCATCATCTTCTGACAACGCCACCACAACACTGGCGAAGGTTGTCGTGTTGAACACTTCAAACAGGCCACCGATATCTCATGCCATCAACTGACCGTCGTGGTTGCCGTGTGCTACATGATGATCCGGCCCTGTGGTGTTTTCTAGCCGTGTGCATTAGAAAGTTGTGTACGGTTCATCTTGTCGAACGCAATGATGCCCTCAGGTGACCATCATGTTCGCTACCGCAACTCGAGGTTATTGTGTCTGCTTGAATGGTGCGGTCGACTTGACAACAGCTCAGGGCTGCATCATCGTGTTGAACGTGAAAACCACGCCGGCTTACGTTCGTCGGCGGTTATCATGTTGAACACGACAACCAACGCCAGTGTAGCACTGACGCCGGTTGTTGTGTTGAACACAACAACCGCCCACAGACGTCGGATTCCCAAGGCTAGCCGTTGTGGTTGTCGTGTTCGACACAATGTTTCGTCCCTGAAGTGTTGTCTAGCCGTCGGCATTATACATTTGTGCATGCACGTTCCATCTCCTTCCACACGATCCTCGTGTTGAACAAGACAACCATCGCCACCGCAGCTCGAGGCTATTGTCTATGCGTGGATCGTGTCGACGGCTAAACAACACCTCGGGGCTGGATCGTCATGTCGAACACAAGAACCACAACGGCTTGCGTTGGCATCTGACGTCTGTGGGTGGTTGTCGTGTTCAACACGACAACTGCCCACAGACGTCTGATGCCAGTGGCTGGCCGTCGTGGTTGTCGTGTTCGATACGATGACCCGGCCCTGAAGTGTTATAAAGCCGTCGGCATTACACATTTGTGCATGCACGGTCCAGCTCGTTCAACATGATCGTCGTGTTGAACGGGACAACCACTGCCACCACAACTCGAGGCTATGTCTATGCCTGAATCGTATTGACGGCTAGACAACATCTCGGGGCTAGATCGTCGTGTCGAAGACGACAACCACAGCGGGTTGCAGTGAGCATGAGACGTTCGTCGCAGGTTGTCGTGTTGAACACGACAACCGCCCACAGACATCTGATGCCAGCGACTATCCGCCGGGGTTGTCTTGTTCGACAAGATCATCCATCCCTGAGACCATCGTGTTTGACACGATCGTCAGGGCATTGTCATGTTCACTACGACTTGAATAAGCTTGTTTCTCGCGCGTTTGTCGTGTTCAACACGACAATTGCTGCGCCAAAACTGCCACGTGGCAATTCCTGGTTGCAAATCGGGGATTGGAAAATATCCTCACCGTCTGCCCTCTGTCCTTCGGTCCACGACACGGTCGCGTGTTCAGCCTCTCCGTTCGGTTTCGATGGTCCACGCTGAACGTGTTCCACGCCTTTGAACTGCACCTCGATGACTCGGCTCCGTGTCGAATGTCATGCGATGAATAACTCCACTCTTGGCAATATGCGCTGACGTCTTGCTGTATTCTCCGATGAGACAAGAGAGTGATAGCATGAGAAGAAACCAGAGGAGGTGGAATGTAGTCCGATGCCTGGTCGCGATAGCCGCAACGTGGGTGGAGAGCCTGCTATCTTCCGGGACGCGACAAGAGACTGAAAGCAATAATGATGGAGGAGACGACCCACTACTGCTTATATACTGGGGCGCCTGAATGGTCCCGCGAAGCGACAACCGTCCGATCGAGTCGATCTAACGGTCGCGATGGCCCTGTGGCGGAATGTTGGGACGGTCGGGTGCTTTTTGCTGGCCTGCTGTCACCTCCGCACTGTCGCTAATTTGCGTTGTAGCCAGGCGTTGTGTAGTAGTGAAAATAAAACGGCAAAATGGAGAAGAGGGCCCACTCCTGCTTATATATTGCGGAGCCTGTCTCCTCCCGCGAACCGTCGACCATTCGATGGATTCGATCCGACGGTGCCGATGGACCTGTGCCGCGAAGGGTTTTTGCCGCTGGATGCCTCGTCCGTTCATAACACCTTCCGCTCGAGCCCATGTCTCACTTCGCATTCTCCATCAGCGTCGATCGGGTGTGTGACAGCGAACGCTTTCGCATTCTTCATCGTCGTCGAACGGGTGTGTTGCAGCAAGCAGTCGTCCGTAACACGACTTGTTGCTGGCGGCACTAGCCAAGCAAAGCGGCTACTTCACACGAGCGTCGGTCCGCTCTCCAGGTAACTGAGCCATCCCTCTAAATATCTCTTCGCTTCTCGTCTTGGAATCGTTCGTCTGGAGTCTGCAGTAGGCAGGAAGTAATTGTGTAAGTCGCCGATATTTGTAATCGACGACCACGATTTGTCGTTCTGTGCTTTTCATTTGATGACATCGACAACAGTACTCTACCTTGAGTGGAATGTGTCCCCTCTATCACCTTTGCAATGACGCGGTCTTCATGTCGAAATCGATAACCAGTCCGACAACATGCCCAAAACATCCCCTGCATGAGGTGGTCATCGTGTCTAACCGGATAACCAGTCGGGCAAGGTGCCCAATGCAACCGGTCGCATAAGGTGTCGTCTTAGCCGACACGATAACCTTCCGGCGTTCATCGTATCCAACACGATGACTAACGCCCTTCGCAATATGTTCGTTGTGTCCGACACGATGAACCAACCTCAAGGTGACCAGCGGTCGCTGTCTCATCCAATGCCATGCAGAGGTGGACGTGCCAACCGTGATGCCTGGTCTATGTTCACCCTGACACCGGTGATCATGTCCATGATGTGGTTGTCGTGTCCAACCCGATAACCAGTCAGAGCAAGGTGCCTGTAAACCCGTCTATCCGGCTCTCATGGTGTGCCACGCGAACGCCTCTCCGGCGGTCATCGTGTCCAACACGAAGACTCAAACTTTACGCATGTCCGACACGATAACCTGCCATCGGTTAATCTGCATCCAAGATCCCTTCCCGCAGTAGGTTGTGTGGTGCCATCCGTGGTGACTGAACTGTGTTCAACCTCTGTCTCGGAAAGCTATTGCATGTTCCCTACAAGAGTGCTTTGGTGGTCTGGAGTTTGAACGGCCGATTGTTTGGCACATAGTGAAGGTTCTTAACCGCGAACAGTCACGATAACAAGCTGATGTTGTGAGTCGGGAAAGCTCAGGAACTGGGGGCCTTCCAAAGTCCTCATGTTCAACTCGATGAACATTGATCTGTGTTTAACCTGCCAACGGTGTTCGTGTCCATGATGTTGTCGTCGTGTCCGACCCGATAACCGGTTGGACAAGGTGCCCATACAACCCGTGTATCCGGTTTTCGTGGTGTGCAACGCGACGGCCTGTCCGACGATCATGACCATATACAACGCAAAGACTCAACCTCTTTACATGCATTGGTGCTGCTGTCCAGCACAAGAACCTGCCTGCGGTGGTTGTGCACCCAAGATGCCTGCCACCGGTTGTCGTGTCGTGCAACTTGTGGTGCCTGAACTATGTTAAACAACGATGATCGTGACCGACACGACAAACTGCTCATGAATGAATGATAAAGTGATGAATGGCAATAAGGGCTCAATAGTCTTTTGCACAGCTTGCACAGCGCATTATGCACACACTTCGAACGACAACCAAGCTTCATTCACGGGTTGTCGTTTGTTCTCCCATCAATAACTTGCGGTCGGTGCTCAATTGCAGATAGATATCATCGACAAAAAAATGTCAGGGCTTGTGGGACAACGGGACCACAAATGCAACTGAACGCTGGAGGCAGGCGTCATTCAACAAGAGTCGCCGTCTGTAAAAGTGTTTGTCTGGCCAATCCATGGTCTACTCTCTACAATGGTGCTTTCGGGCATCCGACTAGACGACGACTGACTGTTTCACACATACGGAGGGTGATGGATCACAAACTGCAAGGGGTGTCCAACAGTCATACACAAAGAGCACTGCTGGATGGTGTGGCATCTCACGAAACGTGTGCATGGTGGTCAGTTCCTAAGACTCAAGACTGCCTCACCCTGTCGACTGCCTAGCACCATAGGACATCTCATTTTGAGAGCACACGGGGGGAATTGCTTCTAAAACAGTGTCTCGTGGTGTTCAGTGCATAGGATGTTCTCCTGAGCAACTGCCTTTAACAAAAGCCTCCGTCTGGGGAAGCTATCGCGTGTCCCCTACAAGAGTGCTTTTGGTGGTCCAGATTTCGGACGACCGACTGTTTGGCACATACTGAAGGTTCTCAACGACGAGCAATCTCGACAGCATGCTGATGCTGTATGTCGGGAAAGCTCAAGAATTGGAGGCCTTCCAAAGTCATCGTGTTCGACACGAAGAAGGTTGTGGATGCCCGACAAGGATACCATGAAGATTGCGGATGCCCGACATGACATTGAAATTCGATGTCCTCGGGATAATGACGGTGAGTTGGTTTTTCAGTGTCGCACACACTCGCGGAGTTGCTGCCGCCTATGTGGCACCCAAGGCCGCGGATCGTGCGGCCTAGGCCGCGGTCGAGGAGGCCGGTCGTGGGCCGAGTTTCCGCGCGGCCATGCCACTGCTAGGCGGGGCCGCACGCTCACGGCCTGCGCACGTCGCCCTCTAACGGCCTGCACAAAAAAAAATAAAAAAATTTGAAAATTTGGGGGCTGATTTTTTGTAAGTAGCAAAAATAATTAAAAACATAGAATTTTTTTTAAAATATTCATTGATTGATTGTTTTTTTGATTGATTGATTGATTGATTGATTGATTGATTGGTAGGGGAGGGGTCCTCCCTCCCCTTCCCGGCACACACAGACACACACACATACACACACACACACGAGGGCACAAGCATACACACACACACACACACACACACACACACACACACACA
>BFEA01000323.1:542170-583215 GCA_003427395.1 Chara braunii | reverse complement strand
AATGTTAACCCACTCATTTGTCCTCATAGACTCATTATGCCTCGCGGCGCTTCATATCGGCAAGCTGAATATGCAGCGCTGACAAGTATGGACTGCGTAACATCTAACACATTACTGGATGAGAATTTTCATGCAGATATGCAAGACCTCTCTATGTACTCGCCTGGTTTGGAAGATGTAATTTGTGACAATATACCTGCACCCCCGACTCACCTGCTCGTAAAAGGATGAAAAAATATGAATTCGATGTTTCGACTTGTGAGAGTAGTTCCCCCGCCGTTCAATGCCTAGGACTGACGACATCATCCGAATCCGATAATGCTGGTCATAAAGTTGACGACTGTCATGCTAACAGGTCCACATTTGATGTAGATCGTATTCTATGGGTGCCCAGAAATTCACTCCGAGATCCTGAACACGACACTCTCCACAATTTTCTTAACTTTCGACTCGCCAGAGAAGAATCGAACTCATGTGAGGAAAGGGAAGAGGATGGTTAGCGCTCAAGTCCTTCAATTGGTTCTAGTGCTGATAGTTCTTCCGATAAAGACAGTCATCCAGGCAATGACGACAACGGAAGCTTCGACCATTGTTATCGAAATCATGACGACAGTGGCGACCTTGTTTCATATTTTGATGATATGTTCACGCAAAGATTGTCATCGGAAAAACGTTCGTATACATATCGAAAGAGAATGTCGAGATCAAACAACGCTTTAGAGTCCGTTCATCGAAAGTTGACCAGACAAGCGTTAGCACGCGTTCGTGAAAAAGATTGTTGTAGCCGACAGTGTTGTGCACACATGAGCTTAGATGATATCAAAGTTGTTCGAAGTGCATATTACTCTAAGGACCATAAAAGCAGAGATGCGTGGTGGATTGAAACTTTGAAAAGTTTCACATTCGTAGAAGACGGCAAGGAGATTCTGCAACCTATTGTGGGGAAAAGAAAGGTGTGCATCAGTGCATGGTGCTTCACGTTAGGCATATGTAGAAGTACATTTATAAAGAAATGGATGACCTTGTCGAAAGGTCATGTCATGCCAGAGCATGGCAACACAGGACTCAGACGCACATCTGCTACCTATGCAGCAATGTATGGTACACTGAAGTCATTTATACATGAAAATAGAGATTACATGCCCAACGACATGAAGACGAGAAATGGAGAATCAAGGGTGGTTTTGAGATTGCCTGCCTGCTACAATAAGGTGGACATTTACAAGTTGTTGAAGACGCAATTTGACAATATGGACGTTCGCACTGTTTCTCTCCAAGTGTTTTATAACATGTGGAGAACACACTTCTGACATGCAAAATTTCATAATATTGATCAAAATTTTATAAAACATGAGAAGTGCGTGGAATATAAAGAGTTTATCAACTCTGCAAAATACACACGAGTGCATGAGCATTTTGTTTCTTTGCTTGACAATGTGGACCTTCAGCTCCGACATCAGGCGGCTTATGAGGTGTGGAAGGATGAATCGAAGAGGCTGAACTCAAACAATTTGTGCATCATCATTGATGACATGGACCAAAATAAGACTAGTAGTTCACATTTCGGTGGAGAAAACATATCGAAAGCATTTGCTAATGTCCCAATGTTGAAAACAAACTTGACAGCAATCATCGCACATGGACATTCTTCGTCTGTCCATGTTCACACGTGGTTTCCTTGCTACTCACATGACTCGAATGTTGTTGTATCGTCCATCAGTCCTTCGTGACATTCACGCATCGAGCGACTTGCCTCCAACGCTCAGGATACAAGCGGATAATTGCTGGAGAGAGAACAATAATAGATATGTGCTAGCGTTGACCGCAACTTTGGTTAAATTGGGTTTCTTCAATGAGGTTAAGTTCGACTTCATGCTAGTAGGGCATACACACACCGATGTCGATGCCACTTTTAATCATATTTTCCACAAGTTGAAAATGAATGATGCATGCATTATGGTTGATCTCTTTAAGCTTATTGTTGATTCCTGAATTGATCGCCTGTCATGTACGATCATGAATGAAATTGTGGACTGGAGAAGCGTCGTGAAACCTTTTTTAGTGAAGAAGTTGACAGGTCACACTCGTCCACATGCATTTAGATTGTTTATGGAGGAGGATAACCCTGCGTTCCAGTAGAAGGATTATTGTACGAGACTTGAGTGGTCTTCGTCAGTTTACTGTTTTAAGAGAGATGCGAATAAGAGATATGCAGGACCGCAGTGACCGTTTCAACCAATCCGTGTCTCGCCTGATGAAAATCATAATGATTTTGTTTCAGGTGTTGAAGGCGTAAAAACATTCGTTGATTGGTTAAAGAACAAGCAACATGAGTGGGTTGGAATGAAGGATAAGATAAACTTTTCGAATGAGAGTGCGTTGTCATACTGCAAAAATTTTTTAGAAACAATGGAAGATCAGTACGGGTCTCAATCTCGAAGAGTGTCGCTCAAGGCTGACTTCTGGTCATTAATGGAAGGAATAATAAAGTATGATTCACATGACATTGATATTGTTTTCCTCATGAAAAATGACGAGAACAAAGAGCCACTTTTTGTAGGACCCGCTAACGAGCGTCCCAAGCCAGAGTTGAATCCTGTGACAGACATGAAAAATGACCAATTCGGTATGTTACGTCCTTCACAAGACGACATTGACCAACGTGTTCCTGTGTGGATGAGAAGAGTTATTTTTGTTCTTGACAACGACGTCAGATCGCCAACTTTCAACCACGTTCTCGTTGAATATTGGGTGCCACAACCTGTCGTGAAGAGTCTTGCTGTGCAATATACAAATACGTAGAAGAAGACATGGAAGAAGGATAAAATGTCACTTGAACAGTGGCAACATGCAGATTGTATTCTGTGGAGGTGGACATCAAGAATATCGCACTTGGATAATGGACTGCACATTTCAAAATTAGCTAGAGAAAATGGTATGGCATGCCTTGGTCTTCCTGATGAAGAAGAACGATAACATTCCTGATGATAAGGACCGATTAGCGAAAGAGATGTCATCACAACTTATGACATGTCATGCCTTGCTCTTCCTGATGATGAAGAACGTTGGGTAACGTTTATTTTAAATTTTCTTACAGTATAAATTTTGTCTCATTCCAAGTATAATGATCGTATGACTATATTTTGCTCTTTCGTAGAATTTCCAACCATTTGCGCTTACGAGATAGTTGTCCAATGACAATTTCATCATTTGTAGCGTTTATTTTAAAATTTCTTAGAATGTTACTCTCAATTTTGTCTCGTTTAAATGTTGTTTGAACCGTATTTGGCTGTTTCGCTGAATGGTCCAACCATTTGTGACTACTGGATGACCGCCCACCAACATCGTATAGGGAAGAAACATGTGGCGTGATATGGGGGCAATATTTTTCACTTCTGAAGTCATTTTTGAGGGTTTAGTAGTCAGTGTCCGAGGTGTGGACATCGCACCGCACCATTGGGAACATTATTATCGGCAATCTCTCTACATTTGTGGTCGTTGGTGTTGCGGGTCGGGAATATACCCGCGAGAGGTGCTCGCGCCCTTCTCACAGTTATATTACTTTGCGGTGAAATTCTAGTACAATAATTTGAAGGTTATGACATTGTTTTCTACGGCGGCATGTATCCAAGGATGTTGCAAGGTGTCATTTCTTATTTGTAACGATTATTCTGGAAGTGCAAGCGCGTCTAATGCAGATAACGTTGATGTGCGAAGGCTAGCAGAACTTCAGAGAGCGATTAGAGAACAACGGATGTTGAAAACATTAGTGGATGGTCTTATTGACACGACAATCAAATATCTTCGACATCTCCTCTTGCGGGAATTTCACTGTGAGAGAATAGATGCGAACATAGAATATCGGGACCCTGCACATCATGGACAAAATGATACGACTGTTTTGGAAGATTGGACAATTTACAGTAGAAGATAGGGTAACCTAACTTTACTAAGTCTTAAGTTTGATGGCACAATCTTTCTTTTATTGCAAATCGTGGTGCTATCTGTCAAGGGGTCTGACCATAGTTTTTGTTTTTATACAGTCTGATTCTCTGTTTTTTTCGTAAGTGACGACACTTGGAGATGTAAGGGAATCCTGCACATCATGGACAAAATGATAGCCCTATTTTTGAAGATTTGACAGTTTACAATAGAAGATAGCTAACTTAGCTAAGTCAAAAGTATGATGGCAAAATGTTTCTTTTACTGCAAATCGGGGTGCTATCTGTCTGGGGCCTTGACCATGTTTTTAAATTTCCTTTTATGCACTCTGGTTCTTTCTTAAGTGACAACACGTGGAGATGTAAGGGACGAAGGCCCCTTTGGCCGACATATGACGGTGACCTCTTTGCCCGACATATGAAGTTTTCAAAGTCTTCCAGGAAAGACACTTTTTCTTTTGCGGTATTTCCTATATTATTTTGAATGCTACTCAGAAGTTTTTTGCTTTGCCCGGCATATGAAGTTTTCAAAATCTCCCAGCCTCCCAAGAAATACATTTTTTCTTTTTCGGTATTCATATATTATTGTGAATGTTAACCTGAAGTTTTTTTCTGTTAACAGCACGGACTGCCATTTTCTTTATATGTTTCAAAGTTCGGTAATTTTTCATGATTACATTTTTATATTTCGAAATTTTTTTTATCCTGTTGGTAAATATCATCGTGTGTTCTATCAAAATTTGACAATTTAGGTATGTTCACTTTTTATAAAACATTTCATTTTTCACGAAAACACCATTTGCAATGGTTGGCAAATAAACATTGGTCACTCCCAGCCCCCCCCCGATCACGACGTAATAACTCACCTACATCGGCCACAAAATGGGACCTTAGGACGAATCCTCTATGGATGGTCGCCGCTCACCCGGGACGAGGCGTTCGACCACAGTAGGCACCCCGAAGGGCTGATGAGGGTATGTGTTGTGGATGAACTAGATAAAGGCTGGGTCGTGTATGAGCCTACCACTCCCATCAGCAAATTGCCATTTGACCCCTGGGAATGGGAGTGGGACATGGGCGGGGAAAGAAAACTTCAGATATAGAGGTACACAGTCCAAAATGGCTATAGACAGGCTATAAAAGAAACACTGATCTTCGATCCAATCAAAGCAAGATGGGTAAGAGATTCTTCACTAAGAACAGAGGAGCTGCATAAGCTCAACTGAGAACATATTCACGTATCCAACCGACTAACCTCAGAGCCCTCCAATGGCAAATTGTTCACCGTTGCTTGCTGACTCCGGAGTGGATCACGTCAAGAACAAACCTTGAAGAACGCGGGCTCCTCTCCCCCCTTTGCACCTTCTGTGAGAAAAACACTCCCAAACGCCGAGCCACACTGGAACACTGCCTTTTGGACTGCCCAATGGTAGCCCAACTGTGGGGATCGTGGGACGCTGGATGGCACTACCTGACCGACACTCGCCTACCATGGGACCTCAAGACCATCCTCCTAGGAGAATTGCCCCCGCAAGCAGCAAGGTGGTCACCCTTCATGACTAATTTTTTCAAAATCACTCGCTTGCCGATGATGATGGTGGCATGGAGGATGAGGTGTGCTCATCAATTTAAACAACACACATTTGGATATATGGAGGCAAGAGCCGTGGTTGTCGAGGCGATCACAACAAACACGCATGTGGCATGGAAGAAACTGAAACAAATGCTGGCAAAAGAATCGGAAGAAACTAAACATAACGACCTCACAGCAAACTTCCGATCAGTATGGGTGGACAATGCAGAGAGACTCGGCGAACTGGACCAACACAACTACCTAAGGTGGAGACCATGGCTGTCCACAGAAAACCAATGGCAGCGACTACCACGTGACCACTTCACCTTCCCCTTCCAACCGACCAATTTCACTCTACTCTAGGAAGATCCCCCACAACCCTTCCTCCCTCCATCTCACCCTTCTCATCCTTCTCGTCTTTTTCACCTATGCCCTTGCCCTCCCTCCCCTCCCTCTCCCTCGCCCACTTCTTCCCACGCCCTCAAGTTGTGTGACGGCCAAGCATGGACTCCCTCCCAAAGAAACTGACAACCTCAGCTAGGGATCAGGAGGAACAGCAGCAGGGATAGGTCACGTGGCACGGAGTATGCAGCCTGAACACAATATGGGGGTGAAGAAACAGGGACATCAGAAGGCCAAATGGCTCGGTCTGAGGACATTCAGAAGACATATCACGGTACTAAGACATACATGTGTGGGCAACGCACTGCTGATACTGGGTTCGCGAGGCCTCTCCATAATGACTACTGAGACACTGTCGACAACATAACTTGGTGATGGGAGTGACAGATGGAACTGCGTCAGGGATTGAGTATCTGTGGGTCAAAAGACAACTGTTGCACAAGGGAGTTTGGGGTGGGTTAAGGCCATTGTAGGTAGAGTCAGGACATGAACACAGCGCAAGCAGTAATGGCTACAAAACAGATTAATTCACAAAACAGTCTATGAACCGGTTGGCTGTAGTGTGGGATTCAAGGGAACTGATACTTAAGGAATGACAATGCAACTTATTATAAGGGTGACAGGGTGACAACGCTTCACCGCAATAATGTTGGAATAAACGGTATCATAACAGAGTTGGTGTAAAGGGTGTCACATAAGATCTAGTACCAAAGTCTTGGAGAGTAGGGTTTAGGGTTTAAGGCGGCTGATACAAAATAACAGTCTACACAACCTACTATGGGTTTCAGCAGGGTGCAGGTATACACGCATGTTCCATAGCATTACAGTCAGGAACACAGCTAGGAACACCCTCAACCACATCTTATATAGCACACCGTGATATGGGGTAAGAATCAATCACAGTAACACCTTCAACAGAGGGGCAAGAATCACTCACAGTAACACCTTCAACAGACTCAGACACTGCCCACAGTAAGTAGATGGCAACGAGCAGATAGATAGTAGATAAACAGTAAGTGACTGTCAACAGGTCAGGTAATCATCATCATAAGCGATAGTTTTACTGAATAATCCATTACAACTGATCTGATAAACCGCTGGGCCAGTCACTGCCCAGCCCCTCATGCATACTTACGAACCATGCTTATACTACCTTTGTTTCTCACATTGTATTATACAGGGACGCTGGACCCATTTTCCAGCAGGTGCTGCTCCCCACCAATAGATGGAGCCTCCCCAATGATGCTAGTGGTGTCTGTTCCTACCAGCACCCCTAGCAGCCGATTGGGTTGTTTTGTTCAAAAAAAAAAAAAAAAAAAAAAAAACCTGGAGAATGTGCCAGGGGCATTGATTGCTTCCCCTGATGGGAAGGATTAACCCCCGGCCATACAAAAAACCGAGTTCTGCCCTACTATGGCACACCATCAGAACATTCAAAAAAAAGGGGGGGGGGGTCATAGCAGGGAAATTTACGTGACATGATAGGGCTAAGCAAATGAAACACAAGATCCTGATCCCAGTCGGGCCTCTTGTGAACGATCCGTAATTAGCTGAATATGTGTCTACCTACCACTACCCAAAGTAACAGTAAGTAATACAAGAGTGGAAACCCTCATCTCTTAGATTGAATCAATGAATGAAGACGAGATAAAAGGGAGATGTCATCGTGGAAGTTTCAGAGCCTCCACCTGCGGACATATCGTCAACATCGTAATTCCAAGAACATAATTCCCATGTTCCCCAACAGTTGTCACTTGACAAAATCATAAGTTTGTGGAGTATCTACGGAGTCGGTCCTGTGCAGATTCGACAGGTAATTGCACAGGTGCCTAACGCACGCGCAACCATATTCGGAGGCTCTTGTCGTGTCCACGTCATAGGCTGACGTGGAGCCACGTCAGCACCAGTCAAAGGAAGGTAGTAGGCAGGGTTGACCTGCCCATTACTTTCTGTCGCCTGGTGTCCGCAAAAAGCTCCATAGCCAACGTGTTTCCATGCACGGCACAAGGCCAGAGGAATGTTGAGAATCTCAACATCGATGGAGTAGGCGGAGTGCGCCCTTGATAAGGCAAAGTGCGGGTTAGTATGACGTTAAGATATTGGCATCCAAACCAATACGTTGCAGCAGGTATAGACAACTCTTCTACAGCGAATACTATCAATTCAGACGGTGGAAGGTGACACATCAGTGGTACCTGACGCCGTAGACTGTTGAGTATTTTGGTGAGTTCGTCAGCGAATGGTCATCAAGAGTGAACCAGTGAGACAAGGACCAAAGGAGGAAGAGCAGACACATCTATCGGAACTGGCGGTCTCAAGTCTTGAGAGGTTATCTATCCCATCTACAATTCTATAATTATCAGCTACAATCGTCAATTCTCCTCTCGTAGTGTGAATGTATGAAGAGAGGATGTAGTCTGGACTTTCGAAAGAATACCATTGGCTAAGTCATAGTGGAGTCAGCAATTGTTTACGTCATCCTGTGCCTAAGCCGCAGTCTAGTCAGCACCGGCTGGCAATCACCATTGGTAGGTAGAGGCCATAGGTAGTTAGCAGGGAGAGGTTGTGTTCATAAGGAACAAGGAGGCAAGGAGGCTCTGGGTGAAAGATAGTAGGAAGGGAGATTAACTATACCTCTACATTGCGATACCCGAGTAAGAATGCAGAATTGTGGTTGTGGGTGAACTCAGAGCTGATTAGGAGAAGCCAATACAATCTCAAGAGTGACGTCATAATTTATTGTCTCAGACACTAGAATAGGATATTTTAAGTAAGAATATAGAAAGGGCGAGCTCAGGAGAGAAAAGCTTGGACACAGAGAAAAAAAAAAACAAAAAAAAAAACAATCCTACAAGCATCGCCATAATTTATTTTCTCAGACACTAGGTTAGGTTATGTGAACGAGGTTGGAATGTGTTCATCCATAGGCAGGCATAAAGTGGAAAATCAATTATACACAGGGAGTGAGAAGGAAGAGGAGGGATAGATAATACGTAGCACCAGCCGGAAGAAAAGGAGGATATCAGGGTTGAGAGTGGAAAACAGTAGAGGAGTAAAATCAGGGCTGGAAAGGAAAAGAAGTACCGAAAGGAGATTCAAACGGGAAATGAGTATTGAAAGCTGAGCCGTAAGGAGAAAGGGAAACGAGGGAGAGGGGGTTAGAGCAGAGTGTTATTGGTCATCCCCTGGAAGGAAACAACAAGTGAAAGAAGGACTCTTTAGGCACTGCATTATAATCGGAGGGAGCTACAGGCAACAAGGGAAACTCATCCTATGACACACGATTCAGCTTATGAGGAAAGGTGCGTCATCACTCCCTAGACCTCTCCCCTGTTGACTTCCCTTCTCCACCCTAAAAGTACTTGGTTTCCGCCCACGTCAAGAGAATTTGATCATCACTTTTAATAAGTACAGAATAATTAATTCATCATAATAAATATCAACGATTTTGAGCATAGGCAAGTAATAGAAACAGGAAGAAACTATCAAAATGAGGCTGAATGCTAGGAGAGCGAAGGGGCCAGAGTCGCTCCTCTTTTATCAGGGAGCGATGAGGCATTCCATTACTCGGAATCTGGGGATTGCGCCGTATACACGACCAGGGGCGGGATATGGTTCACAAGGGATGGGACTAGGGAGTTGCGAGGCAAGCCAGAGGGCTAGGCACAGACAGGAAGGAGGTAGTGTACAGAGGATTGCACACGCTTCCATCACACGAGCCAATCAAGGTTTGTCTCAATCAGATTCACAAGCAGACTGTAATATGCATCAAGGAACAGCTGCACAAGGTAAAGGTGTAAGGATTTTACAGCAACAAAAGAAAGATAATGAGAATAATCAACGAATGATTATGACCTCTTCTCCTCATCAAAATTCTCAGAACCCTCAGACTGAATCAGGCAGAGAAGCTTTTGTTGATTCTCACCGTATTCCTCAAACCTCTCAGAATGAACTAGGCAACGAAGGTACTCCTGATGGCCTAGGGGATTTGGACATGAAGGGGGAGATATTGACGGAAGAAGAAAGGAACGTTGTACTTACATCAAGTGGGACGAAGGAGAAGCAGTCAGTAAGCAACTCATCCCCTCTCCATCCCAACGTAACTAAATCACCTCCTTCACCAGCAGAGGTTACAGCAGCCCAACCCACTTGGGCACAAAGAGTCAGAGAGACTCTGAGGGACAAAACGTTAAACATCAGCAGATTTTCTATTGGCCCATCAGGCTCACAGAGTGATGAACTTAAAGTTCCAATGAGGAATCTATCTTCAGCCAGAGCCTATTTTCTGACTTTTTTCCTCCATGCCTCACAACAACTCATATTTGATCAAGGGGGAAGAAAGTCACTAATGAAAGTTTATCCTATGGACAAATTAGCGAAGAGAGATGAGATCTATACTACACATGCAAGTAATTGGATATTCTATGACAATAGCGCAGTCATGTCAATGAACGATAAAACAAAATGGATATGCAAAAGACTAGAGACAATGGAGGATGGGCCAAAATCTGTTTTTGAATTTTTCTTAATTCAACCGATTTCGCCGACAGTGTTCACAATCATCAGCATGTTCGAAAAGGATAAACAACAGATGGATGGTTGCAAGAAACTAAAATGGGAAGCATTAGAGGTTCGCATTACCCTTGGCTGCCGAAAAAAGTGGGACCGGAGGAAAAGAGGGATCAACTAATGAGAGACTTCTATTGGGTAGAACTGAGACACATCCCAATTAAAGTTCAAGCAGCATTCGTCCACGATTTTGGTCAGCAGTATAAGATTGTTGACTTCATTAACCCCCTACCTACTCACGTCGCCAAGCGAGACGATTATTTGATGTTGGCACTGGATATACCAAAGGATCAACCGTTTTCCTTGGATGACATTATTCCCTTCAAAATAGGAGAGCGGATTTATCAGATCCATACGGCGCACAAATTCCAACCCTGGTATTTAATGCAAAACATTTGGACACCTTACGTCGGAATCTGCGTGTCCGCTTCACCCACAACACGCCTCTACTGCAGATCAATATCTCAAAAAGGATCTGCAGAGGCCGCACAGGTGGATTCCGGTGGCACAAGGCTATGAGGGGTGGGTGTATAATGATGAGATCAACCAAGCGGGTCAGCCTTTTGGATGGTTCTGGGAAGGGCGAGGGGATATGAGGAAACCACCACGTCCACCATTGGAGTGGCTGCCATCTCAGCAACATCACCAGCATCCACGTCAGCAACTGCATCATGGAGGAGGGGAAGGAAGAGGAGCACAGTCATCTGGCTCGCGTAGGGCTGAAGGCCCAGTTAATGCAGAAGGGAGAACGAAATCCTCAACAGGAACAGGCACAGGAACAAAGGAAAGTGTTAGGATAGTTACAAATCAGGGAAAGAACGCAAGGATCATAGGGAATACAGAGCAAAGGAAGAGACAAACGATAATCACCTCACAAGAACATATCAATCTCTTACATAATTCAGGACAGAAGGGAGAAGTTTTAAGATCCTTGGGATCTAATCCACAAAATTACCTTCCCAGACCAAACCAGAATCAAGGAACTGAATGGAGGGTAGAGGGAAGGAAAGGACAAAAAAACAATAATGAAAATGCAGGTCCTTCCTCCCTGGAACAGGACCCCGAAAATGAGTCTCATTCACATCATTCCCCCCGGGAACAGGTCCCTGAGAATAAGCTCCAATCACAACAGTCCTCGGAAGAACAGACACCGCTCCGTTGAAAATTGTTATGGGCACAGACCACATGGAATTAGAAGATGCCCCGATTTCAGTCCCCCCCTTTTCAGCCCTGTTGAGTAGAGGGAAGGAAGGACCTGACGATCTGCACGCGGAACTGAAAAAATTGGCAGATTGGTTGCTTCTTAATACGCAAACTATGTTTCCATATTGGAGTGAGGAAGCTTGGCAGCAAATAAAAGGGCAACTGATGTTGGTACTGGTTAATAGTGACAGCTTGAAGTTGGCTCTGAAGTATGGTCTGCCGCCAGGATCAGATTGGATTACCTTAGGGAATAGATTGCTTACTGCATTATCAGAAAAAATTCTGCCTCCACTGTTGAACAGCAGTAAACAATCAGAACCGCTGAGTCAGGAACGAGCCCCACACGAAATTACTCCCAACCTGACGAGTACACCACATCTCGGCAGCCTAAGGAAGCTAAAAGCTCTTGCCAGGAAACATAAGACTCAGTCTCCTTACCACAAAAGTAAAACCGGCCTTGTAGCTACTATGAAAAGATTCTCAGAAAAAAGAAAAACAACCAACCAAGTTGCACAAAGCAAAAGGCTATCATGGCTGAGGCACACTCCCTGCAAATCTCAACATAAGCTCAATAAAAATAGCAAAGGAAAAATGTCTTTTGAAAAAAGGAAAAAAAAGAAGAAAAAGAAGAAACCACAAAACATTTAAGGGGACCACAGTCTGGAACTGCTATTTAATGGTTCCCCTTCCTTGGGGTATTCGCAACACTCTCAGATGAATGATTCTCATCAGCAGGACCTCATGGAAGTGAGCCTGGTATCTCAGCAAGACAACACGCTGTCTGCCAGCCCAGCAGGAGATGCCCCCACAGTAGAACGACCAGTAAAGAAACCAGCGCAAAATGAACAAAAAGATCACACAGGTTTAAATGTGTTGGCAAGACAAAAAACAAAAGTATCCCCCTTACGGAATGTGTAAGGGAGGAATCAGTACAAAAGGGTCAGGCAAGGAATCACATAGGCTCAGCTGAACAGGCAGGACAGGAAATAACACATATGCAACAGACTCAAGATGGGACGATCAAGAATAAAGAACTTTGTCTCACTCAGCAGTCTACCAACCTCGTGAAATCATTACAAGAACATCGAGTATTGTATGAGATGGAGGGAGAGGACAATGGAAATAAAAAATTATTCTTAAGCCCATCCGGAGTGGTTCTACAAACAGATGGCAATGATTTCATCCCAGCTATGTCTGGTACACTACTATTTCCGCAGACCACGGACGACCTGAGACTTATCCCACTGCCCCTACAAAGGAACAGAAAGGGGGTAAATCAAGTGGAAACACAAGAAAGACGCCACCACCCACTGATTGAGGAAGATTACCCACCTAAGAAAACCCCCATGTGACAATGGGAAGGCCCCTCACGAATATCAAGAAATAGTGTCTGAAGTGACGGGAGAAAAAAAGTTCCTACTTATTTCAGGAAAACCAGTGAGGCAATCCTCTCAAGAGACTGAAAGGAGGAAGAAAATAAGTAAGGATCTAGAAGAAGGGGAAGAACAAAGTGTAATGCATACTGAATTAACCCTAACCAGCAAGAGACAAAAACTTAGGTTTCGGTTAATTCAAGGTCAACGGGATCTTCCTCCCTAAAAAACTGGTGCTGTCATAATGCCGGTGAGACTCAAGGGGGGTATTTGGCAAGTAGGGTTGTCTGAGCCTCATGGAGCAGAATATGGGGAAGGAACACTGCAGGGGGCAAATCCTCAGTTTATGTCCCCTGTCTCTCTAACAGGGGGAATGGCGGGAGATGCGCGGATAAAAACGAAAATACTAAAATTTATAAATGATTATTTCCCACCAGGTGGTGTAGCTATCATGATTCTAACTACTGAAGATCAAAGGATAGCTAAGAGAGATGTGTACTTAAAATACGAAGGGACTAGACAAGATGAACTGAAATGGTTTGGTCAAGAAGCACTGAAAGACATTCAAATGCTTAAAATTAAGGTTGGATTGTTTTGGTCAGAAGAGGATGTAGGGATCCTTCTTGCAAGATTGCTTAAGCATGGAATCATGGAAAAGGGAGTGATACTTGACTCTCGTCCCTGGGAAAATATCTAGGGAATCATACCTCCTATAACCCGTAAGTTGGTCAATGTCACTCTTCAATCCCACCGAAATGGAAGAAATTAAAATAATTGACGCTTTGTACAATAAAGACAAGGAATGGAAATTGTTGAGGAGACAGGCAGATTTAGACCTCAGATAATGGTCTGGCATCGGCTAAAGCAAATAAAAGACAAGCGATTTATGACCAATTAAAGGGATTGATGAAAAAGAATGGCCAGATGTAATATGTATCCAGGAAACACACTTAACGGACACACATATGCATAATTATTTACACAATCAGATATGGCCTTACGAATCTTATAGGGCATATGCTATTTCTCCAGGGAGCTCAGGGGTAGCTATCTTGATCCCTCCCCTATTCAGAGCAGAGATTACATATACAGTTAAAGACTAGGAACAGGGTAGGTGGGTGTATGTTTTAGCCATGCTAGAACTAGAGATGGTGGGGATTCTGTGTGTGTATGATCCGAACGAAATAGGGAAAAGGCAAAAATTCTTTGAAAATATATTCCCACGATTACCAGTTGGCATTCCCTTGATCATAGCAGGGGATTTTAACGCTGCCCCTGATAGATTTTTAGATAGGTGGCGTCCTCCCTCCCCCTTCCCAAGCTACTTGACAATGGATGAGAGGATAATATCTAACTTATGTCAGTCCCTCAATCTTTTTGATTCTTATAGGAGGTTAAATCCAATGTTAAAAAAATTTACATGCTTCCGAAAGGGTACCGCCAATATTAATTCTAAATCTCGTATTGATTTGATTTTGGTGACAGAAGAATTACAAGGTGCTCTCCAACTAGCAGAGATTTTTCCCCGAAGTCCTTTCCCAGGATTGGGTCATGCAATGTGCGTGGTAATTTTGTCCTTCAGAAAGAAACCAGATCATGGGAAATGATTCTATCATCTAAATACTTCCCTCCTCAAGACGGATTGTTTTCTAAACTATCTTCGAGACGTGTGGAATTTTTGGAAAGAGCAAAAGGATCAACTCCAAGATAACATTAAATGGTTCAACAACGGTCTGGCTTTTTTAGGCCGTAAATGCAATGAATATTCTAGACTAATAGCAAGACAAAAACACACCAAGGAAACTCTCATCTATAACAGAATTCATGAATTGCAAAATCAAGAGATTGACTCAGAAGAACATGATACCCTAGAACCAATAGCTCAAGAACTACAAAGCCTAGAAACTCAGTTACTGACCAAAATGAAATATCGATGGCAGGGGTTAAGAATAAAGGGCAAACTTAAAATTCATAATATGGAAGGAGCAATGGATGAACGATTTTTCGCCATGGCTAGAGCAAGAACAGGAAGAACAATCATTGAAGCTCTAAAAGACCCTGTGAACCACGATAAGAATATAGTTACTTCAACAACAGCTTGCACTGAAATTGTTAGGGATTTTTTTAAAACACTTTTTTCTTCACAAAACAAACACATCCCAAAAGAACAACAAGCAATAGAAATCGATGATTTTCTTCGGCCATCAGACAAAACACTATCAGAAGAGCAAAAAGAGATGATGGACAAACCTCTAGGCAAGGAGTAAATATGGAAAACCCTCTTACTGATGGAAGAAGATAAATCCCCAAGCATAGATGATTTTCCTAAAGAATTCGGGGAAGCTACATGGAATAATATTTCAGGAGATTTAATGGATTATTATCAAGAGGTTTGGGCCTCAGGAGAAATGGGGGAATTTGTAGGACAAGGAATTCTTACACTTCTATACAAAAAAGGTGACAAGATGAACATAAGAAACTATCGTCCAATAACCCTTCTCACGGTGGTTTATAAGCTAATAGCTAAAGCTCTAACAAATCGTATGACCAAGATATGCCAGAAATTATACATCCATCTCAAACAGGGTTCATAAATGGGAGAAATATCCAGGATAATATCCTTTTGGTAAATGAGCTTCTGAAAATCTCTTGTCAATCTTAACATAATGCTGCCTTTATCTTCATAGACTTTGAAAAGGCATATGATCATGTGGTTGGTTTTTCCTCGATAAATGTTTGAAAATATTTAATTTTGGACCAAACTTTAGAAGATGGGTGAGAATTTTACACCAAAATGCTACAACTAGGGTGATGGTCAATAATAATTTGGCCCCTATTGTTGATTGATAAGGCAAAAATTTGTAGTAGACAGTTCCCATCTTGACGACGGTCAAGAATCCTTCCAATTGATTGAGGTTGAGACTTGATTGATACCCAATCATTAATCAGTAATTTGGGACCTCCTCTGAGGATTCGTATCCATTCAAGGGGAATAAGATCTATTATCTTTTCCAGTGCTTCCTCTGAATGGTGACAGTACCTTAGTCTCAATTTTAGTCTAGCTGGGTCTATCCAATCATTAGTGTCAGCCTCCCATATATCTTTTATCCTCAAGATTCCTTTATTGATCCATCCTTTCCAAGGTGAGTGCATACAATGAAGAACTCTACCTTGGGAATCACGAATCCATCTGTTATCAAATAAGGGTTGTTGACAGATTTCCTCCCACCTTTCTAGTGAGAGTTTGTCTGTTAATGGAAGTTTTCTCCAGGTTTTTATCATGGTCACCCAAAATCGATCATTCTTCAAGTCTTGTGGAACAGCCTGTCTATTGGAAGTTATAGGCATTGTTTCAGGTTTAGAAGTCTCTTTAGCGATTGTCCAAGATCGATTTTCCAGCCATGTCAGGGGGTTAATTTCCTCAGTCGTGGTTAGAGCTAGACGCTTGATTTGTTCCAAGGCCAGTGGTGTCCATGAGGTTCGGGGGTTGAACAATAGTCGCTGGATCCATTGGATTGAAAGAGCCCTTGACAAGGTCAGAGGGTCTAGGATTCCCAGTCCCCCCCTCATTTTTGGCTGAATAATAGATTGCCATGCTACCCTGCTGATATTATTATTACACTCGTGGTTACCTCTCCATAAGAAGGCAGTTAATTGTCTTTGGAGGGATTTGAGGGAAACTTTGTCCAAAGCCCAGATCGCCGATTTATACCAAATGGATGCTAGAGTTACATTGTTTATTATCATTGATCTACCAAAAATCGATGTATGTTTATTTTTCCATATTTTGAATTTAGACTGAGTTGGCTGAGAGATCCATTCATTATGGGACTTTGGTTTTCCTTGGGATGATAGTGAGATCCCTAGTACTCTGATAGGGGTATCCAAGGGTAACCACTTAATCCTAGGTAGCTCTGGTGGTCGCCCTCCTTGGTGATGTATCCACCATTCAGTTGTCTTGTTACCCCAGTTAATTTTAATGTCTGAGAGGCGACAAAATTTGTCCATCATTTTTTGAATTTCTGTCATGTTTTCGTTGGTAGCATCTGTCATTATAGTTAGGTCATCTGCAAAAAGGGAACAGACTGGAATCGCCTCTTCTGGGATGGTAGTGACCTGTATGCGACAGATATCTTTGTGTTGTCTTAAGTTTGCTGCTAGTGCCTCCATGATAATGACAAAAAGGAAAGGTGTCAAGGGATCCCCTTGTCTGACAGATCTCTCTAGACACAGGGCCCGTTAAAAAAAAAAAAAAAAAAAAAAGTTCCTCAACAGAGGGTTGTGTGGATCATTCAACAAAGTGATTTCATGGTTGTCGGCATAACATCGCAGCATCAACAGCCAGGCCCCCAACTCCTCTATGATCGGATCGACCTCCACAATGATAGAGATACAAACTAGGTAGTTATATGATGGGGGTCAATCTGCACTCCCCAGATCCTAGCGTCTATCCCACTCCTTCACGCTCCCATCGCCCACGCTCGATCCATCGAACCCTGCGTTTCCTCCTGCCTAGTTGAACAGACCCCTCCTCCCACCCTTTTCCCTCCCCAACCCCTCGGGCTGTGGAAAAGAGAGAAGACAAAGACAAAGACAAAGGGGATACGTCGTAAGAGAGAACAGAAACCACGTCAGGCTGACACTTACCTTCCTGAAGAGTACAAGACAATCGTACGACCTATCCTTTTACCTCTATAGCCCGGTTGTCCTTCAAGATTCGTGTAAAAGTGATGATATTGTTATAGAAAATGCTACCACAGTCATTCTTGTGATCATGCTTGTTAAAAGCAATAGCGGTGCCATCCTGGTCAATAGTATCGAAGATGATGTCGTTTTTTTCGGTGTTGCGATAGATGCCACCGCTGTCCTTGTTGATATCTTCGATAATACCGGGGACCGCAGTGACGTCTTTGTCAATGATGATGGAATTGGCAATTGTCGTTGATGATGTAATCATAGCTTTAGTACCAAAGATGATGTCGTTTGCATCGATGTTGCGGTAGATGCCACCGTTGTCTTATTGATATCGTCGTCAATACCGGGGACCACAACGACATCTTTGTCAATGCTGATGGTATTGGTAGTTGTCGTTGATGATGTAGTCATTGCTTTTGATGTTGTAGTTACTGGTGAAGTGGCTGTCATTGTCGATGTTGTAGTTGATAATGTCGTCGATGGCAGCTGTGAAGATTCTGTCCCAACCTTCCCCAAATTAATCAGCGCTGCTCCCCGCACACGGCCTTCCACCAGGAGATGGAGACAATCATGCCAAAGCGTTTGTGCCTATTGCCAATCGATGTATGTGTCCAGCTCCACCTCCGGCCCCTGCTCGAAAGGCTCGACAACCTCCTGCATGTGGTGTAATATCTCCTTCACCCATCCGAACACCGAGGTTGCCCCCCAATCAACCTCGAGCACAGACAGGGATTGGGGAGAAAGAACAGAGGCCATAGCCCGCAACATCGCTCGACAATCATGTAGCCTAGATAGCCAGGCATCCATCCGCCTCCAGTCACAGCCCCTCTGGAGAAGCCATCGTACTCTCTAGTCACGTCTCCTCCCTCTTGGCCACCACTCCCCAGTGATGCAACGAAAACCTCCAAATTTTAAGCCTTTCATTAACCACGTGTCCTCCCCCAATGATCGTCAGTGTTATCTTCTCTCCAGGAGTACCCCTTATCACGCAAGGGCGCACGCTCGACGCTAACTCAGAGGTGCTTGCACCTCCTCCTGGACCATTTTGTCGTCCTGTCCGACCTGTCAAACGCTCGCTTGTTTGACCTTTCTCCTCGCAGTCCTCGCGGCGATGGCATCAATGTTAACAAGTCTTCCTCGATGCTATCGAGGAGATGGGTGTCATGACCAGGCGGACCTGTCGTTCGGTATCCTGCCCGCGCACTCGCCTTGAAATAACTTTTTTTTTAATTATTTTTAAGGCCCTTGTGCAAGGCCTTTATCCCAGTGGTGGTAAGAGAACCACCGGAATTGAGGTTTTGCCTAGTGGGCCGCTCCATCTATTGGTGGGGAGCATCAACTGCTGGAAACCGGGTCTAGCGTCCCATGAATACATCTTTAAGTACATCAATTCTTGTATGTCATCATTTGGAGCTCTTAGGCCCCTGCCAGCATTGATTGCCCTGGGTCTCAAGGGATTGACTGTGCAGGGCTTGTATCTTAGGTGAAACGTAGTTGTCGGTAGCCTGGGGGAAAAAAACAGGTTGCCATCTTGGGTCCGGGGGGCACCGGGCCTCATGGCTGTCTCCCCGCCTTCCGACCGTCAACTGTGGCCGATTCTCAACGATTGACTGTACTATTTAAACTCGTGTGTAGGAAAAGGCTCATCCGGTTCTCAACGATTGGTTGTATTTTTTAGGCTCATGCTGAAAAAATGCTCAGGTTCATATGAGCAGATTGTGACGCCCAACCTCACGCCCAGCGCGACTTCCTGTTTTCGGAGCGAGAGGGGACCCGAAAGTGTGCAGTAGGAGTGTGTCAAGGATTTTAGGAAAGTGGGGTGGAGTCCCAGGCCGGAACTGAGATCTCCGGTAACAAGTTTCAAGGACGGAAATGCAAGTGGTTCTATGTAGGGTCAGGTCTTGGGTTTTGCCTTTCTTAGGATCGAGCGACTAATTTTGTCGGCCCCTTCGCCTAGGGCGGGCCCGCACTTGGTGCACTGATGGAACATAGGGGGTGTCTCTTTGCGCAAACACTTGTCGACGGCGAGTTTCACTGACCTCGGAGTCTGATGGGGACGGCCTCAGCCGGAGACTATGTTCTTGGTGCTCAGCTTCAGAGTGGGTCCGTCCCACGAATCCCGCAGCTCAGTAAGTGTTGTACTGCTGACACTCATGGCCTTCGGGGCCACCAGTGCGCGTTCGACTCACAGGGGACAACCGTCAGATGGTGATAGGGAAGAACGAGATAGAATGGAGGGAAGTTGGTTTCAATGGCAACGAATCTCGGTGTGAGATAGTACTGGTAATTACGGGTGTTGGGGTAATCCGGGATTCGGGAATTCCGTTCGATGGCCCTGTGGATGTCCCAGACACACAGCCGATCGCCCTACATTTGATAGGGGTAGGCCGGGAGCCTTAAGTTTGATCGGCGGAGTTGTTCGTTCTCCCAGTATTCCAAGTACTCGGGGTTCCTTAAACCGGCACGGTCACTGATCCAAAATGGAACGCCGATATCCATACTTTGCATGAGAGACCTAACTCATACATTTGGTTGTGGAAGGGGAGGTGGTGTCAGGAACGGGTCATGCAGACACGAATATACGTGATAAGAATTGTCGGTGATCATTCGTATATGTGCGTGCACATGATCTATTCCCAATAGATCCGAATCAACTTATATAAATCAGACGGTGGTTCAACGGCCAGAAGGAAAGGAGTGAATAACATTCTCACGCATCAGATGCCAATCGCTTGTAGATCATGCATGAGGAAAATCCAACCCATACTCAAGCATATATGCAGACTGTAACCTGCCTGTTATGCATGCATCTATCTCGAACCTGGTTTATTCGGGGGCGGGGGGCAGCTTCTACAGGCTTTACGCAAAATTACACAGTCGGTCACTTATTGCATACACGGAAACATGGGCGTACCAAAAAGGGGCGGGATTACATACATCTCTCCATACATCAGCAGGGCGTCCATCACTATGCTCCTGATAATCCCTCGTCTCTACAATCGACAACCCTCCATGCAAGTCGTTCGAGTGATCAATCGATTTTGGAATGGTGATTCATTCTGCACTGGAAAGGAAGAGATGGGGAAAGGAAGATAATTCGTACATCAACCAAGGAAAATAAAATCCGAGAGTGCCGCAAGCAAGGATGGTGGAAAACCATAAATCAAAGTAAGACCAGAGAAATCAAAATTATACAAAAGATGCGAAGAGATAACCCCCACTTCAGCACCTCTCTCTCTCTCTCTCTCTCTCTCTCTCTCTCTCTCTCTCTCTCTCTCTCTCTCTCTCATGAACGTCTCACACACACATTCCATCGATAGGATGAGCAAAAACGGAATGAATCCGGCGCCGGTACCAAAATTACTCAGAAGAATAAAAGAGAACATGACCGCAACACATCACGTCCCTCTCTCTCTCTCTCTCTCTCTCTCTCTCTCTCTCTCTCTCAAAGTTCTCACGATGGGGGCAATCCGTCGCCTCGCACCTACCAACAACCCGAAGTTGTCATCCCGCTTAGTCCGAGTATGCAAGCCAAGTTCGCCTGTGTGTCACAGTCTTTTGCGGCCACACGTCAACCCTGCCTACGCAGCACCAGCTCATCGGATCGCCCAACTCCCTATCACCTTTCTATCTCCGCTCATTAGCCGATCCTCTCGACGTCGCTACCTCCCAAGTATAGATTAGAGAGAGAATTAGTCGCACTTGCCAGCTTTATAGCATTCCGTAGTTATGCGACATAATTCCGGATTATGCTGAAGCAAGAGGAAAGGGAGGAGGAAGGAGTGCCTACGGGTGCATGACAGGGCTGTGGCGTGGGGGATGTAGCCGCTCTCCACGCATCGATCCAGTGATGCATCCGTAGGCCAATGAGGTAGCTGGGGAAGAGATGTTGAGCTTCGTGTGGAAAAAGAAGAGATGAAGAAGGGAGAGGACTACAGTTACACCTGCGCTTGCCAAGAAGGAGCAAAAAAAGATTACAGTTGCGATTAGAATTTAGGTGTGGCAGGGGCAGAGCGCAGAACAGGACGCAGCAATGCGCGTACAAGTAGGGAGCCTCGTGTAGTTGCAGCCAAAAATTACGACGCTCCCAAATTCCTAGTCTAATTAAAATCCTAATTGCAAAAAGAAATTCCGAGAACCTGTGTGGGCTCAAAATTCAAAACGAACATTCAAAAAGATTCCCCGCGCGGCTATGAAACCGTTTGAGCGTGCTTAAGCGCGCGCTTAAAGACCCCCAGTGCGCGCTCAAAAGCGCTCAATCAGTTTTCGGGCGCGCGCGCACACCAAAACATGAGCGCTCGCATCTGGCGGGGGCCCGGATGTGGAGGCGAACACGTGGGGGTGTTTGCACCGAAAAAAAAATAAATTGGGGGGGGGTGGTTGTTTTTTTGGGGGGATGGGCGGTGGAGGGGGTCCAAGGGCTGTTTTGGGGGTTTGGTGGCTGAGGGGGGGGGGGGGGTTTGGGACCTGGGTGGGGGAGGTGGTGGCTCTCTCTTTCTCTCTGTGTCTCTCTCTCGGTCTCTCTCTGTCTCTCTCTCTCTCTATATATATATATATTATATATATATATAGCCCCTCGTTTGTTGTCCTCTTCTCTCTCCCTGCCTACGGTTTACCGGGCAGTTCTGTTTGTGACGATATATATATATGTGTGTGTGTGTGTGCGTGTGTGCGTGTGTGTGTGTGTGTGCGTGTGCCTGTGTGTGTGGGGGTCAGGGGGGTCTGTGTTTTTTTTCCTCGGTTTTATGTTGTTGTTTTTTTTTTAAACATATGTATGAGCTTTAAAAAAAAAATGAAAAACATGGGGTCCTAGGTCTCCAAAAGATCTACGAGCCTCTATTTTATATTTTATTTTTTGGTTATTGTTTGCCTGCAAAAAAATCCCTGCGAAGAAAAAGAAAAACCCACCCATTTCATTATGTTTTTTTTGTTTTTTTCTTTCTTGTATGTTTTGATTTTTTTAAAATAAAGCAAATCTTCAAAAAATAAACTAAGAATCATAGGGTTGTAGATCGCAAAAAAATGTACAACCCTATAGTGTTTTTTTTTTTTTCGCTTATTCTTTCTCAGGGCAAAAATTATTCCCGCGCCCGCTCAAACTGCGCTCGAGCGCTTTTGAGCGCGGGATTGAGCGGTGCTCAAAAATTTGAGCTCCGACCCCGCGCTCAATCAGCACGAGGTAACACAGCCGCGCGGTGATCGCGTTGAAAACTCCCCTCTCCACAACAGAACAAGAAAGAAGCTATGGCAACAATTATTTCCGCGCTCGCTAAGGCGTGATCAGTTACCAAACGCTGTGGGACCAACCTCTTTCCAAAAGATGGGGGCATCCATGCAATTGGGAGGACCCCTCCCGATTAACCCCCGAAATACAGTCGCGCAGAAAGTCGCGCGTTTACGGAAAGTAGTTCGTCACAGGATGACTCCGGTAGTACTTAGATGATCAGAGACCGTCCCATGGGCTTTCCTCTAGGGACAGTGGATGGAGGGGAAAGGGGTCATTGAATTCCTGGGCAGGTCGTAACGGCTCCCTGGGGTCCACCTTTGTCCATATATGGAAATGCAGCAAATAATCCCTTTCCAAATCTAGATGCTCCGGCTGATGTTCTTGTCGCAGGGCCTGTCGCTGATCACGCCTGTCTCCTGTCGAAGTCACTTTTTCTACCCAGGCCCCCCGTTTCCCTCCCAGCCAGTCTTCGCAAAACGGGAGATGATTTTGTCAATGTCCACCCTGGTGCTTGCCTGGTTCAATTTGTCCTTAACAGCCGGCCATTGAGTCGTAATCTCATGCTGAAACAGAAGCCGTAGTTGTTCTGTGACTTCCCCATCTTCCACCCTGGCCCCCTCCAATTCCAGAATGCATCTTCTCCCCCATATTACCCACAGGACGGAACGCCTACCCAGGCAATACATGTTCTGCTCAAAGGTGTTTCCTCTAAACTGGGGGTAGTGTCCCAGTAGCGTCGCCCTCCAGTCCCATGGCCATGATGAACCTGGAAGGCAGGTTCTATATTTGTCAAGTCGTTCCCCCCCCCCCCCCAAACATCCTGTGGGTCAGGCCTTCATCGTTGCGGAGATACGAGCCCATGCCCAATGAAGGCCTCACCTTCTTTGATGGGTCCAATCTTATTTGTGGGAAGCATCACGTGCTGGGAATCGGGCCCTGAGTCCCTCAGTACATGCTCGCAGTTCCAAATTTGGACCGCAGGACGGCAGGATCCTGAGTACAGGACTCCATTGACTGACGCTCTTGTCACTGTACTACAAACCCCTCCCCTTTGCCCTCTCGTACCCCCTGTACTAGCCTTTCTATCCCTTCATTACACCTTTCTTTGGCCCGACTTCTCATGCTGCATACCAAAAGAAAAACGAACCCGCAGGGGCATGCTTTTCTTTTCGATGGCTGACGCACCAGCATTTTGTTCTGCGACCCAAGAACCCAGAAAATATTGCTGTGCATGTGTCTACAGACCTGTGGAAAAAGTGTCTCGCTGGACCCCGAGTCTTACTGTGACTACACCATACCCACCTTCTCTATTGTCTCCTCTCTCTTATCTCTGATTGTTTGGGGGTTAAAAAACTGCCAACAAGAACAAAGAATGGGAAGAGCCGGGAGGGAGGGGGAGGGGGGGGGGGTGTGCTGGCAGGTTGTTATGAAACTGCCAAACCAAAGAAACTGCCACAAGGCCCACAAGAAAAAGGACACAAAACGGAAAAACAAAAGAAGAAAACTGCCACAAGGTTTGGAGTGGGCAGGCATTGCACAGATGAGGTGGGCCCCTCACAAACAACTCGAATGCGCACTTATTATTATTTTTTCTGCCCACTGAAACTGCCCTACCAGCACATCATGGGTATAGCAGGAGAGGGACATACCTTCACCTTTTTTTTGTTTTTCTTTTAATGGAGAAGGCAGATGGTGTGTACATTCATGATGATTGTTTCAGGGGAGGCCCCCTTGCGCTAAGGAATATTTTCACTTAAATTTCACCCAGGGGAATCTGGCCGCAATTTTCCGATAAGTCTGAGTGTGAATATGGGGTTGTCGGTGGACCCTATGGGGAGGGTTTCTCCTCCCTTCTTGCCTCTTCTTCATCCACTTGTCTGTCATTTAGCCTCCACGTGTTAATGTGGGGCCTAGACTCTGGGAATAGGTAAAGATTTTTTTTTTTTTTTTTTTTTTTTTTTTTGAAGAATAGGTCAAGATTGGGACTTCTCATCTTTTTTTTTTTGGTTGTTGTTGGAGAAAACATATCTTTATATTTCAAAATGAAGAACCATGAGGCCGGAAATCATCATCTAATGGGGGCCATTACCCAGCTTCAGCTTGAGCTGAGAGGGGGTATAATAATCTAAGTGATCATACCCGGGTACTTCAGGGGCAAGCCCCCACCCGACGAATAGATTGGAGCCATCACATCACAAAAAAAAAAAAAAAAAAAAACAGGGGCAAGGCCCCACTTGCACGGGTTACTCAGCCACCAATCTTGGGCCTTGCTCTACTACTCAGCAATCTACAAGTATCTGGACAGGCAAACAGACCATATACGTTTGCAACTTCACGCTTATCAAACATTTTGAAATTCAATGTCTCCAACTCTATCACAGGTCCAAATATATCTAGTGTAGTAACACAATACACATCACACTGGTACAGTACTGCACATGACCACAGAATACAGCCCGGGTAATATGACGCAAGAAGAACACCAGGTTTTAAGGACTTATCATAACTGATCACATAAGATCACAACAGATCATAACAAACAAATGACAACAGGTCACAACTGATCACAACTGATCACAACAGATCTCAACAGATGAGAACGGACACAACAGTCACAACAAGCATGATGTAATTAACAGATAGATAACAGATAGAGAGTAATCGACAGTAATGGTTACAACAACAACAATATTTCTATGTTTGATAACTCCTAGGAAAATAGGCTGGGCTGCTTACCATCTGGCCCTTGAATGGATTCTGACATATCATGTTCACATACATTGTTAACAGTGTACACAGGGACGCTGGACCCGATTTCCAGCAGGTGCTGCTCCCCACCAATAGATGGAGCCCCCCGACAGTGATAGTGGTGCCTTCTCTTATCAGCACCCCTAGCACCCGCTCGGGCAGTTTCTCTTTGGAAAAAAAAATAAAAAATAAAAAAATCTAGTGTAGTGAGCCTCAATGAACATAGATTACTGTGACCCAAGGGAAGGTTCACATGACTACTTTTGGAGGTACCTGACCGCAATATTGCCTCAGTGCTATTCAATGCATCTCACCACCATTCCGTCCAGAGATTGGTTTAAAAAGTCCTACCTTCTATGCCCTTATTGTTGTTGCTGTTCTTTTCTTTTTTGAAGGCTAATTCTTTTTCTTTTTTTATGAAGGCAAATTCTTTTGAGCCCAACCAATTTTGAATTACCTGTCGAATCCAGACAGGACGGCCTTTGAGGCCTTTTTTTATTGTCATTTAGTATGACGGGGAACCGTGTAGCAGCCACGTGTTCAAGTGTTCAAGCCTACAATGAGGGAACATGCCGGGCCTGCACCCACCGGCAGGGTGTGATACCTGCTACAGCAGTTGGGTGATGCCGGCAAAGGGTCCGCCCGTAGCATCAGGATCGAGCTTTCCTGGACGGGCCAGTCGCTGTACCTCCCGTCCGGTCCCCTCCCCCTACAAGCGTCGGCAGTCTCTGATCAATGCCGCCTGGGGGGACCAACGGGCTATCTTCAGGACTGGCGGGTGCCAAGCTTGCCCAGGAATGTACATGAGACCCACATGGGGATTGAACCCAAGACCGCCTGAATGCCACTTGCGTGCCTTACCAACTGAGCTACCGTCTTCACCCGAATAGAACACCCGGTCATTATAGCTGTAGGTGGCACAACTTTCAGCCCACATCTATTCGGATGAAGACGGAAGGCAACTGGATTCACATTGTTGTTTCAGTCATGGAACTCACCACTGGCAGGATTTAAACACAGCTCTGCGTGTTTGGTGGATAATTTCGGAACGATACAGAGAGAGAAGATTAGGGTATGGTCCTGCCCATGGGTGGTTCGGCTTGCTCATACTCAATAATTACTAATAGTCTTTCGATTTTGATCTGATTTTGATTTGATTTGAAATTAGGGTCGTTCGATTGTTTGCTTCTTTCTGTGATTTCCCAATTAGCAACTCCGAAGTAGTTGATGCTGCTTAATTCTGATCAGTGATCTCAAGAGTCGCATGTTTTTTTTGTCTTTGAAAAAATTTCATTCTGTTTTTGGAATTCACTTCTTACAATTTTTCTCAAAAACGTGCTAATTCCTTTTGCTAGACAATTCTCAAGCTACGTTTTGAAATCCACCTTTTGTCTCATCGTTTTAAATAAAGTCATAATTCTGAAATCTATAAGTCTTATGCTAAATGCTTCTCAAACTGTGGTTTGGCATTCTGTTTTGAAAATCCTTTTGGATATCTAAGCCTAAATCCGAATGTTTTTTCCTTAAATACACATGTCTATTAGAAATTCCAAAGTATTCCAGTCCGTTTTTTGTTGAAAAATGTTGCGATTCCGAAGTTCCAAATCTCGTCGATCTCCTAGGGTTTTTGTGGCGAGATAGTTTGTTCTTCAATATTTGACCTACGTCTTTTTGTCAGAGTTTCGCCAGAATTTTGAACGGGGGCCCCATGGGATGGTCAAGTGGAGCATCTTGTAGGGTCTTGGGGGATTTGTTTTGAAGTAGGGGGTAAAGGGCATCAAATGATTCTTCGCAAGGACGGAGAGGGGATGGAATAGGGCTTTCTAACGGGTACCAGCTAGGGGGAGCTCTTATCAGATGTGATTGGCGATGGGTAGTTTAGGCCGTCCAATGGGTACCGGCTGATGAGGGTGAGCCTTGGCGCGATTGGCGTTGGGTAGTGTTGTTTCATCCCTTTAAGGACGGACACTGGAATTCTTGTGGGGGCACGAAATTTCAGGGTGATGATGGTACCCCCCCCTTGCTGAGATGAGGTTCTCTGGACTCTTTATGAGGACGGAGTCTGGGAGGACAAATGAGGTTCTTCCTTTCGATGATGGAGGCAGGATGGTTCATGTTGTCTGTTTCTGGGGTTGCTGAATTGTTATTCTCGTCAGAGTCTCGTTAGGGTCTTAACATGGTAGTCAAGGGAAGTATCTTGTAGGGTTTCAGGGGATTTGTTTTGAAGTAGGGGGAAGGGGCACGGAATGATTCTTTGCAAGGACGGAGAGGGGGATGGAATAGGGCTGCTTGACGGGTACCGGCTAGGGGGAGCTCTTATCGAATGCGATTGGTGTTGGGTAGTTTAGGCTGTCCGATGGGTACCGGCTGATGAGGGCGAGCTCTGGCGCAATTGAAGTTGGGTAGCGCTATTTCACCCCTTTGAGGACGGAGACTGGAGTTTTTGTGGGGGCAAGGAACTTCGGGGTGATGATGGTGCTCACCCCCTGTTGAGAAGCGGTCCTCTGAAATTCTTTACGAGGACGGAGTTAGGAAGGACGGGATGAGACTGGGATGGAGGGAGTTCGGGTGGATGCGATTGGCCCCAAGTATCTTGGTGGGTACCGGCTACTTGCTACTAACTCCACCTGGAACAACTTGAGGTTTTTTCTTTCGATGATGGAGGCAGAATCTTTTCGGTTGAATGTTCTAGGGGTTGCATGTTTCCATATTTTCCAAATTTGACCTTTTATCAAAGGGCGTCCCTGCTCAGTTAATCCCCTGGTTTCTTTTTATTTTTTTCTCCGAAAAGGGGTGAGCGGGAGAAGTAGATGGTTGGATATCAAGTGTCCTACTAGTGAGGGGGCTGGCTCATAGGATGGAAATAGGGTACAACAGCAGCGGAGATGGTGGCTCCGCTGCAGTAAGTCTTGCCAAAGTGAGGTAAAGGGGATTGATGGGGAATTTCTGAGTCGTTTTCTGAACTTTGCCTCATTCTGAAATTTGTCCTTGTACTTTGCTAAGTAGCTTCAATTTTTCTTAGCCAATGGCCCCGGTATCTCAAGCTTTCAAACTTCTATGTAAATTTTCATATGGGACGCTGGGCCCGGTTCCCAGCACGTGCTGCTCCCCACGAATAGATTGGAGCCTTTTTTCCAAAAAAAAAAAAAAAAAAAAAAAAGATTAGCATAGTGGCGGTGCGGCGCGACCGGGAGCGTCGCGCCACCGGCTCGTCTTTGTTGGCGTTCGGAGGTGCCGTTCGGGTGGGCATGGCAGATGATCCCTGGAGGCCGAACTGCGGAGATGGTGCTGGTGATACGAACGTTGAGGAGGCGCGCAGCAACCAGGATGGACACATCCCCTTCCTCCCCCTGAGTTTTTGCCCCGGAGGTTGCTTTATAACGTTTTTTTTGTGGTTTGAACCCCCTATAGCACTCGTCGGCGGGTTCGACGAGTTCTGACCATAGCATCTCCTGCTTGGCAGGATGGTGCCTGTTTAGTGTTTCGTTTGCTAGTGAAAGGGCTTTGCATGTTGGCGAGGCTGTCATGGCTAGCGGGGGGAGGGAGGAGTTTGCTTTCCTCCTACGAAGACGGAGGGGGTGAGTTTGAACGTCAAAGGTCTTTGCGGTGTTTTAGTGACAATGGGGCAACGTGATTAACGTAAAGTGGAGGAGGAGGTTCTTTTGCTCGGTCTGTCTATCACGAAAGAGGTGGTAGGTGGCGGTTTCATTTTCAAGTTGTTGACGTCGCGGGATTTTGTGATACGGATATCACGAGAGGCATCGCATGAGGTAGCTGCCGCGTCTCTATTTTGATTTAGAGCTAGAGTCTGTGACTGGGGTTGTGTCCTTTGGGTATCACTGTCTGTTTCCTGATTCATCATGGATTTTTCCTTGATTTTTCCAGAGTTGTGGCTGTTTTTTGAATTTTTTTCGGATATTTTTTCAAAGGTTGTTTTTTAATGATTTCGCTTTTATAATTGTGATTTGTAAAATCTCATTCATGGGATCTTAGGTGTTTCTTGGATGTAATTGATGCCTAATCTGAAATTCATATTTTTTGTTCTGAGCAAGATCCCTAATATGAAATTTGTATTTTTTTAGCAAGATTCTTAATCTTAAATTCGTATTTTCTAAGCAAGATTCCTAATATGAAATTCGTAAATCAGAGTTTTGCTCTGATCCCAATGAATGATTACTAAATTTTGAATTACAAAGGGTTACAAATTGATTTTCTCAAAGTGGAATTGATGTTTTACGTTTATCCATCTTTGATCTAGTTCTAAATCCGACGAAGTTCTCTATATTTGTGTGCACAAGTTTGGACTCTTATTTTTTGAATTCGACATTTGATGTCACATGTTTGAAAGATTTCCAAAAAATTAGACATAGTGCAGTTTCGCCTGAATGGTCAGCTTTTACCTCTCGAGAACGATGATAACCATAGAACAGAAGAAGAGATCACAGACTCAAATCAAACTTTGACCATCATCCCTTATGAACAACACTCATGTCAGTCTTCCTTTTGTGCACCATCAGCCAAAGAGGCAGCTCTCAATTCACCTAGTAACCCGGATCAGGCAACACCCACTACACTGGCACAGATCCAGATACTTGCCACTCTACTGGCTCAGAACCAGACATCGACTTGGGCAGACCCCCGCACCATCTGTCACTCACAGAGGACTCCCATGGTGGAAATCATCTCCCCGATTACAAGGGGAAAAAAATTCCTTCAAATAAATGACAATTCGGAGAAGGAAAAAACATCAAAAAAAAAAAAATCCATGATTGAGTGGGATTTGAGTGACTCACCTCAGAGGTCCGCACAACAAGAAAAAGGACCACATGTCAATGAAGAAATGGGGGGACTCAGAACAGGAGGTGTACCTGTCGTAGAGGAGATAAACCTAACAATTGATACTCAATTCCCTTCAAGGAAGGCTCAGCCTCTTCCAATAGGTGGCATCCCTTTCTCCAACCCAGTCCTCTCCCTGTGGGATTTCACGAGTAAGAGGCAAAAGTTGAGGATGAGACTGTCGATGGATTTAATGCCGCTCACCATCTCCAAACCGGGGACAATTTTCCTCCCAGTAAGAATCAAGGAAGGTCGGTGGGAGGCACGTCTCTTAGAGCCCAGGGACTCCCAACACGGAGACATCACTATATTTGGAGCAGAATCTTCCTTCATCCCCCTCCCAGACCCCGCAGAGGATGAACTGGGTAAACCCACCATCAACCTCAACACCTCCAAGCGTATAAGAGAACAGTTTCCCCTGGCCTCGGACACAGTTAACTTGAGATGGATAGGGGAAGAGTCCATTAAAGACCTACAAATCCTCAAGATTAAAGCCTGTCATTTCTGGTCAGAGGAAGATATAGTTACCCTTATGCTCAGACTTTTAAATAAGTTCTCCCTTCAGAAAGGAGGAATTATGGACACAGCTACTTAGAAAGATCTGTCAGTTGAATCCAAGTTTAAATTTGCTTCATGTAAATTGGTAGAAGGATGACAGAAAAAATGGAAAAGGTGAACCCTTTACACCTGTTGTATAACAAGGATAAAAAATGAAAAATCCTCGAAAGAAATGCAAACATGGACTTAAGAACTCTCAATGTTAATGGCCTTGCCTCCGCCAAGATAAATAAAAGACAAGTCATACTTCAACTCCTCAAAGGAGTTGGAGGCAGGAAATGGCCATATGTAATTTGCATTCAGGAAACACAGTTAATGGACACACCATTACATAACCACAATCACAAAGAAGTTTGACCCTACACTGCGTTTAGAGTGCACGCCCACAAACCAAGGAGCGCAAGAGTGGTCATATGGTTATCGCCATAGTCCAAGATCAAGGTGTTGGATTGTGAAGCAGACAAGCAAGAAGGGAGATGGGTCTACATCCTCGCCAGGTTGGAACTTGAGGTGGTTAGTATTTTGAATGTATACGGCCCTAATGATCCTGTCGAACGCAGGGTGTTCTTTGAAGACATCCTACAACGTCTTCCAACTAGGATCCCAATCATTTTGGTAGGAGATTTCAATGCAGCATCATATCCGAATCTGGACAGATAAACCATTCCCTGCCCTTGTTCTGCCTACACAGAGATGGATGAACTAATAATAGCTAATTTATGTCACACATCCAACCTTCTTGACTCATTTAGAAGGCTCAACCCAACAACCAAGATTTTTTCTTGTTCAGGAAAAATCAGGCAAATAAGAGCACTAAACCCAGAATTAACCTCGTCCTAGTGTCTGAAGAGTTACACGGTGCCCTCCAGTTCGCTAATATTCTGCCACGCAGTCTTTTCCCTGATCTGGATCATTCGATGGGAATGACAGTTTTTACCTTTTGCAAGGAGCCAGAACAAGGTAGGGGATACTACAAGCTCAATACATCTCATCTTAAAGACTCTTGTTTCCAAAAATATATGGAGGATGTTTGAGAATTCTCGAGAGAACAAAAACCCATCGTTAACAGTGACATAAATTGGTTCAATAATAGTCTAGTATTCCTCGGCCGTAAATGTAATGAATACTCCAAAACCCTTTGTCAATCTAAGGTACCAACTAAAATCTGAGCTTCATAAAAATATTCAAGATCTTCAAGAATAGGAAATTAGTTCATCCTCCCCAGAGGACCTACAACCTCGGGCAGAAAAGATCATAGAAATGGAAGACAAACTCCCAAATTTAAAAAATATAGATGACAAGGCACTAGGATCAGAGGAAAACTCAACGTCCATTAGATGGAAGGAGCCATGGACACTCAATTTTTCTCTATGGCCAGAGCAAGAGTAGGAAGGACCACAATTGAAGCATTGGCCGACCCATTTGACAAGAATGCTCCCCTGACTGCCTCCACAACGGCCTGCACTAAAATAGCCAGAGACTTTTACAAAGATCTCTTCACTTCCCAGACTTCTTCAATTCTCAAACCTCAGACATCCACAGAGATAGATGAATTCCTTCTCCCACTGAGTAAGATAATCACAAACTCTCAAAGGAAAAACCTAGAGATGCCCCTATCAAAGAAAGAGATCTGAAAAACTTTAATTTTAATGGAAGAAGAAAAGATGTCAGGCATAGACGGCCTCCCTAAGGAATTTTGGGAAACCATGTGGGACTCCCGACCTCAGGACCTTATGGACTATTATCAGGCAATCTGGACCTATGGGGACATGGTGAAGATAGTAAGCCAAGGGGTACTGACTCTCCTTTATAAGAAAGGGGACAAAGTCAATATTAAGAACCACAGACTCATCACCCTACTGACAGTAGTATACAAGCTAGTAGTCAAGACTCTAGCTGATAGATTGACGAACATCATAGCGGACATCATTCATCCGGCGCAAACTGGTTTTATCACGGGACGAAATATTGAAGACAATATCTTACTGATAAATGAACTACTAAGAATCTCCTGCCAGTCCAAACGTAACGCAACACTTATATTCATTGATTTTGAAAAAACTTATGACCATGTGGACTGTTTTTTTTTTAGACAAATGCTTACAAAAGATGAATTTTGACCCACACTTCAGGAGATGGATAGAAATCATGCACCAGAAAGCTTCTACTAGAGTCTCTCTAAATGGTAACGTGCCCCCCCCAATTAACCTATAGAGATCGGTCAGACAAGGCGACCCTTCAGCGCATTTTCTGTTCATCATAATCATGGAAGCTTTGACTGTCAACCTCAACCATAACAAGGACATAAAAAAAATACAGATCTCCTTGATTCCTGATGAGACAATTCCTATTTGTTCATTGTTTGCAGATGATCTCTCTCTGATGGTAGATGCAACCTCCGAAAACATTGAAACAATTAAATGACTACTAAACAAATTATGCAGATTATCAGACATGAAAGTCAATTGGGGAGGCAAAACCCTAGGATATTGGATCCACCACCAAGGGGTAAAGCCACCAAAGTCCCCCCGTATCAAGTGGGTCCCCAAGAATACTCCAATTAGAATCATAGGCATCTCCCTATCTCCAGAAGGAAAACCAAAGACAAATAATGAAAGGATAATGCAAAATGCCCTGTCCAAATTAGAATTGTGGAAAGACAAGCATACTTCAATCATGGGTCGTTCCTTAGTAGTCAACAATGTAATCTTGGCCTCAACCTGCTACAAATCAACCTTATGGGCTCTGGATGACTCATCCATCAAAATATTCCAACAACAGCTCAGAGCTTTCCTATGGAGAGACAATCACGATTAAAAAATTGTAATCAGCAGAGTAGCCTGGTCATCCATTATATAGCCCAAATCCCAAGGAGGGTTGGGCATCATCGACCCATCCACTCAAACTATGACCCTCTCAATATCGTGGATTAAGAAGCTTTTGTTCAACTCACAAACACTTGGAGCACCCTCGCATGAGAGCAACTGAGAAGACTGACTCCCCTTACTGACATTGCAGTAGACCCGGCTATGTGGCTGGAAAACAGAGCATGGCCAATTCCAAGGAATGCGCAACACATCCTCAACACTCAAGACTTCAAGAATAGGAATGCGGCCAGACAGGACATTGGTAAGGATGCTCTTTGAATTAGAATCCTAAAGACATAGAGGAAACTTCTCTTGCATGAGAAACATCCTCCCAAGAGGTGAGAAGAGATTATCCGCCAACCAATATTCAACAATAAATGGATTAGAGACTCCCAAGGCTATACCCTACACTGTAACGAGAACCCCTGGAAGGGTTGGATAAGGATCCGAAAGACATCACAAGAATCAAGGATATTTGAGACGAAATAACCAAAGACTGGATTACCTCAAATTCACTGCGCATCAGACTAAGACACTGCCATCATGTGAATAAAAGTTTTAAAAGGATTATAGACTTAATCCCATTAGACTGGATTCGGCTCCTAAAAAAAGTAAAAATTTCTAGGGAAGCGACTGAGTGGGCCTTAGAAACGAGCCCCACACAGTGGGGAACATCCTAGTTCCTCCCGTGGACTCCCTAGTGTTAATCTCAATTTTCCAGTTAAATGAGGATAATCTGGTGAGTCAACACCCTCAAAGAAAGACACAATGGATACCAAAAGACCAAATCTTTAGGATCACGGTGCTTCAGAATGACTCTTCATACACATGCGGTTATCAGGTAGCTGAGAATTCAGGAATGAAAATTCTGAAGTAACAGTTTTCGACAGTTTGAAAATCATGAATAATCCTGAAGTGTTGAAAGGTCTGAAGACCCTGAAAACCACCTGTTTAGGTAGGCTACATCCTGAAGTGGTGAAGAGTGTCCTGAAGTGATCAAATGAGAGTTTTTGACATTATAAAATCATGAATGGTCCTGAAGTGGTGAAAGGTCCGAAGACCATAAAAACCACCCTTCACCACTTGAGGACGCAGCATGCCTAAACAGGTGGTTTTTAGGGTCTTCGGAGTTTTCACCACTTCAGGACCATTCAAGATTTTTAGACTTGAATGGTCCTGAAGTGGTGAAAGGTCCGAAGACCCTGAAAACCATCTGTTTAAGCAAGCTGCATCCTGAAGTAGTGAAGGGTAACCTACAGTGGTGATGAAAAATACGACTGTTGTTAACCTTCTCTCTCTTCATCATGGTTGACCTCTAGACCCTCATCTGGAATCTCAGATCTTCCAATAGACCCAGTGTTCTAGACATGGGGCGTGAAAAACAAAAATATTACACTCGCTCACTACACTCCCGATCAGTCAAGTCTACCTATCGAATGCTCAGACCCAGAGTTAACTTAATAGACAGAGTCTCGATGAGATGGATGAATTAGCTGAACATAGGCGAAGACGACTTAAGGCAAGTGCGCTCAGCGTGGTTCAAAGCGGTAAGATCAAGACCATCTAAGATAGCTTCTCTATAGTGGCGAATCGAACACCATTGTCTTCCTAGAAACGACTGATTGATTAACAGATTCTCTCTGGATGTGAAGGGTTTGGTTGAACCCTAGTGTAAATTATGTAAATCAGCCTTCCCCAGTAGGAAAATTATGAAAACTATAAAACATATCTTTCTATCATGCCCAGGGGCCGTTTGGCTCTGGAGATGGTGGGACCACATCTGGGATCAGTTGGAAACATCTCAAAAATGGTCATAGGGATAGAAAGTAATTGTGTTGGAAGTCTGGACCCTTGATCAGAATGACAATTTTACCCAAAATCTGTTTACTCTGCGGAGGAGAGCTATCCTCTCGGGTCTGGGCTATCTGGCAGAGGAGGTGTACAAATGAATGGGAAGGAGCTAGACTCGATGACCTAGAATTCACTGATAAGATTAAACAACAAATTCAAAATGGAAAAGTTTAAAAGACAAACTATAGTACAACTCGTCAAAGAAGGATATTCTAAAAACGACCATTTCGTCAAAATGATTTTTTTTTTTTTTTGAACGAAATTGAAACCGAGTTTTTTTGCCGAAAACTCGTCAAAATTTGTTGTTCCTGAGGGTCCAGCGTTTTACAAACGCTGGACCCCCTGGCTGTACATGGACCTAGCTTGAGACCAGGTACCTCCAGGAAGGACTGGTTGGAGGTACCTAGTCTCAAGCTAGGTCCATGTACAACTAGGGGTTCAGTGTTTGTAAAACGCTGGACCCTCAGGAACAACAAATTTTGACGAGTTTTCGATAAAAAAACTCGGTTTCAATTTCATTCAAAAAATAAAAGATGTCTATTTTGACGAAATGGCAGTTCAAAACCTTTAAATTGTTCAACAATGACTAGTTAGGGGGGAACAAAGGGGGGGAAATAAGGAGGATAGAATGGAAAGGTGAAAATGGAGAAGAGAGACAAGATTTGAGCCGAAATTACAAACTGATATTTAACGAATGGACTATCGTGAACCCCTTCATCCCTCTCCGCCCAATGCACGACTTCCCCAACCGATTCTCCCCATCGCCCGATGCTATTGTTCCTTTGTCATGGCATGGTTTGGATACCTTGTTGGATTCAAAAATCGGGGAGGGGAGGGAGATCTAGTTTTTATAGTAGTCTTAGCTGCACTCGACATTTTTCTAGAAGTAAAAATCATGCATCACAAAGAGCTAGGGCCTGATACTCACTCCGACGCCCAACTCTGGGTGAAGAGGCTCAATGTCTGATCTTTCTCAGTATTTCTTCATGACATTGTTGCAAAAGGGACGCTGGACCCGTTTTTATTATAATTTTCAGCATCATTATCACCGCCATCATCACCAACATATAGCATCAGAGCATCGATAGCTGTGAAGGTGGGACCCTGGGCTCGGTTCCTAGCATGTGCTGAACTATAATCTTTTCATTGTTACAGTATTTCAAGCGACGCTGGACCCGTTTTCCAGCAGGTGCAGCTCCCCACCAATAGACTGGAGCCCCAGGTGAGTCAAGTAGGAGTGTATGTTCTTATCATCACTCCTATCTGATGTCAAAGGATGTAAATAATAATAATAATAATAATATAAAAAAATGGTCATAATCAAGTCTCAACTTTCAAGCTGTGATATTGTAGGACTTGGGCTCATAGGTGCTGATTGAATTATCTCCTTTAGGGTTTGGAGCCCCTCGGAGCCCCTGCGAGGGTTATACAAGGTGGGAGGTGTGATCCTTGAGAGGGTAGGGGCGGTATTGTGGGTTTGTTCTCTTCTGGGCCAGGCTGATTTGAGTCGGATCAGCCACGACAGTTGGGAGGGAGGACAAGGGGCCGTGTCGTTTTCAGCAAGGTGAAAGGTTGAGAGGTGTTTTACTTGGAGGGGGTGGGACACAGGGGAATGAGGATCTTCGGCTCTGCGGGGGCATGCTCTAGGGGGTATAGCATGCTGCTGAGGGAGCAGGAGTGATTAGGGGGCTGTTCTGAACTGGGGTTGGGAGGTGAGGGGGCGCCTTCTAGCGGAGGCAGTGAAAGGGCAAGAGTTTGTTTTATGGGGGGGAAGAGTAATCCGCTCAGTTTCCTGTGAGCCTTTTACATTCAGCAGAGACGAAAATAGGCGCAGGAATTTCCATGGGGAGAGAAGTAGTTGAACTTCCCTCCCGTCCTCTCTCCTTGTGGAAAGAATAGGTGTTGACTGTCTTTTTAGGTTACGATTCCTGCACTTGTATTTGAGTTCTCTGAATTCTTGTGATTTTTTAGGTTGTAATAGGAAAAATTTCCATAATTTTGATGCTGGTTGCAGCGGACTGTGTTTGTGGAGATGGTTGGAGATAATGCACTCTGCGGGGAAGGGGCTAGCCAGTAGGGCGGAAATAGGGTACAGCAGTGGTGGAGATGGTATCTCTACCGCAGTAAGTCTTGCCAGCGTAAGGTTGAGATGGTTCTTTTGGTTGGATGTCTATAGCCAGTACTTGAAAGAGTGGATGATCGGAACTACAACTATGGCGACGATTGGTGGCTTGTCTGGTATCTGCTAATGTCCTAGGTCCTAGTGGTTTACGGATGGACGAGGTCAGAATGACGTTGGTCGGCGCTGGGGCTTGGTCGCGCTGCCCTGTAACATGAGCGGTACGGAGGCATGAGACCTGATAGAGAGATTTGGGACGTTGTCGAGGGTGGAAGGCACTCTAGTGTCAGTTAGTGAACTGATACTTAGTCGATGCTGGCCGGAGCCGGGGCGGGTCGCTTTGCCCTTTAGCCTAGCAGGTGGGGGTTTTCTGGGGTGGGTCGTGCCACTCTGCAACCTAGCAGTCGGGGATGGGAGACCTGGTAGAGATTGGGCATCGGGGTATAGGGGAGAGGCGGATAGGGTTGAGCTGCTTACGGTTGCTAAAGGCGGGTGGTTTTCGGTCTGAATATTCCCATGATCAATCTCTAGAGAACCTAACTCTCTGTGTAGATTGCATAGCTATCATTTTTAGCCGAAGCCGGGTAATGGCCCCGGTAACTCAAAGTTTTTTACATGATCTTCTCAATATGTTTTTGAATGGGACGCTGGCCCGGTTCCCAGCACGTGTTTCTCCCCACGAAAAAATTGGAACATGTCCAATTCAAAAAAAAAAAAAAAAAAAAAAAAAAAAAGTTTGGTGGATAATTTGCTAGATAACCCCATAAGTTGAGATATATGCCAAAATGCCCCTAAAAGATGTGAATGGAGCGGAATGTCCTTCTGACAAAAAAAGAACTTATCTGAAACACCCCTGGCGTCGGTTGGAAGCCCATCTTTGCAATATACACCTACAGGGCACCGTCAAACTTTGCAAAATGCCCGGGTACTCGCCAAATTTTCCAGGGCCCGATGGCCGAAGGCCTATATGGCAACCTATGGGGGTGCTTTACAAATTATCCCTTTCTTATTATTGCTGTTTTCTTGGTTGCATTCCGTTGGTGGTGGACTGATGTGAGGGGGGACCATCACTCTGGGAAGACATCATCATCATCGGAGGGTGTTGAACGTCCTTGTAGGGGGTGACTGCAGAATGGAGGGGTGATCTACCCTAAATTGCGGGTGGAGGGTTGGGCTATAGGGTATGCACTGGGGCGTTACCCTGTCATGCCGCTGGCAGGGTACTTTCACTGGACAGATGGCCGATGTCCTGAGTGTCAAATAGGTCTTCTGAGTCCTGACCTCTCTCTCTCTCTCTCTCTCTCTCTCTCTCTCTCTCTCTCTCTCTCTCTCTCTCTCTCTCTCTCTCTCTCTCTCTCTCTCTCTTTTTTTTCGTTTTTTTTCCAAAGGGCGTAGTGTTGAGATACATCCACATGTGACCGGCCCCTCTTGTGCCAGTTATAGCAACTTTAATGTGTTGATTCTAGTGTTGGTTTTTATTGCATGTGTAGTTAGGGTTTTCCTGCGCTTAGTGGGACCGCCTACCTTTTTCTGAGGGATGCCAGACCCATTTCCTGGCTTTCAATCAAGAGTTGTATTGGAGAAATTACGAAGGAGGTAGGTTGGGAGGGAGTCCCATAGGATTAGGGAACCTCTAACACAGGGCCGAGTGCCGAAGGGGACTCTCATATGTCTGTAATCAGGCCTCTACAACAACCTGGGCTATTTGTGGAAAAAAAAAAAAAAAAAAAAAAAGGAGTTGTATTTCTTGGAAAGGGGAAACTATGCGGGAGCCACAAAAACAAGTTATAACTGTAGTTATATTGTTATAACTGTAGTGTCCAGTTGATGTAGCTCAGTGGTTAGAGCACCTGTTGGAAATGTGCATTGTGGTATAAGGTTGCGGGTTCAGAACTCCGCAGCCTTGCGCATGGACACCGGCAGGGCGTTAGAATGACGCACGGCTGGACACACACACCCTTGGGATGACACAAGTAAGTTATTACAAACACTGTCTGCGCACCACCCAAGGGGTAGTCCGTGGTTGTTGTATGTGGGGACTGGGCGATGGTGGGTATCCTGATGTCCTTGGTCTTCGGGGTTGCTGGGTGGCTTTCATAGTCCGGTTTACTCGAGCCCAGCAGAGCAAGGCTACAGACTATTTCACAGTGTAGGTCTAGGTTGGGTCCCTTGTACAATTCGATACGAGACTGTAACTTAGGGCTGGTCATCCTCTTAGTACGTGGTCAAAGGCTTGAGGTTGGCGTGGCAGTTCCTTAGTACGGGATGTCGGGAGTGTCAGGAGATACTGCACTTTACCGCAGGGCCGGAACGGGCTCCAGGGACATACGAGGGAACAGAGGATTGTCATACAACACACGGTTAATAGATTGTCCAGGGTCAATACCTACAGTCCATGATTCACGATTGAGGGTGGGCTATCCTCCTAGTACGTACCTTAGAGTTGAGGCTGGCATAGCAGTCCTTAGTACGGATGTCGGGGGTGTTAGGAGATACTGCACCTTACCGCAGGGCCGGAACGGGCTCCAGGGATATTCGAGGGAATGGAGAATTTCCATCTATCTACCATCAACACCATAGAACACTGTAGTAAAAAGAAAACATAAGGATAAGAAACTCAGTTCATAACTCATGACCTAGGGTTGCCTATCCTCCTAGTATGTAGCATAGGGTTGAGGCTGGCATAGCAGTTCCTTAGTATGGGATGTCGGGGGTGTCATGGCTGGAACGGGCTCCAGGGACATATGAGGGAACGGAGGATACCCAGCTCTCTATCATCACCACACAACTAAGCTAGATGGGTCCAACTATTAGCTCCGGATGAAGACCCCCTGGCTAAAAGTTGAACCCCCCCTTTTTTTTGTCTTTTTTTTTTTTAATGAAGTAATGCGAAAAGGTTGCTGCGCTGGAAATGATCACCACTCCTGTGGGTTTGGATGAGGGATGGGAGAGATCCATCGCTCTTCCCCCCCCCCCTTTTCTTATTTTCATTGAAGAAATCCGGGCAGGTTGCTGCGCTGGTCATGATCCCCACTCGTGTGTGTGTGTGTGTGTGTGTGTGTGTGTGTGTGTGTGTGTGTGTG
>BFEA01000323.1:504792-516864 GCA_003427395.1 Chara braunii | reverse complement strand
GAGAGATACATAGGTCTTCCCCTTCTTTTGTTGTTTTCGTTTTTTTTTTTTCCAAGTATTGCGAAAAGGTTGCTGCGCTGGCCATGATCCCCACTCTTGTGGGTTAGGATGAGGGATGGGAGAGATCCATCGCTCTCCTCCTTTTTTTTTTTTTTTTCAATTTGTTTTTAATGAAGTACTGTGACGAACTATCTTCTGCACCCGCGCGATTTCCTGCGCGAGGCTGATGAAGGAAAACGGGAGGGCTTTGATGGGTAACGGGTGTATGCGGGATTCGGTTGGGCATGTTGCATGGATACCCTCGCTTCTTTTTCGTTTTTGCGGGAAATTCGTGGGGCCAGCGCCGGGAAAACCCTGCACCAACAATTGGATGGCTGCGCCATGATGGGCGCAAGGAATAACTGTACCATAGCCTCTTTCTTATTCTGCTGTGAGCATTAGGAATTTTGGCACGATTAACGCACAGGAATTTTCATTTTTCGAATTTGTAACTGATGTCGAGCCCCCGTGGGCTCTTGGAATTGTTTTTCCTTCCGGTATTACTTTTTTGCAATTAGGATTTAAGCTAGGAATTTAGGTACTCAGAATTTTGTTGTGCAGCGTTTGCACTTATCTTGTGGCGCGGGGAACTGGTTTCTGACTGGATCGCGCCTTTAATCTTGCGCAACTATCGTTTTTTGCGGGCGCGATCATAGCCGTAATCCTTCGTCTTTCTTGGCTCTCCTATGATTGCCCTCCTTCCTTCTCCTTCTTTCTCGTCTTACATACTCCGTTCTAATTGGTCGAAGCGCCTGGCCTGCATGACCGGATCGATGCGTGGAGTGTGGGTACGACCCCCACGCCGTAGGCACTTCCTCTCTTCCCTTCTTGTCTATCCAGGCTTAATCCCGTACATTTCGCGCAGGTATGCATGCTATAAATTTTGTCAGCGCGATTAGTTTGCTCTCTAAGAATTTCAAGGTTAGCGCGATCAGTGAGGGTCGGCTAATGAGTAAGTTGGAAGGTGAGTGAGTGTGAGAGTTGGGCGATCCGATGAGCTGGTATCGAGTATGCGGGGTTGACGTTAGGGGCCGCGACGGACTGTGGCGCACGGACAAACGTGGCTTGCATGCTTAAACCAAGCGGGGTGACAACTTTGTGTGGGTACGCGGCCACGGACTACCGGTATCGTGGGTATTGGTACGAGGCGACGGACTGCCCGCAACAGGAGCGAACAGAGGGGGAGAGAACAGTGATGTGGGTGTGGGATAAGGCTTTTTTTTGTTGCTCTTTTCATTTTTCCTCTATTCATCTATATAATTTTTGGATTCTAATATGTCCCTTTTGAACTTCTCTCGTACATTGTCCCGAACTTTCTTTGTTACTTTGCTCGGTATGCATGCATAAAATAAATGTAGGTTCTCTTTTTGTTAGCAATATTTTCGATCTGTTTTGCGATGCCTGTGTTGTCTCTGACCAGCATTCGCCTGCTTGAGCTATGTGATCAGGACTGATTGGGAACGCCCACTTTTGATGTTCTCCTTCCTCCCCTTTTTGCGTCACATGCAAGGCAGGTAGTGATTGGTAGGATCTTGATGCGCATGGTTGAATGCGACAGACACACGGAACCAACCGACTGCTTCTTACGTGCACGAGTACGTACGTCCGCGATCTCGACGTCGCAACGTACGCACTCACCTGCGTGAGCCGACCTTAATCTCGTGTAGGGATGTGGAAGATGAGGCCTGCTAAACAGACATGGCTGCAAGATCTTCTTTCTGGACATCCGACTACGAGGATCTGAGGGACCCGGAATATCGCGAATACTGGGACGACGAACAACTCTGACGGCGTGATAAATCTGGAATTCCCCTGCCTGATGGAAAATGGTCGATTATGCCCAAGGGATTTTCACTGTGCCATAACTAGCGACCCCAGGTGCCCCGACTACCCGGACAGAACACACAATATTTCATATCCCCTGGTTTCGTCGTCATTACCACTAATTTCCCTTCCTTTCATCTCCTTCTCCCCTATCACCAACTCACAGTGGTACTGTGGAATTCCATAGCCCGCTACTGGCCTAGCCCACGGTGCGAGGGTTGTCAGCACCACTGGGCGCGCCAAGCTCCGGGAACTTGCCGACAAGCTCGAACCGAAGCTGAGCAACGACCCGCCTCGGTGGAATCCGAGGCCTGCTACGAGCGACCCCGAAAACTGGCCAAATCTCGCGACCGACCCCGAAGACGAAATCAGCGGCGATGGTGATTTCTTTGCCGATTCGACCGTAAAAATTAAAACATGTCGGCAGGGGCAATTTTGTTGGAATTTTGTTTGAGAATGCAAGAGTGTTTAGATCTGTCGGTACGGTGGTAACAGCAAGTGCCCCAAGTTTTTTCCTGGGACACACCGCACATGCCATCTGCCTTATGCTGCACGACAACAGCTCCCCCCCTCCCCTGAGTATATCCCCTTTTTGCACCTGTACTCCTGGAACTTGCCACAAGAGATCTTAGTTCCGATTTGGGACTCCACCCCCACTTTCCAAAAATCCTTGGCACACCCCTTTTTGCACTTCCGGGCCCCCATCCCACTCCGATCAGGAAGTGGCGCTGGGGGCGAGGTTGGTATTGGCGCCGACACGTGGCGGGCTTCAGGCTAAGAGGTGGGTAATTAGTGTAGAGCGATCTGGCTAATAGAGGACGCCCCCGAGCAGGGAACGAGCCGCGATGCGATCCTATAGTCAAAAGGAATAGGTCGGATGCTCGGCAGGCGACCAACATGAACGCCAATCAACAAAATCCTAATCAGGCTCAGCCGGTGGCTGCACCACGAGCGAGGGCACCTGTGGCCCCACCCGATCTCTACCTTTTTGACCCAACACATCATCTCGTCAGAGCATGGTTGGCCACGCTCCAGGCACAGCAGTATGATAATGACAAAGCACATATTAACATCCCCGCCTGACTGGGAGGAGATGCACATCATTGGTTTAATACCTATGTTTGGATCGATATCCCAACATTCGAGCGAGACTTTTTGAATCGATTTGATTATATCCATCCCGAGCAGGCTCTCTTCATGATTAAAGATCAGGTTAAAAAACCTCTTGAATCCGTCACGGAATACTGCAATAGATTTTATCGAATGTTCGTGAAAACTAAGCGAGGAGAACAGGTAGGAAGAGACTTATTTATCGACGGACTTCGCAGCAGAACAATGAGGGCGAAGCTGCGTAAACAGTTCTCCCTCATCACTCATACGCTGCAATAGATTATGGCCGCCGCATAAAAAATGAAACGAAAGTTCGCCGCGAGTTTCCTAGAGGGGGAAAATTACGTCAAGGAAGGAGACTCGTCGAAGTTGGCTAGGGCCAAGGCCGAGTTGGCCACGCTGCAAAACAAGTTCGAAAGTATGGGGTTTGTGTCCGGACCAGTCACCTATTTGGGGCAGATCACGCCTAAACGAACGACTCCTAGTGTGATCACAGGAATGCCCATCCCCGTGATGGCTACGCCCCCACCACCGGTGGACAATCCCGCACGATCGAATAAATCAACCGTTTATTAGAGTTAACCAAAACACTGGTCAACCTGATTCAGGAAAGCAAGAAGGAGCAGCGCGAACACAATGCTCGAATAGAATCAATGATGAAATAGATGCGTCCTATAGTTGTATGAGTTGCCCCAATACAGCAGGGATTAGCCCCTGCACCCGCAGTCGGAGGTGTAGCAGGCAATCTAAGCGTCTGCTACACGTGTCATCAACCAGGACACATAGCCCGGGACTGCCCCCACCGACCCACCCAACCGCGAGTTGGGGCCGCCCCAATAGTCGCGACACCAATCGCCAATGGGTCGGGAAGGGTAGGACCGATGCTGGAAGAAATCGAAGGAGGAGGGAGTGCGTTGGCCGCTACGGAAGAGGCTGCAGAACTTATTCCGCTAGACTAGTACATAACATTAGGATATTCGGGGTTGGGAATGATCGGGACTATTAAACCCGCTCAGGAACAGCGAGAGGTGGCAGAATGGAGACCCTCTCCAGGGGAGATGGAATCAGGAGGACCCACCTTCGTCACTGGGGAAATAGATGTTCTGAACGTCGTCCACGCTCTAGATCACTGCATTCCCCTCCCGATCAGATTCCTATTGTCCATATCGGAACATGTTAATGAGCGCATGTTGCAACACTGCAAGGCGAACAGAAAACGATTCGCTCTTGCAAGAACGTCGGAACACGAAAGGAAAAACCCCTGCCCAAGAAGACGATCCGAATCCTGCCAGCGCGTCAGAACCTATATGATTAGGGCTAATACAGAAAGACGATCACATCCTACGAATCAAAGCAATCCCGTAGAAATCCGCCGAATGTGACATCGAAGTCTGGGGAATTTCGTACAATGCCATCATCGATTCCGGAGCTGCCGTCTTGGCTATCTCACTAAGGGTAGTAGCAAGAGAGGGAAAAAGAAAATACTTGATCATGCTTGCGAAGAAATATCATCTCGTCTCTGCAGATGAAGAAAAGATTTAAACGGTGGGAAGAATGACGAATGTAGCGTTTCGGTTAGGGAAGGTACATGCCCTGGGAGATGTCGTCGTATTAGATGTAAACACCTACGATGTTCTTTTATGATTATCAACTCTTCCCACGTTGCGAGCCAATCTAGACTTTGAAAGACGATCGATTGTCCTCCGAAACACGAGAGGAAAACTGTATGCCATACCCATGAGACTGACTCTTCGAACCATGGCGGATACAGCCCTGTGATCTCCTTCAATATGAGCCCTCCGAATGATCACATGGGAAGATCCCGCAGAGTGTAACAAGTCCCGGATAGGGAAACGGGAAGAGAAACGAGAACTACTGATGACAACGACGAGGATGATTTAGCGGTTAGAGAACTGGCCCAACAACGCGTTTATTACCCATCTCGACGAACGATTGTGAGATCGTTCAACATAACGGAACGGAACCTACAGAGGACACATGCAATGATTTTGGGTGAGCCTCTCGTACAAATTTTTAGGATGACAGATTCTTTGGAACCCCCTCGAACCATATACGAGGGCATCACTCCACTACTTGCAAGATACAACGATAAGAGGAATATTTGTGATATCACGGACTTACCCCATTCCCTGCTACCCCCAGGGAAAGAGGTAAGATTGCTTCGCTTAGGGGCTGAGGCAAATTCTTTGGAACCCCCTGGGCGTCCTGAAGTTCACACTAACGATCTCGGAATCAAGATCGCGGAGAAACCCGTACCATGGCAGGATATCCACGACGGCATCACTCCGGAAGAGCACGTGGCAATCCGCAAGGAAGAGGCGTAGATGATGGCCACGGTGTTCTCCTGGCGGTCAGACAACTCATTCATCTCTTCACCCCCTTCCGGAAGCAGTCCACAAACCAATACCAAATCAATCATTGTCCAACTATTGGGACAGTTGTACGAACTCCACGTACCACAGTACGTACCCAACGAAACCCATCACCTGATCGCCGACATCCTAAGGGAATATCAGGGAGCGATTAGTGTAACCGACACCGATATCGGACTGTCATTAGTGATTCAGCATGAAATCCAGACCGGAAACCACCCTCCGATCAACTGCAAACCATATCGATACTCCCTTGCGGAACGAAAGACAGCTCTACAGAGGATTAGGGAATTCGAAGTTAATGGATGGATTGAACCGCCCACTAGGCCATGGTCGTTCCCGGTCGTATTAGTACCTAAAAAGAATGGGTCGGTCCGCATCTGCATTGATTATCGTAAGTTAAATGATATCACGATCAAAGATGTATATCCCCTCACCCGAGTCGACGATTTGCTGGATGCGATTGGATGTGTTAATTACTTTAGTAAGTTTGATATTTGTCATGGATTTCACCATATCCTGGTTAAGGAGGAAGATCGGCCAAAGACTGTTTTTGTTTTGTTCGAAGGCACGTGGCAGTGGGTTCGTTGTCTGATGGGAATCTGCAACGCGCCAGCTACCTTTCAAAGAGCGATGAACGTGATGTTTCAAAACTTTGTCAACAAGACTCGGGTAACGCAGGGGATGATTAATTTCTGCGTAATTGTGTATATGGACGACATCTTGGTCTACTCGAAATCGTATCACGGGCATGCACAGCACATCGAATGGACGTTGGAGGCACTAAGAGACGCCGGATTCAAGATCGCGCTGGAGAAAAGCGAGTTCTTCCTTTCGGAAATTTCGTTTTTGGGCTACGTGGTGACACGCGGAGGCTTGAGGCCCGATTCGAGAAAAGTCACGGTTGTCAGAGACACTCCAGTTCCCACGTCGCTGACGCAGGTTCGAGCCTTCCTGGGACTGGTGTCATATTACCGTCGATTTATCAAGGGATTTGCTGCCACCGCACGACCTCTAACGAATCTGTTACGAAAGGACCAGCCTCTCAGCTGGGACGCGGAGTGCGAACGGGCCTTTACCACTCTCAAGGAAGCCCTGGCTACGACACCTATTTTGATCCGACCGGACCCAGCAAAGCAGTTCATTCTCATCACGGATTGGCAGCCCGGGGCAATCTCCGCCATTTTAGTGCAGAAGGGGAACGACGGTCGCGAACACGTCATCGAGTACGTATCCCGTACCGTGCCGGACGAGCGAAGAAACGATTTGGCTCCCCAGGGAGAATGCTACGCAGCGGTTTGGGGGATAAAACATTTCCATCTGTATCTTTACGACACAGAAGTTCCTTCTTGTCACCGACCACGAACCGCTACTGGCCCTCAAAAGGCTTACGAATTATACGGGTATGATTGGACGTTGGGCGATGCGACTACAAGAATACGATTTCGATATCATCCATCGAAAGACGGAGAGGCATGGGAACGCGGACGGGTTGACGCGACTGCATCGACCAGCGAAGGTCGCCAAAGGCAAAGAGATCATCCCGTTGAAAGAACCAGAACCGACAAACGGACTCCGGTACGGACAGGTGACAGTTCTTCCACAAAACGAGAAGCAAGCACGTGGCAATGGGTGACGGAGGTAACTCTGGAGCCTCTCCCTCTCCTCTTTCCTCCTCATCTCTTCCCTCTTTACTCGACAAATTTTGTTAGTTTTGCGAAGCAATTTCACGAGTCTGCTCGATTCTATGCATCCTAGTGGGGAAGGGTATGTCGAATGGGTAGATTGTGGGCAGTGTGTGTCGAGAGCCCATGGTTCCTGCATCCAGTATCGAAGCGACAATAAACCTTGGATGTGCCCATATGTCGAATTGACAAAATCCCGACCGAGGTTAGGTTCCTCGATGCCACGTCAGAGGGTCTGGAGAAGACCCAAAGTTTTATGAGGGCAGAGGTATGAACCGATGTCCATGATTCTTGCTGATACAAACCAAGAAGCACAAGTTGACGACATACATTGGACACTCACAAACACATATGGAACTACACAAAACGACTTATTATCGCTACTACGCAAGGGAACTATATACGATTACGACGAAGACTTTGCCATGCCACCCATCGGAACTCTAGTGACATTCAACAAAACAACATGCCACATAATTTATGAATGAAATTATATCCGGTATTCATGTTTCAATGCCAAAGCAAGATCGATGGAACCTCCTCCACAGAATAGAATTGCACAACGTAATGTGCAATCGACATCACATGATTATTTTTCTTCGACGAACAATTCGACAGCGACTGCTTCAAACACTCAACAAAATCAAGATAAATCAACATGAATTATAAGGTAAGAAACACGAAAATCAAATAAAACCTCATATCCATTTCTTACACTTAGTTTATATCATCATTCTTCTCCATAATAATAGTTCCAAATATGAAAATTCTACCTAAAATATCTATACATATCCTATTTGATCCAAATCTAATAAATTAATAAATTGACCTTATTTCAAATATTTTTTATACTAATACAACTATATATTTGTTTCTCGTTCGTTCATGTGGTTTATTTTCTTTGCAGGTGCTTGCTCTTATTCATCTCTCACACATTATGTCAAACCTTCATCAATCTTTCAACGCTCTTTGCATATACTTACAAGAACACAATCTACATCATGCGAAGTAAATCAATGAACAAGGCATTGTTATGTCTTACTTTGCATATCACTCTACAACTTCTATCTCTTTATATATTTTCTTAGCATATACCATATCATTACCAACAAGCCTTCAAAATCTCCGTATTGCAATTGTTAACGATGTTATCTGTCTTCTTGATATTCCTCATCCTGGAACAAGAATTCTACTAACTAATACTACTCATTATAGATTTATTTATGCATCCCTTATAACCTTCAATGCATCTTTCACTTTAATGTATATTCTAAATTGAACTAAAACAATATAATACATATCTTACAATATGTCAAATATTACACTCCGTTCTTCATACCATATAACTGTATAAAACATTGCATTTCCATCTCCATAATACAACAATAAAAGAACTCATTTGTTTCTTTGTCATACTTCATGGCAGATAAAAAATAATCTCAAGCGGACCTTCAAGACCAAGCAACTTCATGGAGCAGAGAATGCGACGTCAACGATACATACATCACACGAAAACTATCGACCTTGAATAATATCTTCGTGTCCTTCCTATGTATCAACCTACGCCGATCACAGAGACTGGACCTTTTGTACATCATCATAGATGATGACGAGGATGACAAAACATGGTTACAATATACTTGGCAGATACAGATGAACCACAAACAGTCAACGACATCCATGCAGCACTCAACACAAAATACTTAGACACATACAAAGATTTGGTTTCATTACTACGAACAGCTACAGTCTACGACTACAATGGTGATTATGACATTCCACTGATAGGAACAACTATCACATTTGATCATACTTCTAATCATCACGAATCATTAGAACCTCGAGGACTAACATTCGATTCTCATTTTCGACATATGATACCACAACCGCTTCACATCTATACATTACCACTTCGACCAAACACACCTCCCAATTTTGACAATAAAATTCAATATAAATTACAAAAATGAGAATAGAAGCAAAAGCTAAAAAATATGAAACTCTGTGAAAAGCCAAATATCTATGTACATACATATCTATATGTATATGCAAATGTGTGTGTCTATATACATGTGCACATGAGAAAGAGAGAGACAAAGAAAATGAGAAAGACAGAAAAAAAAAAGAATGCCTCATATGATTTTTTCCCCACTACCACTAGATGCTTATGCCAACATTGTGGCAAATTGTGCTCTATTCTCCATTTTCTTTAGACTACATAATACTTTCTTTGCTGAACATAATAATCTGGCATTGATAACTTTGTAATTGCGATTTGTACTCCCTATGACAACGATCAATAATGCTTACCTTAATACCTTAGCTTCATAATTTGGCATGGTATCATTTGTGCTTCCTTTGACAAGGATCAACAATGCTTACCTTAGTACCTTAGCTTTGTAGCTTGGCATTCTACCATATTATTCAAGGCTTTTATGGTTCAATACTTTGTACTAAGCATCTAGGCTACCAGCTGGGCCGCCCGGGTCCCTGGTGGCCAGCCCGTGCAAGGACCAGGGAAGGTCCCAGCCAAAAAACAAGAAATCCAAAAAATCCAAAAAAAACTATGTCATGCAGAAAAATAAACTGAACAACTTTTACCTCAGGGTCACATCGAAATTCTGCACCAGATTTAGAGTAAAAAATAAAATTTTATTTATTTTTATTTTTATTTTTAATTTTTAATTGTTTTTGGCCCGGCCGGGCAAGTGACCCCGGGCCACTCTGGTAGCCTAGCTAAGCATACAAATTCAGGGTAATTTGCAAAGTTTGCCATTAATTTCAGATATAAACAATACTTTGTTTCTTGGACAGACGAATTTCGCATTGATATTCCAGCGGCTTTCACATCCCAATGCACTAGTTGTTTTTTAATCTTTTTATTTTTTCCCTTCTTCTCTTCCTTGCATTTTGTTTCTTTTCTATGCAATACCAAAAAACAAAATACAATCAGACACAAGTGTGACAAAACTCGGTGCTCAATGAAATTCTGAGTCCATAAAAACAACGTCGGGAGTTGCAGTGCTTTAATGTTATAATCTCTCCTTTGACCTGCAACTATATCATGTTTTTGGTCCAGCAAATCCAAAGAGAACATGCCCTTTTATCAAGTTAACCCTCTTTCAGCATCAGAATTGCCGAACTGTTTCTTAGCTCCTGTTTTCATACGCCTAAACTCAAATTCTGCTACTGCAATCTCCTCCACCCTGGCTGCGCCCCCGCGCCCCGCGCAGTCACAGTTCAGCCAACCTGGCCCGAAGAGTTGAATCCCGAAGAGTTGAATCCCCGACACCTCCACAACCCGTTTGAAAAAAAAAAAAAAAAGAAACTGTATCTTCGCCCATAGTGCAATTATAAATCATTTTTGTGACTCCTGCGTAGTTTCCCCTTTTTCTGAAATGAACGGGAACAAGGCATGTAGCCAGGTGCATTCACGACCAAAAAGAAGTAAGAGGGTTTGACAGTGGGGACCCAAACACACCCTGTCAGAGGTAATGATGACTCAAGCTGAGCAATTCTTTTTTTTTTTTTTTTTTTTTTTTTTTGCAGGGTGTGGAGAGCTGTGCAATGTTTCTGGAGATGTGGAGGTTTTCTGCCTTGCGTGAAGCAGGGAAGAAATATCAATGGAAGGGTCCCTTTCGTGCCTCAAATCACCAAGCCAAAATGTGATGGAAACCCAAAAAAAAATAGAAATGTAGGAAATGATTCAAATGAACTTTTGTAAACCTATTACACCAGTGATGTGCATCTTCCCCACAGATCCATTTCAAACACATCTACTGCAAGGGACGCTGGACCTGGTTTCCAGCCCGTGCAGCTCTCAACTTATAGATGGAGAGACCAAACAGGTTTTGTAGGGTGGACTGCTCGTATCACCCACCCCCCTAGTAGATTCTGCAGAGTCTTTACAAAAGAAAAAAGAAAAAAAAAAAGAAAAGATCTACCACAAGGCTCTGTCCCACATGCCAGACATGATGAAAGAGCCAGCGTTGAGGCAGCCCGAAGACGCAGGTGGGACCCGGCCCCTTGGGCCCATGGAATATAATTTTACTGTTGGAAAGAACAAAGGAAGATGCAAGGCCACTACTGCAAGGATGAAGGGCATACTCCCGCTAATACTTCTTCTTTAATGTATCTGCCTACAATTATGGCTGGACCTGGATGAATCTGACAACAATTACGACCAGCGCCCTTAGTCGAAAAAGTCCCACTGTGAGTATGCCCTAATAAGAGATACTCTCCACCACAATACACCCACTCTCTTAATCCTTGCAAGTGGCACCTTGCTCCAAGTGATGATGGGATACGGCCTGACCGCCTCAATCAGCCAAGGCATTATGAAAGATACGAAAATTTCCCACCAATAACGCAGTCCCACAAGCTTTCGCGCATCACTCGCATGCCAGAAGAGCCGTGAAAACGATCCTGTCATTAGAGCGCAAATGTCCAGCGAGTCGAAGAAGATTGTGAAAACAACAAATCCAACATACTTCTCATTAACCCTGCACAGTTCATCCCCTGGGGCAAGGTCCCACTAGCAAAGAGGATTGAATCGAACGCCTGAATCTGGACGTGTTCGTGAAAAGGTGCAAAAAATCTAGATTGAACACGTCCAGATTCAGGAGCTTAATCCAATCCTCTTTGCTAGTGGGACCTCGCTCCTGGAAACAGGGCAATCACTGCTGGCAGGCTGTCAGATGCTGGCGGACTGTTCTTGAACTACTCTTGTGGATGATCTTGTTATACAGGGGCGCTGGACCCGGTTTCTAGCAGGTGCAGCTCCCCACCAATAGATGGAGCAGCCAGGGACATCTACGAGAGGCGGCTGCTCTGGTAGTGGTCGCTGGTTTACCTGAAAAAAAAAAAAAAAAAAAAATTGTCAAGACAACCAAAGGCTCGCTCTTTTTTTTTTTTTTTTTTTCCCACTGGCTGTGTCCCTGTCCTCCTCCACATCCACAAAGGCCCACAACAACTGCGTTGTATTCCATATGATATGAGCCTTGGGCACTGGGCCCCTGTTT
>BFEA01000323.1:479534-501194 GCA_003427395.1 Chara braunii | reverse complement strand
TCTCGGCCACACCCCAGACTGGCCACGGCCGAGATGTCTTGGCCACACCCCAGATTGGCCAGGGCCGAGATGTCTCGGCCACAACAGAGATTCGCAGGCACTTCCCTTCACAGGCAACCGCGAAGTCTCAAGAGTAGCCTACTCCGAAAAGTGGGGGCCTCGGGGCAGGGATGGAGGCCAAGAAAAGGAAAAAGAAAAGAAGAAATAAAAAAGTAAAGAAACGAGGAATTTCGAATCCACCTATGTCCGGAAGGCCCTCAGGTCACCACTGCTTTGACGAATGTATCTGGCCAGGAAGTGAGGAACATGAAACAGGTTGTTTTCCTTTTTTGTTTCTTGTTGCGAGGTCCCTGTAGCGCCCTGCCAGCCAGGCAGGGCGGATTCCACTCTTCGTTGAGTTCCAGACAAGTACTGTAGCATCCTGTATCGGACCGCAATCACAGCATAAGGGATGTTTTTATTTTTTATTTTTTATCTGCTGTTCGTGGATAGACGAGGGCCCTGACTGAACTGCTATGGAAAGGCAGCCCGAGTTTCAACTGCAATTGAAACTCGGGCCCTGACTAAACTGCTAAAACGCAGTTTCGAATGCAATTACGAACTGTTTTGGTGACTGCGCCGAAGTTACCCCCACTTTTTATCTCCGCCGTGACAATAGACCCCTGACGATTCAGGCTCTGGCGGCCGGATGAAACATGTAGGGTCGACTGCCAGGTACTCGGACAGGAGCTTAACGACTACGGGCATGTCATTGATGCCTATTTATGGTTCGAGCGGATTCGGCTGTGCTTTTCGGATATCATTTGACGCCATCGCGTTCGGGAGAATTGTATACTGTTTACTACTCACTTCCACCTTCTCTTTCCCTTTCTCCTCCTTCTGTGGGTTTTTTCATTGTGTCTGCTATGAATGCTCTTTGATATATGTTGCCCCATCGACCTTATTTGGATTGATGTTCTCATCACCATTTATTCTACGTAGGTAACCTCTATAGAGATTGCACTACAAGAGTGTGGCCCGTTGACTTTGGAGTGACTGACCTACTTTATTGTGCGGCTGTCATGGCAGGACAATTTCCTCCTAGATCTTGCTATAGTTGTGGATCTCCTAACCATTTTCAGCGTGAGTGCCCGCACCGAGGTTATGGCAGACGCCATGCCACCGGTGCTAACGCCACCCCGCTTCGGTTACTTATCCTGCTTCTGGTTCTTCTGGTCAAGCGCCGAACGTCGGGTTTGCCCCCTCGAGTTATTCGTCTGGATACGGAAGTGGGTTCTCTTCGTACGCACAACCGAATTTTTGGAGGACTAACCAAGAGAAATTGCATCGCTGCTTTACGAAGACTTTGGCTGATGAGGAGAGAGAAGCCAAACAGAAGGAAGAAGAAGAGAAGACTAGGAGAACTAAAGAGGAAGAGGATAGAAAAGAAGAGTGGAGGAAGGAACGGGAGCGCCTTGAGGCAGAAATGAGTGCTCGATTGGATAAGCGTATGGAGGAGAAGAACGGTGCACTGAAGAAGACGGGAGATGAGGTCACTGTATCGGAAGAAATGGAGAAGATACGTAAGGAGAATGACCGTTTGAGGATATTACTATTAAAGGAGGATGTGGTTAACGAGGGTAGTAAGGTTGCTACGCTTCAGAAGGAAATCATGGAGCTTAAGCAGCAGGCGATGGTGAAGAAGGTCGCAGAAGATGACATCTTCTCTATGAAACAAGAGATCGAGCAGTTGAGATCTTCCGCTTTGGCCAAAGGTAACTTTGAATCGAAGCTTGATGGCTTACGTACTGAAGTTAGCAGGTTGAAGATACAGGGGATGAAAGATAGGGAGGAAGTCGAGGCGTGGAAGGGGGAAGCTTTGCGACCAGGTAACACGAGAGGCAGCGTCGTAATCGACACTCCCGATGGACTGCCACGTGGATCTCCGCGGCCACGTTGGACGGACAACATCAGAGAATCAGACAAATGGAAACAGGAGTATGTCAAGATGAAAGAGATGCACCGTGCGGCAAGTCGGGAGGCCAGGGTGCTTAAAGGGAAGCGGGCTGTTGCCGAAGGAGAGGCGATTAAGCTGAAGGAGCAGCTCAATAAAGTACCTGTTGAGGAATTTGACACACAACGTGAGAGAGGGGGTACGAATCTAAAAACGAGGCTCGAGGCTGTCGCTAACCGCTATACTAGGAAAGGCTTGAAAGCCACTCCTCGACGAGACATGGGGGTGTGTGCGGAATCATTTGGAGCTGCTAACGAACATTTTCATTTTATTGAAGCACAAAAGAAAGACTTGAGGAACTACAAAAAATCTGGATTGGAGATGTAGTGCCGGGAGGCTAGTTTGAAACTTCGGGCGATTGACTTGATGATAGCAGACATCACTAAATACAGGGTTGATAAGGCCATGGGTAAAGATGGTAATGGAAGCAAGGAGAGCGACAATATTGAATCAGTGCACGAGGTTTCGGAAGATTCCCCGGTGCATGATGCTGCTTCCGTGTGGGAAGATGGACGATCCGCGGAACTCTAGAACGGGTTCCCGAACGCGATTACCTATGAAAGTGGGCGTCTTATTGCAGGCAGCTTCGTGAGGATAGAACACAGGGTGCACAAGTAGGTAAGAATGAAGATTACCATCGTGGGATGAAGGTTGGTAAGTTCGTGGATTTCTTCCTTCGTGACAAGGAGTTTAATGACTTTTTTAGAAGTGTTGTTATGAGGATGATTTTATTAGGGTGCATTCCGTGGGCCCTGAAGTTGCGAAAGTACGTAGAGGCAATTTGGGAGAATGATGTGGAATTGAACTACTGTGAGGGACCGTGGGTCTACGCTTTGGTTTCGCCATGGTCCAAACATGTGTATGTGGGTTCGACTGGACGATCTTTGGCGGTACGGTGGAACGAGCACCTGTATCGATGTCTGGACGGGGTTGTTATTGAAAATGGGAAACGAAATCATCGGCTGTATGCATGGCTTCGTAGGATTGTCGTTGCACGATTCGTAATGATTCTTGTTTGTCGATGTTTACCACCGGACTTGCTAATGGTTGAGAGGAATTTGATTCGTCTTATTAATCCACGTCTTAATACCAGGGATACGAGGCAGAAAGGTAAGTGTCGGAGGAGAGGTAAGAGAGAAAGATGTGTCACAATCATGTGTGAGGAAGTTGAAAAAGGGGAAGAGTCTGACCAACACTACAATAGACACACACTTGTCCTTGTACGACTCTGACAGTAACTGCTTCGTATCTCTAATCAAATTCTGGAGGATTGCCTTAGCCGAGGGGTTACTAAGTTTGGTGTCCACTGTTCAAGGGGAAGACGACTGACTGATAATTAAAAACTGTTGAAACATAAATTTGGGTCGTCTGTCGTGAATATTAATCGGAAGAAAATGATTTTGAAGAAGAGTCGCGATATGCTATGTGTGGGGTCGTCTATCGTCTTGGACTGTATCGTGCCGTTTTGTTCCAAGTTGAGTTATCTTAAACCCGCATTAGCACAACTCTTGGCAAAACCGTGCACTAGGAAGGACCTTTATGCATGGGATTTTGGTTTGTTGGTACGGTGTTTTTTGGCGATTCGTGCCTTTTCGGAGAAGCAAACTCGTAGCTCTCTACGGTTGATTTTGTCTGGAGTTTTAAGGAGGGGTTTTCATGTCAACATTAGGTGGAGGTTGATTGTACGAATCACGTACGATCACCGTTTGAGTAAGCCTGGCATACGACAATTATGTAAAGGGATGATCAGGGGTTTCGAGCTTAATAGGGATTGGAAGGAGCTGCTAATCAGATGAGCGCGGGTTGTTTGGGTTAAGAATCAAAGTATTGGGGATATTCTCTTTAATTTTCGTAAGTTTGGACAAAAAGGGGAATTGACCTATACTTGTGCACAACATGAAGGATTTGGGGCCAGGACTGATGATCATTTTTACTATTCCCTTGGTACAAATGAGTTGGCTCCACCATGGTTGAGGAATAACCGCAACATGGCGGTCCCTGCAACTCGGAACATGACGGTAAGATTGAGACAGGAGATCGAAAAAAACTTCTCTGATATAGGATTACATGTGCAACCGCCCCGGTCGATAGATTTGACCGTTTTGACGAATTGTTTCAGTCTTGACCACAGCTGCGAGAAGTTGGGGGTGCATATTCGGCTGGAGGATGTACTTGAGTGGAGAGAAAAAATAACTGGCATGGTCTGTGTCCCGATTGACCATAACCCAGGTGACACTTTGGTGTGTTGCCCGACTTTCTATCAAAATGGTCTCGACAAATTGTTTTTTGATAATGTGGGATTTGAGGCTGTGGTCGAGGATGAGGGCCAACTAATCTGCAGGTTGGAAACGGAGTACAAGAAACAAGGGTTGAATGAGTTTGCAAAATGGAACAAGAAAGGGAAACTGGGACGAGCGTATATTATCCCTAAGCATAAGGACATTAACAAATGGCGGCCCATTTGCCCGTTCTTTTCTGAATGTAATGTGCGTGGTTCAAAGAAAGTGGCGTCAGAGGTTAATGAGATGGTGTGGCAGCTACCGAAGAGATCACATTTTAACATGAAAAGTACAGATCTTCTGTCACAGTATGTGTCAGCAATCAACGATGATGTGAGTAGGGATGAGGAATTGCTGACAGCTTCTTATGACGTGAAGGAGATGTTTTGCAATATCCCACACTTGTCGATCATTCGGGCCCTTGAGTGGCTAATTGACTTTTGGATGAGAGATGGTGTTGTCAAGGTTATGACCAAGAGACAGGGCGAAGGTGAAAAACTGATGAGGGGTAGCAGACAGGAGGGGTGGGACAAACACTCTCCACTCGTCCGACCCATCGAGGTACGCATATGAAATCACCGGCGCAGGTCGCCCCCCCTAGGGTACGTCCGCTACCCCAAAGTGTAGAAGTATCTAAACCCATACGCCCTTATCTCTTCCCTTTCCGTGCGAGAGCGTCCCACCGCCTCTTCCCATCCGAGGAGGAAATTATCTCCTCGATCCTTCCCTTCTTCCACGTAAATCGCAACGCCAAAGTCTCCCGTCCATAGACGAAAAGTATAGCACCACACGTCGATTACATCGTAACTACTCACACTAATCCCTTCCGGGACCGCCTCCAAGCTCATTCATTCTAATCAAAGAAGGTCTTTTGTTACTCTTAATTTTGGTTACTCGAGAGACCAGCCCTACCCTGCAAGGAGAAGGTGTCTGTGAGCTCAGTAGGATCAAATGGACCAGAGAAGGAACGCCGTCTCAATCGGCTACCTTCCTGTCCTCCCCCGTTGAAAGGTCTCCCCACTTCCATGTATACAGACTAGCTGCGAACTCAGGTTATCCCCGAAGAGGGGTGGCAACCCCCTCCCCAGAGTTGGACCGAAGTCACACACCCGTGCCCTATGTCCTCCACCAAACCGACCCCTAGTCCTAAGTTAGCCTATCCGGAACCACGCCCCTACTCGGCCCACCTCGAGCGTGGAATTCCCCGGGTCCCGGGACTTTATCCGCCTATCAATCAATGATCACTAGCATATCTACTCCCCCCTATTCTCCTCCTTGCATCCCGAACTCTTCTCACTTTGTACTCTTTTTCCCATTCGCCCCCGTCTGACTCTTTTCTCGCTCGGAATTGGAGAATTTAATCGGGGTCCCACAGAAAAAATAAGGGGTGGGGAAGTGGAACTTTAGCAAGAGAGTCTCTCAGGTTAGGCTGCTTTAAATATGTACCTTGTGGTCCTCGACCTTTTCAGAATTCGTTTTCGTAGTCCCAATAGTCCCCGAGATCCGAATTCGAGAAATTGGCAAGACACCGGTTCACCAAAGACTCGGCCTCCGATTCCTCGTCCAAGGCACCCCACGTCTCTCTCCTCTCCTCTTCCCAAAGTACCCCCTACCCCTCTCGTCCTCAACGACGATCAGAGTTCCCTCGACCCTTTCCTCCGGAAGCCGAAGTACTACCCTTCTCGCCCCCAAGTCCCGGACTGCACCCGCTCGAGAACTCCGCCCCCTCGCGGGAGTCGCGTCTCGCGCGGGTCCCGTCCACAACCCGCGAGGGTCGAGAACAGAACACCCATCCCCCTCTCGAGAAACCCGTTCCCTCGCGGGAGTTTCGTCCCGCGCGGGTGACAACCACAACCCGTGCGGGTCGAGGATATTAGGCAAACCCCTCTCTCTCCGGACCAGCCTTCTTGGATCCTAAACCAACGGAGCCCGAGGACCCTTTTGAACCCCCCTTTCCTCTCTCTCCCTCGTGTCCACTCTCTCTCCCCCGCGTGCGGACCCACTCACACAATTGTCTCGGACGGTTCTTCTTCCCCCCCTTTGATTACTTTTCACCCTCATTCAAACCCCACAAAAAAACTGTTTTACCCTCTTAATTTGCGGATTTTTTTTTGAAATAAACACAAAAAAATACGTAACACCCCCCCAGCAAGAGTCTGACCTGGATTCTTGGAAGACGCGAGTGAGGCCGAAGTCGCAAGCGCGCCGACGCGGACCTGCAAAACCAAGAGATCCCAACACCCCAACTCCCTCACACCCAAACAACCCAGCAACCCCCTTCCCGCACGGAAACAAGGCCCCCAACCGAAAAAGTACCGGGGATGCCGTAAAAAAATCAATGTTGAAATGTCGTTGGAAAAGCTGATGCTAAAACCGAATTTTTCGAAGAAGCCGATGCCGATACAAGGTTGACGAAAAAAAATCTAGCCGAAGAAATTGACGCCGATACCAAAAAGGTGACCCCACCACCACCCGTCACGCTCGTCCTCCCTCACACCCAACATAAAAAATGTAGCTTCGGAACATGCAGAATTTTAGTATGATTTGTACTACATTCACCTGTTGAAAATCAGGTTTCCTACACAATTTATGAGGGTATCTTGTTGAACACATGAAGGATTGACGTCCGAGAGGTGGATCGACCAGCGTCGCCATTTCAAAGACATGAGTTGGAGGAGAGGAGGAAAAAGGAGAAGAGGGCTTCAAGAAAACAGCATCACTTGATGCGAAGTGCCCAGAAGAGTTAGTGCAGTTTGTCAACAAGCTGCTGCGCAGATCAGAAACCAGGGGTTCGCAAAGCATAACAATGTCGGGTTAGGCGCAATATATACATTTCAAAAAACAGAACGTGAACTCTGTTTTCGTCCCATTGCAATGGGTTGTGTATCTTTTTAACGCAGAACGGGGGAATTAAACTCCCGTTGAATCCCGTTAAACTCCAAAAAATCCCGTTGAATTTCCATTAAACGCGAAAATGGGCCGCTCCCGCGCTTTTCGGAAAAACGAAATTGATGAGCGGGGTCCGGAACACGTCGTACTAGGCAAAAAAAAAAAAAAAAATCCCCCCAACCCCGGAAGCACCTCCCATCCGCCCCCACATCCCCCAACCCCCAACGCCCCAGTTATGTGTATAGGCATGCTGTGTGTGCGCGTATCTGTGTATGTGTGTGCCTGCTGTGAGAGTGTGTCTGTGCATGAATATGAATGTATGCGCGCGTGTTTGTGTATGTGTGTGTTTGTAAGTGTGTGTCTGTGTGTCTGTGTTTGTAAGTGTATGTGTGTGTTTGTAAGTGTGTGTGTGTATATATATGTGTGTATTTGTGTATGTGTGTTTGTAAGTTTGTGTGTGTATGTGTGTGTTTGTAAGTGTGTGTGTGTGTAAGTGAAAGTGTGTTTATGCCTGCGCGTGAAAGTGTGTCTCGCCTTACTCACAACCTCGTTCCCCAATACACAGATTCCACTCGCACCCAAGGACCACCCTGCGCCACACCCAGCTTACAGCAGCGCAGCTCCGCTATGGCTGCCTGCTCCTTCCTGCTCGCCCGTGAGCGTGTGAGTGGCACGAGCTACAGCGCGGCAGCGCTTACGCAGCATGCAGCCAGCACCCGAATGCCCAATGTGGAGGCAGGCCCTTTGCTATATCGAAGTGGCCTGCCTGTGTTCAGTCCCAGGACGCTTTCAGTAGGCCCCGGTAGACTGAGGCACAGCACGAACGAGAACAGGCCTTGGGCCTGAGGTGGTTGCATGCCCCCAACTGCGTTTGGCCTGTGTTTGGCCCAGTACCCGTATCCAGCCCAGGGCCTGCTTTCCATCCATTCACACAGGCCGCCCAGGACCTGGGTTCCCTCAACCAACTGACACTAGACTCATGCAACCTGCTACAGGCCCAATTTTGTGTGTCTGTGTGTCTTTTTTTCCTTTTTTCAATTTGCTTTTTATGGTTTTGTTTTAAAAAATACACGAAGTTCTAAAAAATAAAATAAAAAATAAATTATTGTACATCTTTGAAAGATCTACAACCTTATATTTTTTATTTATTTTTTTGTTTTCGTTTTAGCCCTTAAAAAAATTGTGTGAAACCCAAAACAAAAACACTCATTTCATTTTCGTTTTTGTTTTGAGTGTTTTTGTTTTATCATTGTGTGTTTATGTTTTTGATTTTTTAAAAATAGATTTAAGCATCAAAAAATAAAAATAAAAATACAGGGTTGTAATCCTCATGAAAAACTAAAACCCCATTTTTTAAATATTGTTTTGGATAATTTTTAGCCCACAAAAAAAATCATCCCGGACGCCGTTAATTCCCTTCCAACTCGCGTTTGAACGGGAGTTTAACACGAATTCAACGCGCGTTGAATTTTTCAACGCGAAAGCAGCATTAAATCCAATTTTGGACACACAACCAATGGGAACCAAGCGATATTTCAGACGAGATGGATTCCAAAGAAATATACAGAGTCGTCAAACATCTGAGTTGCCATACGGCGGTGCTAGATTTGTGTCACCCAACCCAGATAGGGGTGTGGACTGCAGAATTCTTTGATGGTCTGCGGAAGTTCATGGGAAAACTGACTGGTGATTATTGGACATTATTGTGCTTCGTTCCGCGGTCTTGCGAGTATACATTTTTCAAGTGAGTTACAAGTTGGGAGATTGACATTCACTTGTCTATTCTAAAGTGGACTCGTCAGCAACAAACGAAGGCGAAGCATTTATATAAGGTTGCGAACTTGCCTTTGGAGGACATAGACAGAATGGTTGTCATCATGTACTCCAACGATGGGGATTATCACTGCAACACTATTCCCTTGCTTGAAGACATTCCAGCAAGCACTCCAGCTGCAGATCGATCATCTGGTGAGCAGGCGGGTGACTTATCAGCACTTGTGCGCAGAGAGAGAAGGCCAAAGATGTTGGCTGATGTCGTGGAGAAGAACTTCACGCGCATGAAGTTGAAAATGGCAGGAATGGAGCCAAAGGAGAAATTTGCGTACGAAGGTATGAAAAGGGAGCCAAATGCGATGGTGGAGACATTGGAGCATTTTTGTCCTGCGGATGAGGCGGTTGTTTTCCTGGGAAAAGGTCATGCGGCGTTGATTTGGGAGTTGTTAAAGAGTCACCGTCATTGCATTGTTCTGGAAGGGGAGGGTATGAAGTTGGAGTTTCTCGTTCAATTCGTCACCAAGATGGTTAAGAGTGGACTTTACTTCGCCAACTTTGTTAAGTCGCCTCCTCGACATGATGAAAAGCGTAATCTCGTCTACAAAGTTGGCCAAAACATCGTCAACATTTGGGAGTTCCTTTTCGAGACTAAGCCACAAAACAAAGGGGAACGTGCATATATCGTCAGAAGGCGAAAAATGAAATCACTTCTGAGGGGGTATCATAAGGCACCGGCGGAGACGGAAGTTGCATTTCTAGACCGTTTGGAGATGAGGTACTTCGAGGAACAAATCGGGGCGTTTACAATCGCAGCTTATGCAACTTGTTTTGGGGAAGGCTTCGATGTTGAGGACTCAGAGGAAGAAAGTGAAGATGGTACTTTACAAGCGACTTTGGCAGATGAGAGGCAAAAAGCTTGTAGCTCGGCTTCGCAGAAGATGGGTGCGCCGGACACATCGTCCGGTTCTGGGAGGGCTTCGAGTATGGCAGTTACAACGGACCAGTTTCAACGGACCAGTTACATGGCGGGCAACACAACAGCGGTATCTTCCAGCGCAGTTCGGGATTATCCGAGGGTGCAGGCAATTCTCTCCCTAGAGGTTATGGCAAGTCTGTCAGCACTTGCATATAGCCCGGCTACTGTTTTGGAATTGCTACGCTCTCAAACTACTCAACCACCTCCGTCTGAGCCTTTGGAGTACGAGATTGAAGACATCATCCCTCCGGATATTGCACGACTTCCTGGACCTGTTGTGTGCCGAGACAATTATACGGTGATGCCTGACAACGTATGGGGTCATCACATTATATGGCACCCCTACCACTTCCAACCTGCATTGGCAAGAGGGAACTGGGTAAGGGCTATAAAAGAAGAAGGGGAGTGACAATTTTGCTTCCACAGACGTATGTCACGATCCAAGTTTGTCACACACGCCAAAAATGAGATTGGCAAGCGACTACTGCGACTTAATCCGAAGGTTTCTCAATCAAGACTGGATGCAAGGACAGACGAAATCTTTCAGGAGTTCAAAACATCTCGATGACTTGAGTATTTGGAAGAGTTCTATGATCCAGAAACAAGTCCAACTTTTGGATATAATTGGCGTATCGAAGAGGAACTTGAAGACAAAGTTGGGAAAAGGAAAGGAGCGAGCGGCGATGAGAGTGGCAACGGATCAGGATCAGGCGGCGGTGCGCTTGGCAAGGGAACAAGATCAAGTGGTGGTAAACATGGCAAGGGATCGGAACCACGGGGCAGTGTCAGTGGCAAGGGCCTGGGACCGAGCGTCAGTGCAAGTGGAAAGCCAATAAGTCATGGTGAACTGCAAAATCACGAAATGTGTCAAGGACGTCAAGCAACAGAGGGAAAGGTATCAGGACCAAGCGGCGGTGCACATGACAAGGGATCGGGTTCGCCTCTGGGATTAGGACCAAGCAGCGGTGCACATTGCAGGGGATCGGGTTCGCCTCTGGGATTAGGACCAAGCGGCAGTGCACATGGCAGGGGATCGAGAGGCGATGCAAGTGGCCAGGATTTGGGAGGAAGCGGCGGTGCAAGCGTCAAGGGCGTAARTCATGGAGAACTGCCGAAATGTGTCGAGGACGTCCTTCCGGATGACCAAGTTTGGGCGACCACTGTGTTGGCGAGCGAGAGTGTTACTGCGCAAGTGGATAATACTGGTGCACTTGTAGAATTAGAGATGCCATTGGATACATGAGAAAGATGAGCATGATGTCTCTCTGGACATGAAGAATGAAAGCGCGACTGCAGGTGCAAACGAAACTGCCAATGTACAGGCCATCGAAGAGGATGAAGGACATATAGTACTAAGTACACGGGAGCAACATACGCTTGTACAACCTGAACTTATGGTTGCAAAATCAGAAGCACAACAGTCTGCTAACCTCGTGATATCTATCGACGAATCTCCTTTTACACCATCGCATGGTGCGACAGAAGGTCGTGTTGAAGACAAAGTGTTAGTGAGCCACCGAGGTGAGCACGTACTTATCTCTAAAGGAATATCTAATATTGTATGCGGATTAGGGGGTACTTGCACTCATCTCATAGGAACTAAGTTTTTGCCTAGGTTTGCAACCGTGCACTCGGTCATGAGAAGAAATGAAGTGGAATATTGTGTATCTCTTATTTGCAATTATGTGCAAAATTGAACTTAAACTCATAATGTTTTGTCTTATCAATCATTGTCGTTTTATATTGTTGAACATGCAGGGCGACGAAAAGAACTGTGGAAAACGACGCACGTACGTTCGCAAAGGCAGAGTGAGAAGAATATTATTTGTCATGGCTTGCGAGCCTTATCGACTTTGCCATTATTGCCCAAAAAAGAGAGAAGAAGACTTACACCCATGACATTTCCATCTATGAAGCCAGCTGCCCTAAGGATGTTTAAAGTTGTTGGAATTAGCCTCAGTGAAGGGAAGAAATTGCATCGCGAAGGTTGCAGTTTATCTATTGTGGATGGCAGCTCTGATAGCGAAACAGATAGACAACCAAAAACATGAACTCGGGTCTACGTCGTACATCATAAAACGAAAAGTTCGTTTTTGTATGAAGTCTTAGTCGTTCCATTGTTGTTTATATGTGTGTTTGTATGCAGTTCACGACCCTTCATTCCAGATTCCTTTAGCAACAAAACGCCTCACCGTAGAAGAAAAGGAGTATCTAAACATGATTACAGGCAGCAGCGAAGACAATGAAGCATACGACATTGTCGATTGCAAGGGGAGCTGGAAGGTGGGAAAGGAAGACATCATGGTCGTCATCGAGGATGGGAAATGGCTAAATGACGAAGTCGTCAATTTGTACCTGCTAGCCGTCCAGATCACCAATGATCACATCAAGGTTGATTCGGCATGTACAGAAGTAACAAGAGATAGAGTTCCTTTTGTGTACATTTTCAATTCTTTTTTCTTCACTCGATTGTCAGGTCCTTTGAGGTTTCAAACCGCATATTCCGAAGGGATGAAATGGGTGAAGGACACAAATCTTTTTGATTATGACTTAGTGATTATCCCTCTTCATTTTGGAAATCACTGGGCGTTAGCTTATGACAGCATAGACGGTCCGAACTGTAAATTCCACCTCATAGACTCTCTCCCTCGTGCTGACTATGTTTCAGTCCTTGAACGTTTGGAAGATTTTTTCGAAGCGGAGTTTCATCGACACAATCTTCGAGAAAGATATCATGTGGACGGGCCTACATCCTCCTTTGATACATCAGTAGATGGGATTCCTGCTCAAGAGGATGCTTGTAGTTGTGGTGTTTTTATGTTAGGTTTTGCATTTTTGCTTGCAAGATGTCACTTCCCTCCATTTGCTTTCTCACAAGCCAATATTTCTGATATGAGGCTTAGAATAACATTTGACATTTTGTCCATGATTAGATAGGAAAGTCAATGAGGTGCGACTAAAGCTACAGTCCATAGTTAATATTTTGTTGATGAGATTGACATGTTTATTGAGCGTAAACATTCGAGGTAAAAACTTGACATTGTATTATATTTTGAGCACAGGCAACACGGGAGCATGACTGTCACATTAATTTTTTCTCATTGTTTTGTCGTTCCTTCAACTTTGCATTGCTATGAACATTGTTTCGTCCTTATTTTGCTTTGTCGTTAATTCGATTTGTTGTTATTTTGCTTTGTCGTTATTTTGCTTTGTCGTTATTTTGTCTATAATTTCCTCATTTTGTTCTGTCATTTTACAGTTAAGAAAAAAAGTGAACATGAAAACAATTTCACTTATAACGAAAACACCGTTGCTCGTGCTCGCCCGATCATGCCACCATGGGACTGGTCAACAACATGCACTGCTAGCCTCCCATCGCTACCAGCTTTGCTCGTGAAAGAAGTCTGCGCGGTGGGCGTCGATGTCTCAGGTTGTCGGCGCGTGGCGCGCAGTAGTGGATTTTTTTTTTCTTCTGGGACACGTGATCTGTTTCACTCGACGCAACACAGCTGCACGTCACGCACGGTTGCCTGCGCGATCAACTCTCCACACCACAGACAAGGAGCTTAACTGTGCGGCGGACAAGGACATTACTGAAGAACAAATGCTGGGGGCGGCGAAAAAATTGAGAGAGGAGTGGATGGACAGGGGAACACGACATGCAGACTGGCGACTACCCGTAGCATTTCGAGACTATCATAACGCGCAAAAGTCTCGCGCGAAATTCGCAAGAAGCGGGACGGCCTCCTGACGCCGTGGTGTTTTCGAGCGCAACTCCGACGTACCTGGGAGGTCGATCACCGAGGACGACGACGGCGTAGCGCAGATCGGGGCGAACGGCGACGATGGTGCAGCAAAGGGCGAACGACGGCGATGGTGCAGCTCGGGGCGCACGACGACGATGGCGCAGCGCAGCGGAGCTGTCGTTGAGCATGATGGATTTCGGGGAAGGGGAGGGTGAACTGGGAGGGCCGCTTGCATGGAAGCCTTCGCGCGGCTGCCTCTGGGTTGCTCTCCAGTGTGACGTTCATCCTCCCGGTAGCCTCCCACCCCGCTCACCGGTGTCACGTTCACCCCGCAAGCCCTGTTCCCTAGCGAGAAACGGTCGTGCGATGCACATGTCTTACGGCTCGGCCAGGGCTGGCCGTGCATTTCGTTTGCCGTCTGGGAGAATGGTCCTCCTGGCCGTCAGCGAAAAGCCCCCCCCCCCCCCCCCCCCCCCCCCCTCCCCTGCCACCCCCTAGTCGCTCGGCAGCGTCCGGAAAGGCCCGGAAACGATTGTCAGCAACGGCCCTCACACGCGCCATGTCGTATGCAGGCCCTTTGCATCGACGGACCGTGGTCGTCAATTGGGCAAATCGAACGGTTCCTGGACTCCCACGCTTTTTCCTCTCGGTCCAATGGGTCCAAAGTTCCCGCCCCCCTACCCGGGCCTGCAATTTCGATTCGAAAAAGGCCTTCCGATCCGCGCGGAAAGCTCGTTGCATGTCCAAGGCGTGCGAGCCTATGAAACGAATCCCGCCCCCCCAATGCTCATTTCGCACTATCGCATGTCATGGGGAGATGCTGTCAGACTAACCACTTGAACTCTCTCTCTCGTCAACACCATCGCCCGTGAACCGCGGTGATTGACGCCATCGCAATCTCCGGCGCTGCGCCACGTCATCCAACCTGCACAGAACTCGATAACCGCTGGCGACCGCAAGCAACACTCACAGCGACTGGCGACATCGCGATCTTCAGCGTTGCGCCGCATCCTTTGCTCTCTGAACAGAGAACCTGCACACACTTGCATCGCAAAGCACATTCCGCGTCACGTTGTCTTTCGTGTCAATCAGTGACTTGCTGACGGGCTTGTTTGGCATGCGCGCTGCTCGTTCAACGCAAACCATCTGCCGCCACACCACGCAAGTCGCGCCGCTTCCATTGCGATCTCCTCGGCATTAGTTTAGGTGCGAAGGATCTATTCTCCACATGACATCTTCACTGGGGTGAGTACCTGTCAAAAGGGTGACTGATGGAACGCGACGTTCCTTTTCCCCGCGGATGTGTGAGAGTGATGCCATGTGTGAGAGTGATGCCATGCATGTGCGTACGTGTGACTGCACGTTCGAGCGAGCATCTGCGTTTACTCGTGCCCTGCTGTGCACGCCTGCGTTTGGACGGGTGTCTGTTTGCGGCGACTTGCGTTATTTGCATGCGTTTTATTTGTTTCGTGCATTTCTCTGTTCCCTGCATTGTTTCCTGTATTGCCCTAGCTTTCAGGTGTACTGTCATATGTAGATGTGTCAATGCGTGTGTGTGGAGAAAGTGTTGAACCCGGGAGGTTCCTCCAATGAGTCCCATTGTCACCAGGGAATCAATGATGAAATCAACCATTCGAGCAATGCATGATCAAATCAAACATTCCATGCAACCATTTGCTTGGACGAGCCACCCTTCCATGGAAAGTGTGTGTGCGTGTGTGTGCACGGTTACACAGTTGCACGTTTGCGTGCGAAAGCGGGTATTTGCACATGAGTATTATGCAAGTGAATCTCCGATTAGTCGATATGGTCCATAAAAAGATGAACAGTTGATTAAGACAGAACGATCATAATCCAGCGATCGACGAGTCGTTCGTGCTCGTTTAGTGTTCGTGTGTGTGTGTTTGTTAGATTTCGACTCTTTAAGACCACACGACATTCGAAAGTAGCAAACAAGCGTTTAATCGATCAAGGGGTCTGGCAAATAAACAAGCACTAGAATGATCAGAATCAATCAAGCAATGAATAAAATGCTCGTGTCAGCAATCAAAGCTTGCGTTAGGCATCACATGGACGACCGATCCAACACAATCATTCGTCTACCCAACCATTCGTCGCCTGTCAACAAATGTTTATCGTTTGTGTTGTTCTGTTTGTGCAACAGGACGCGGAGAACACCGGATCTTCACACAGCAACGACCAACATTTCCCTGCGCTGTCGCAGATCGCGAACATGTCCCCATATCTCTCTAGATCTACCGGGATCGTCGGTGTGTCGGAGAGAGAGACAGAGAAAAAAATACGGATGTTGGCGAACTTCTACTTCGCCCGGTCTGCTGATAAACAAGGTTCGATGCGGCCCGACAACAAACATTGGCCATCAGGTCGCATCGAACCTTGGATAACATTGGCCATCGGGTCGCGTCGAATCTCGATTATCAACGAACCCGACGATATGTATTTCTTATATGCATATCTAACTCTCGCGCAAATTCCTTCCATCATGTCAGCATGCGCCCGCCCGGTTCTCCCCATTTCCATCTATCTCTCTCGATCTCTCTTTATCTCTCGCCATCTCTTCCTCCACCTCTCTCGCGAACTCTCAGTCAATTTCCCAGTCCCACATTCTGTTGAACTCCGGATCCCGGCGGACTTCGCATTTTCACATATCCCCTGATATGGTTGTGGTCTTTCTGCTGTCGCGCGGATTTGACTAACAACTCAAGTACGCCCGCATTCGAGCTTCACGTGTTGTCCAAACAGGGCATCGGAACGAGGTCGTCTGAATTCGACCTCCTCACGTCGGCTATACCCACCTCCGAACTAAATAGATCGCAAAATCGGACAGCAGAAGAAGTTCAGATTCCGACGAACTTCGCATTTTCATCTGTCCTCTAATGTGCTCGTCGATTTGTACAACAACACAAGCATGGATCGTGTTGCTGTCCAAATCCACAGGCGCATCAGAGGACTCATGAATACGTGAAGTTCGCCGAAATCCGAACTTCTTCTGCTGTCCGATTTCTCGATATGTTAAGTTCGGAGGTAGACATGGCCAACGACCTTGCTTCGATGCCCAGTTTGGACGATACGTGAAGTTTGGATGCGGGCGAACTTGTGTTGTTGTTCAAATACACGGAGCAACCCCAGACCACAGCCACACCAGAGGATATGTGAAAATGTGAAGTCCGTCGGGATCTGGACTTTAAGAGAGTGTGGGACTGCGAGTTTGACAGATAGTTGTCTGTCTCTCTCACACACTATCGCAAAATTCGATTCCCGGCGAACTTCAGGTTCCCACCTTTCATACGACAAGTCTGTGGCTCGCCTGGTGCCCCGCGGATTTGAACAGTAACCAAGTCCGCCCGAATCCGAACTTCACGTTATTCCGAAACGGAATCACCAAACATGCTTGCTCGAATCAAATCTTCGAACGTTAGCTGCGTCCAAAACCAAACGTCGCATATCGGGAAACCAGATAGCATGCAAATCGCGGTTGATGGCGGACTTCGTCTTTTCATCGGACATCTTTTGTGATTGTGGTCGACCTGGTGCCTCCTGGACTTCGCCAACCATGCAAGTACGGATCCTGGTACACTCGTTAAGTTCGGATCCCCGCGAACTTCGCCTTTTCGCATGTTCTTAATTCTTATTGTAGTCTTTCTGGCGTCCCATGGATTGCAACAAGAACACAAGTTCGCCCAAATCCAAACTTCGTGTTTTTCCCTGGCGTGACAACCGAAATGGTTCTTCGGGTCCGGCCGTCGAATGTTGGCTGCATTGGCTACCGAACTTAACACATTGCGAAACCGGACAGCAGAACAAGTTTGGATTTCGGTGGACTACTCATTTTCGTCTAGCCTCCAACGACACTGTGGTCTTCCTGCTGCGCAGTGGATTTCACCAAACACGCAAGTACAAAACCTATCTCTCTCTCTCTATCTCTCTTTCTCGCACCCTCCATAAGTTCGGATCTCGGCGAACTTCGCATTTCCACATGCCTTTTGATCTGACTGTGGTCTTCCTTATGCCCCTTGATCGGACCCGCATTACCGTCTAACCTCGAACGATTTGTTTTTGCACCGACTACAAACAATTTGACTAAAAGGACTGCGCATTTTTCTGTCATCATTTGTTGGGTATTCACGAGTCCCGATGTTAAACGTGTTATAGATAGTTTAGCTTAGATAGGCATGTACCATCAGTGGGAATCAGGAATGGAGAAAATGTCGTTTGATTAGGGGGGAAAACGGCAGTTACACGAACGCATCGGGCAGAGCTTCATGCCCGTGTGCTTGTACAGTACCTGTACTCGAAAGCATGTAGAAACCTTGTGAATATTCAGTTCAGGACGTGACGACTGGGTGTTGGCCTCACCAGGGGAGTCATCATTTGCCAACTTTGTTTACGAGTGTCTACATGTCCGTATGTATCGTTTGATATGTGTGTGTGATGTGTAGGGTGCATAATGTCGTCCAGAACGTCGACAAGCAGGAGCATGAGTCCTAAGACGCACATGCCCTTAGCAGAACCATTTCCTCCTTGTGTGAAATCAGTTCGGCATTACAACGGTCATAATTGGATCTACGAAGCAACCAAAGAGGACTTCGAAGAGGACCCATGGATGACCGTCGTCCCGTACATGAACCAACATCTTGACGATTGGAGCGATGCTACTTGGAACGTGATGGAGAGTGGCTGCCCTTGGGCAAGCCATTACAAGTTTGTCAATATGTTAGAGTTCGGGAACCTCATTACACTGCCTGATGGTGCACAAGTTCCTTAACCATCTGCGCAAAACACTCCGCTGCATTAGCCGCTATAGCAGTCGCCTCGACTGCGACTACATCACGTCTTCGCCACGAACTTGGGGAAGTTCGCTGAAACAAGAGTTGATGGACTGCGCTCGTCATTGTTCATTCTTGGAGCAGTACCCACTCCGTTGCCCCGGGATTTCTCCACAAGTTGTGTCATACTGTGGTGTGTGGTTGACTGTTGCCGGATGTGATTTCGCCAGAGTGCTATGTGTCGCTACTTCAAATAAAAGTAGGAAACTCGTCGATGCAGTTGTGCGTGTATCACGGAACGAGGTGGTACTTGAGGGGTCCAAGTTCGTGTCGTTGCGGTACCTCGGTGTAGATGGGTGGTCAGATTTGGTGATAGTAGGCCAGGTCGAAGATTTTTTATTTTGGCATGAGGTGGAAGAGAAAGTGTCCGACATACGAGACTGTATAGAGAATTCCTTAGCACGACTAGGAGGGTTTGTTATGATGAAATACATGTCCGTATTTTCGGAGAATGCAACAGTCAAGGAACCGCAGATCCACGTATATGGATCATCAATGAATGCTATGTATGGCTTCGGTTCACGACCTCGTCCGCAGGAAACCCCGTATGTCACTAGATCTGGATGGGTTGTCAGACCTTGTGTTGAAGGAAAAAGGATCGAGAGGCGTGAGAGGCATGTGTGTAGCCGAAAATGGTAGATATGAAGTAGTAGAGATATGTGTGAGAGGCAGTAGTTGCAAGTAGACGCTATACCGAGTATGTTCGTAATTCTGTGATTTGTGATTTTTGGAAACCTTCTGTGAACTGTGCACTGTGTGATTGAATGATTTTTTGCAGTGAATGGTTTTCGAAAATACCGTTGTGTACTTGGCAATGTGCGGTTGAATGATTTTTTTGCATTGAACGATTTCTCGAAACTCTCCGTGTGGTTTATAACTTGACCTTTAGGAAAACAAAAGGTCAAGTTGCAAGTGTTTTCATCTCGATGTTGCGATGACAAGAGTTAATGTTATGAACGGATGTTATGTTTCTTGTCCATGCAAAGATTTGATGATATTTTCACCCGAAAATACATAAATGACAAGCCAACGTCCAGATTAAATCATCACGCTGATGGTGTGTGCACCTTGCTGTCCATCTAAGTGTGAGTTCACGCACACTTGTGGCGCGAACCCCGAGCAATCCACTTAAACTCATTTTCGTCTGGCCTCCAACGACACTGTGGTGTTCCTGCTGCGCAGTGGATTTCACCAAACACGCAAGTACATAACCTATCTCTCTCTCTCTCTATCTCTCTCTCGCACCCTCCTTAAGTTCGGATCCCAATGAATTTCGCGTTTCCACATGCCCTTTGATCTGACTGTGGTCTTCCTTGTGCTCCTTGATCGGACCCGCATTTCCATTTAACCTCAGACGTGCGCATGGATTCCTGCTGCATCTTGGGTTGCGGTAACCGCACAAGTGTGGATCCAGTCTTTCTTTGTGTCTCTCTTTCTCGCAGCCTCCTTAAGTTTGGATCCCGGCGAACTTGGCGTTTTCGCCTGTTTATTGAACTGTCAGTGGTCTTCCTGATCCCCCGTGGATTGCAACAACAGCCCGAGTGTGCCCGAATCCGGACTTCTCATTTTACCCGAACAGGGTCACAGAACATGCTGGCTTGGCTCCTACGTTCGAACTTGGCTGCATCAAGTGCCAAGCTACGCATATCGCCAAATCGGACAGCAGAAGAAGTTCGGATGCGGTCGTTCTTCTCGTTTTCAATTAGCCTGTCATGTGAGTGTAGACTTCCTGGATCGTCGTTGAGTTTAAAAACCACAGAATTACAGATCGTGTGTCTCTTTCACTGTCTCTCTCTATCGCACCCTCCTTAAGTTTGGATCCCGACGAACTTCGCGTTTTCGGTTGTGTGCTGGTCTGTCTGTGGTCTTCCTGGTGTCCGGTGGATCGCACAAACCACCCTAGTTCGTCCACGTCCGACTTCTCGTTTTGCCCATATGCAGTTACCAAGTGTGCTTGCGCGAGCACGATCTTGGAATGCTGGTTGCATCGACTAACGCGCTTCGAGCTGTTGCGAAACCTGAAAGCAGAAGAAATTCGGGTGTCGGCGCACTGCGAATTCTCATGTGGCCTCTAATGCGACTGTGGTTTTGCTTGTTCCCCGTGGATTTCAAAAACCACAAACATACGGATCATATTTCTCTCTCTCTGACTCTCTCTCTCTCGCACCCTCTTTAAGTTCGGATCCCGACGAACTTTGCGTGCTCACCTGTCTGAATCGGGGTTCCGGAGGGTCTCTGTGTGCGGAGGCCAGTGGCCGGTCCAGCCGGCATCTGAGGTCCGCATAATGAGCGGAGGCCACTGGCCCCTCTAGCCGACAATCCTCTTGTCGCAGTGGGGCGTGCCCATGCTGCGACCTCTGCCACTATGCTTCGACAACGGAGGATTTCGACTTCGGTTTTGGTGTCGGGGCAGCGCGAACTACGAACAGGGCCGCCCAGCGATTCCCGCACGACATGCCCGCAATCTAAGTCCGCCGACATCCGAACTTCAGAAAATGTCAATGCGTCACTGACCCAGACACCGGTGTGTGGAATAGCTTCGGTCTTGATGTGGTTGTCGCCCGACCACCTACAAGATGTGCCAAACAGTCGTTCATTGTCTTTGCGAATTGCCAAAACCACTCTTAGGGGTCCTTGATGCGGGGTTTGGGTCTGTTCGGCAGAGTTTCGTACTGCCTGAACAGATCTGGGGTACAATGACCTCAAGGTCCCCGTCGCGAGAGTTTGGTGGGCCTTCTTGTTGGATCAGAATCTATTTTTCGCAGAGTTTCGCACTTCACGAACAGAATTCCCCTCCAGTTCTCGCAGGTTAACAGTTGTTCGGGCAGTTGTTCGTGATGCTGAAACGCAATTGGGGCGAGTTTGGTGAGCCTTCTTGTTGGATCTGGATCTGTTTTGAGGAGAGTTTCGCATTCCACAAACAACATTCCCCTCCAGTTCCCGCAGGTTAACAGTTGTTCGGGCAGTCGTTCGCGATGCTGAAACGCAACTGGGGCGAGTTTGGTGGGCCTTCTTGTAAGATTTGGATCTGTTTTGAGCAGAGTTTCACACTCCACAAATAGAATTCCCCTCCAGTTTCCGCAGGTTAACAATTGTCCGGGCAGTCGTTCGCGATGCTGAAACACAACTGGTGCGAGTTTGGTGGGCTTTCTTGTTG
>BFEA01000323.1:458531-479354 GCA_003427395.1 Chara braunii | reverse complement strand
CAGTTGTTCGGGCAGTCGTTCGCAATGCTGAAACACAACTGGGGTGAGTTTGGTGGACCTTCTTGTTGGATCTGGATCTGTTTTGAGCAGAGTTTTGCACTCCACAAATAGAATTCCCCTCCAGTTCCCGCAGGTTAACAGTTGTTCGGGCAGTCGTTCGCGATGCTGAAACGGAACAGGGGCGAGTTTGGTGGGCCTTCTTGTTAGATCTGGATGTGGTGGGCCTTGTGTGGGGGTTGGGGGTTAGAGAGGCGGAGTCTGGCGGTCTCACGCCGTTATCCGTCTATGATGGCACCCAGTAAATTCATCAAGTTCGCCGGCATCCGAACTTCGCATGAAGGCTGAAGGCGGGTCTGAACAAGTGCGGATACCAGCGGACTAGGTGTGCTTGAACAGGATGTGATGAACTGCCGGCGATTTCGTTTAGTTCGCCCGTCTCCGGATTTCGCACAAGCCTGAGCACGACGTGAAGAAGTGCGGATGCCGACGAACTTGTTGTGTGTTCGTGCAGTTCATTGTCATGTTCGTACGTTGTTGGTACACGTCCGGTGTGCCTTCTTGTTGGATCGGGGCTTGTGAACTGCAGAGTCCAGTAGTCAACAGACCGTCTCACTGTCAGTGACTGCCTTTATCATTGCATGCCGTTATCAGCCCTCACCAATTGCTTGCAAATTTGTTTAGTCCGCCCTTTCCGGACTTCCTACAGATGCCTCTTTTCTTTGTTGATTTGGGTGCCGATACCGTTGATGTGCTATCATGGTGGTGCGTGGCATGTGGGTCTGTGGAAAATGGACCTCTGTACTGGGGTGGGTGATTTATGTCTTCCATGTGTTGCGTTGTTTTGGTATCTTGGACCGATGTCACCGATGCAGACACAATGTCGACGTCAAGGGGCGGGGAGCAGCCGACCGATACCTCAGGGAGGGAGTCACGGACCTCCAAATCGTGGTCCTATCATGTGCATACCAAATGGTTCATCGATTGGTGCTGCGGGGATGAGTCCCAACCGACCAAACCTCCGTGCGGTCTTGTTATATTCCTCGAAGACAAAAAAAGGCGTAGAGTTCTTGGGGCGGTGGTCGGATGGCACCCTGCTAAAAAGGATAACACGCAACACTATAAGTTGCACACTGTTTACAGTTCGAAGGGCGACGTTGTTGTCAATTCCAAAGGGGCAGTTTTGTCTTTCAATTTGTTCCAGGGGTTTGGGGCTAGGGCTGTGAAGACCCCTTTCTACCAAGATCTTGCAGTAGGAGGTGTTGTTTCGGCATGAGAGTTTTTTGACTTGGTGGAGCAGAGGAACATCGACCTGGAGGATCCCTGGAATGTTCAAGGCGACCAAGAGTTGTCGCTGCCTCTCCAAATGTGCACCGGGTTCGAATCCAGCGGTGCTCCCACGGAAGGGGGAGATTTGGGTTACGGTCCTTCTTCGCAACTCGGTCGGGGCGAGACCCGTGGTCGCTCCGACGACAACGACGGCGAAGAACAGGAGTAGACGCGGCCTTCGCTGCTTAGGCGGGGAGACCGGTATGTCCTGAGTATTCCTGGGGTGGAAGGACACACCCTGGTTCGCGACTGGCCGTCGACGTCAGCCGGGGGGAAAGAGGAGGGTGTACAGCAGCCTGCACATAAGAGGAGGGGAGGTCCTCAAGAAGAGGGTGCGGGTTCTGCAAAGAAACATAAGGCAAGGACCCCCCAGACGATGAGGGGAGAAAGGAAGGAAGTTGAGGGAAAGGAGGGCACATCGGGTCGGAAACGCCCGACGTCGGAGCAGAAACAGCCTTAGCCGAGTGCTCTCAGGGCGAAGGGTCCCATTGACGTCGACGCCACGTACTTCCTAGAATGGAAAGACGGTGTGCGGACAAAGTGGGAGTTTTTCATTAGCCCATCGTGGGTCGTCGAAATCGGTGACTGGGAAGCGTCCTACAACCAACGGTCGTTGGATCCCGTGCATACGCAGCTCATCATTGACGCGATGATGATGGCGTTCTCGCAAGCCAAGAAGACGTACGAGTTGCCTACCCTTAAGATCGCGCCACTAGGGTTGGAGAAACCGAAGCCGGGCGTGCGGGCGGATCGTCTGAAGCCAGAGGACTGGAAGGACGAGCTCGCAGACCAATACTATTATTATGGTGTATATAAGTACCTGGACTTAGTCTTATAAGGTAGCATATTACTGAACCGATCAACTTAGCTCGAGGTCCAGCCTGCCCCTTCTAACCATCAGTTTACTCTTAATTAATACTCTCTTCAATTGGTGATAAGTTATAGTCAGACCACCCAAACTTATGGAACCCTGCCTGACTAGCTTGTTCATAGATAGAATAGTAATAAAATATAGTCACATTATAACCTTCGGGTTCCAACATGTGCGAGGCATTGGGCCAGACCACCCAAACTTATGGGACATGTCTGGTCCTCCGCCTGATTCATTCCTCTTTGATTCAACTTGTGCGTAGCATAAGACCAAGGTCACCCAAACTTATGGGACATGCCTTGTCCTCGGCCAAAACGCCCTCAGAAATAAAGCAGGAAGAGGCTGAGTCACCCAAACTTATGGGACATGCTCAGACCTCCTCATTCAGAACCAAAGAAAACAGAAGAAACCCGAAGTAACCAAGGCAACCAAGCCACCCAAACTTATGGGACGTGCTTGGCTCCAGAAAAATCAACCACAGACAGCCCTCGCAAGTCATAGCAATCAGACCACCCAAACTTATGGGACATGTCTGATTCTCCAAACAATTCAAAACTAAGCACAATATTCGGTTTCCCCAAACTTATGAGGACTTTCCAGCCTTAAATGACCCAGCCAAACATTAGACAAAATTGTCCTTCTCCCAGCCTCCCCCCTGATGCACCCCTTTTGTTTCACAATCTGTTTTCAAACAATCAACAAAGCTGAAACTGAGATTACACATGTATTCCTTTATTCAAGTCTGGTTTTTATCCTGAAGTCAAACTCAAAGTCAAAGTAAAATACATGCAGCATGCTCATTCAAACATAGCAATATGTACACATAGGGGTTATAACTGGGTTTTTTTAGGGAGTCGGAAAATTACCACTCAATTCCCTGCCTTCAGAACTCCTCCTGAGTTCCGGCAGAGCTCCCGCAATCGGTGGGAGGACTCCCCACAGAGTCTTGCCGCGGACCTACGGGTTGCAATCCCGCCTGCCGCCTTCCTCTAAGACCCACAAACTAGACTTGGAGTAAGAAGGACAGAAGGAGATAACTCAAGATTCTCAGATACAAGAATGGTGCACTCAGACTCGCAGGAGAGGGCCTTGATACCTTCGGTCGCCTGAGGGCCCCGCAATAGCAGCCAAAATATGAAGTCCTTGGGTCAACAGAAGTCTGACCGGCGATTATTGACTTCGGAACAAGTCTCCCACTGGCTGCAGAACCCTCCTCCAAAACTCTTACTCACTTCTTCAAGCTCACGGCTCGAAGCCTGCTGGTTAAGGACGAGTTCACAACTTCGTAGCTCAGCTCCAGCCACTTCGTGTGGTAGGATACCTTGTGCCTTGTCCAACAACCCAGTCTGCACCCCGTTGTCGATTTGCTGTGAGCTCGTTCAATAGCGAACCATGTTGTCAGCGATTTGGTAAATCCACAGTCTTTTCCCGCTTGCCCTTTCGTCGCCCCGCTCGGCAGGCAAATATGCCTCCTTGCAGCTTTTGCTTGCACGGTAAGGCGCAAGCAGGCCCGCAGGCTGACCTGCACTTTGCAGCTTGCCTCACGCCTCACTATTTGACAGGTGTTACAGTATGTCGACTAGCACGCAAACCTTCACAATCCGCATGACCCTCTATTCCAATCGACAAGGTAGGTAGGACATCTGCCAACAGGCAAGTCCCCACCCCTGCTGTTGTCCTTTGTTGTTCTATTCGACAAAGACTGGCAGTCCCCTCGTCTAATAGGTAAACTTCTGCCATTTTTGAAAACTAGTTCGGTAGGCCAGGCGCCAGCTGATCACATAGACGAGCACAGCCAGCCATATTTGCTCTTCCTCAATGGCGGCCCCAGTCCGCATTAGTAACAGTAGTACTCCCTAAAAAATCAGCATGCTAGGTCATCACGACTTGAACCCAACTCTCGTCCTGCGGCATCTGGCTACCGTACCGGCCAGATTCGTACGGGGCTAAACCCACCAGCGCACACTGCAGAACAGAGCAGCATAGCGTTCACAAAGGAACCGACCAGGGTGCGCACGTCACGCAGGTAAGTCTTCAACTAACAGTTTCCCTCATGGTACTCCCATCGAAAGGACGAGCAGGCTCAAATGAATCTTCCGCCTGATCGTGGAGGCATGCACTGCATTCTCGGAACTCCTTCTGCCTTACTGCTGTTGCCGACTCCGGGCAGATAAGCGTCTACTCCCCCTTCTCTCTCTCTCTCTCTCTCTCTCTCTCTCTCTCTCTCTCTCTCTCTCTCTCTCTCTCTCTCTCTCCATTGATGCCCCCTCCTCATTAGATTGTGTTAAATCATAATGAATCCTCCGCTAAAACGCGGAAAGATACATCTGTAATTTTTGAACCCTCTACTAGTAGTCGCGCAGCCCCCGCCATTTGTAGCCGTCAAACGGGCGCCCGGATCAAAATTCCGCCACGGCCATCTTGTTTGTAGCACCTCAGAACCCCAAGGTAGGCTGTCATCTTGCTCGAATCCATTGAGAATCGAGCAAGATAGAGACTTTGCAATCCTCGTTTCTCCATCATTTTTCCTTCGCCTGACTCCTCCGCGCACGACCTTTTTCTTCTACCACCTAACTTACGAACCCATTACTAAAACTCACATCGTAGTCGACCTCGCCAGGGGCGAAAACCCCGACTTCGAATCTCCGTTCACCAAAATTGGTCGAGAGATTGTCGAGCTAACAGAGTTTCCCTCTCGTTCATCCTCCTTCCGCCATGGCTCGGCGCACCCTCCTTCTCACTAACTTTTTTTCTTGCTAAATCTTCACTAAAACTGACCCCGCAATCGGGCTCGCCCTGGCCCAAACACTCGGATTTGGCTCTTAGTTTGCCGAAATCCATTAAGGATCGGCGGTGCTCGGCACTTCCCGCCCCGTCATCTTCCTTTCTCTATCGTTGCCATCTCCGACTTCTGGACCGGGTGCAAACCCCGTCGGATTCATTCTCCTCTCTTTACTGCCTTAGCGGTCGTCGTTCCACTGCCTCGCCTGTCTGCTCCTCCCTTCTACGCTTGCCTTATCTCCGGTCGCACTTCGTACCGGCGACCTCCAACCAGTTGTCTCGTCCGTCTTCCTTGTTTCCCTTTCGGCGCTCCCTGCCCCGCTCTCCCCGTCTCGCCTTCTGCCAACCTCTCCCCCGCTGCTTTTGCCTTAGCGCGGTCAGTCCGCTGTACCATTCTGCCCCTGCCGCTAGCGCAGCTCGTCGACAGCGGCCGATCCCAAAGACAGTCGGGTAGCGCTCGGAGCAGTACTGACTGTCTCAAGGGAAACCCCGGGGAAACCATATACTAGGCGGTTCGATTTGTCTTTCGCCTCTATACCAATCTCTCCAGCGCCTCCATTGAGTTYCCCACGGCCTGGCTAGTTTAGGCAGGAGTTCACTTCCACCTCGGGCCACAAACAGACGGCCTATACTCAAGTGATAGGTAGCGAACCCGAGGGCACAGGCCTGCAATGCGCTAGCTGTGGTAGTCGAAATTTGTTGAGGAGTGTAATACGGTCCTCAAACCGAATCCACTAGTCCCGCCAATGGGTGGTACTGGCCTACGGCGTGCGTACTGTCGACGTAACCACCCTGGCTCTTCGAACAGTAGAAGGGCGCGGCCCGCTGCCAGCCTCAAGACTGAGTCTAGGTGGGGTTGGTCGTAGTGCAGTTCCTCGGTGGTAGCAGCGGCAGGAGTAAAGAAAAGCCCCATACGAACAAGGCCACACCGCAGACTCCACTCTGACTCCCCGTTTAACACCAATAAAACTTTAATGAAACTCCAATAATTAATAAAATATTTAAAGACCTTTAACCGCCGGAATAGGACGAACGAGGAAAAGAGGGACGCTAGCACCATTCTGATGCCACCGGTAGCAAAACCAAGGGGGATAGCCCCGTCGGGCCCTCCGCGCTATTCCAATATTCATGCGCCGTCATCGCTCGGCCTCAATCCCTGAATCTCTCTGATCAAAGTCTGATGTCGTAATCTGCTAACACTAGGCCCAAGGCCGAGTCTAATCTTGACGGACACCTACATAAACGAATATTGCGCAACGCGCAGACCTACCGAATCGCTTTCAGAACCACCCAGTTGTCGATGTCGTCCTCCGTACGTACACACGAGTCACCGGTAAGTGCTCAGTCAAACAACAAAAATCTATTTAGTCCTAGTTTAATCAAAAATTTAAAAATTTGGTCGGCGCCCACGCCGGCTCTTCAGTCATCAAAGATAAAAAGAAATCACGCGCGCCTTAAGTCTACCCGCCCACACACTCTCTACTCTAATCAGCTACTCAGTTAATGTAAACCATAGACTCAGCCGCGCCTCGCGCGGTATACTTAGACTTTAAACCAAAACTATTTTTTGTCACCTGCAAAGACCAGGGCGGATACCCTTGTAAGGGTATTCGCACCAACAACTTACCGGACCATATTAAGCGACGTCCCCGTCGCTTCGCACGGATCAGAAAGCTATAAATCCAACCGCACTCCAAATGTTGACGAGAAAGAAACCAATACGATTAGCCGACAGACTCAGGTTAGAGGCCTCCAACAATCTGTGCCCACACAACTGTATGCCGCCAGGGTTTCAACTTGGGTCTCCATTGTCCTGACACTAGGACGCCGGTGTATTACGCATCAATACTACAGCATAAGTTTCAAAGGCCCTCTCAACCCATCCTCTCCCCTTTGTCCTAGACAAACGCCGACTTCTCGTTGGGTGTCCCGGTTAGACTCTTCCTCGTAATCAGAGCCATACCCAGGGACGCGGACGTTAAATGAGACCTCAGAAGACACTCTCGCCTTCCTCGCAAAAATTTTCTCACAATCAAACACGTATGCATTTATACACTCAACTCTCATCTCAGCTCTTTCTGCAGTCTGGTACATAAATGCTAGGTCTTCATCCTGGCCCACCATAGTCTGTTTGATCGAGCCAGATCTACGGCCTACCGCATTGTTATCTTAGCGACAGTGCCCTTTGTTGATTACGCAACGATAGGTTTTCTCCTGATAAGCATTCAATCGGGACTACCAAAAGACTCGACTCATAAACTTCGCCATCCTATCGGAGTAATTCTGTGAGGCATGCATAACCCCTTAAACTCTTACCCCTTTGGTAGACGAGGGCCCGCTGCCACGTTGTGCTGGCAAGCAGCCATCCACTAGGGGTTACGCCCTAGAGGTGCTAACCTTTAGCACTTCCTCAAAATGCCCCAGGATTAGCACAAGTGTCCGGGCGGTGTGTCGCAACAACCCACAGGCCCACTGCGAGACTACGCAGGGGTCTGTCTCACATAAAGGCGTTTACCAGTTCCCTATGGGACAACATAGGGAGCACGGCACCCTTCTCACAATCATAAACAAAAATCACCACTAAGTTCACTAGGCCGTGGCCCCTGACCTGGTCAGAGACAGTAAACCACACATCCCGACGACATCTACCAAATGCACTGATTTGCGATAAGCTCAATTCCATCCAAAACAGTTTTTTTGGTCCATCTCGTCATACTTTATCAACTCAAACTTTGCTTACCATGCCCGTAAATCTATTAACCACCTTTCATACGAAGGAGGTCTCTCTCAATGGGTCTTCGAGCCATCCCTCTCTTTCCAAGATGAACTACCACACGACCCGTTTTAAAACACCTTCCTTTTGAAGATGAGTCTTTCAATAAATAACACTACCACCTTCCCAATCTGAAGGGGTCTCAACCATAAAACAACTCAAATAAGAGGCCAACTTATGGGCCCCTCTTCACAATTCAACCATAAAACACTCGGCATGGTAAACATTCGAGTCTCAAAAACTCGCAAAATCCCTTAGGATTCTCACACTTTTGTCACAAAACAACTGCACTGCCTCTCCTTATCCTTCGCCCATCACCCGCCCGTAAGCTCGCACGAGTATACCGAAGAGTAGGCAATTCACATCCATTCTCATTCATGGAATACACAGCACACGAGATGTTTCCCATACATCTCTCACACAAAGTCACCATTCACTAGGATAAAATCCACACACGTGAGAGTGATTGTGATTGTCATATACAAAGAATGGTCTCGGATAAAATCTCAACTCAATATATACACAGGGGTATAATATCCTCACTAAACACGAACAATCATAGTCTTGGATTACATACATACACATAGAGTCGAACAATCTCAACTCAAGCTGACACCAGTGGGCCAATATCGCCCAAAACTCATAGCCTCCCTAGTCGCAGCTAAACTGAAACAGCTCTAAACAGGGCGTAATCGCACCCCTCAAATTGGAGGGATCCTAGTAACCCAAGACATATCCAAATATCCCACCCGTAACACAAGGTTCATCATGCCTCAATCAATCATAAGTTTACAACGGCCTCAAATCAAGACGTTGTGCATACTCCTCTCTCATATCTCATCACAACCCGCATAGCAAAAGATTTAGCACACTAACTTTCGAGGTCATAGCATCCTGAAACCATAAACTCCGGACCCACTCAATTTAAAGCAGCTCCTATATACAAACGTATAGACGCGTATAAGCTCATCCCTAAAACACAATCAACTCATCTTCAATCATAGGGAGACATTCCCGGATGAAGGTATATGTCTTAAAGAAGGACAATTGTGACAATCAAAATTTAGTTGTCCTCCTAATAAGATCTCATCCTCACATGACTTCATGTTATGCTCAGGTCTACATTACAAACTATTCCCTCATCTATTTCTTATCTCTAGCAGCCCATACATACGCGAGGCTAACTCTCATACTCTAACTAGTCTCCCTTGAGTAGACGCAAAACTTGAAGACCTGCTCATCCAATTTAACATGAGACTTCTTACAATCTGACATATACACACAATGCACTAAAAACATATATATACGTCTTCCTACCCATCCTGTATTTAGTCAAGATCCTGTCAACTAAAACAAAGGGTTGGAATTACACAATCAGCGAGCCTCCTACCTTGGCTCTCATGTACACGTATATACACAAGTCCGTGAGAGACGCACTTCGACAAAATATAAGGGCACCCCCTATCGCCCCCCTACTGCCCGGACCTCATCTCAATCTACAACCCTGTCATCTGAATCGCGGGAGTTCGCATAGGCATCCACAATATTGACCCTGTCCCTTAGTCCTTGATTATGGGGTAAAAACCTTTGGTCCAGGTACAGGCCATATATCAGTTCGCACATAAAACGCCCATATCCTCATTCGCGCGTCCTCAAAGTGACTTTTATTGCGGCCTCTACCCCTTCTTGTCCCCCGAAACACTTCTCTACCAGAAACGCAGGCATGACGACTCACAATGGGGCAGAAGGAAGCCCAAATTCATCGGCACGCTTGACTTCCACATGGGTCGCCACTCGCTCTTCCCCTTCATGGACCCTTCTTCTTGTCCATTTTGTCGCAACTCCCTCAGCTATTCTTAATGGCCTCGCAAGCATGCTCCCGTGCCCAAGTGCCAACTCGACCCCATGCTTGACCCAGAATGAGGAAAAATGCGTATGGGGTTACCCTTACGATCACGCAATCTCCATCATCATTAAAGTCGGACTCGATCCAAACGAAAATACCCACGTCCATCAATGTGCCCCACCAGGAAGAGATATACTCTCCTTCCTTGATTCTCCTCGGCAATGATACTTCGAGTTTATCTGCCTTTTTAACGAGCAATGTCATATTAGGATCTTCCTTTGCATAAGGCATCCCGAGTTGCCTTCTCTCTGGTCTGGGTTCTGCCCATCACAGAAAACGTCCAGCATACGCCTTCCGTTATCATATTGATAATTGCGTTCTAACATCCCTACCCCTGAAGCCTTAGGTTCATATCATCTTTCACCAGAATTCATCCTTTCCATCGTTTACGACCACCCAGCTTAGAGAAAACAATATTGGTAATATATCACGATAATATTGCATTCATAGATATCAAAAATTCATAATTATAACACTCATGGAAAACGATATATTACCATAGTAACTGACAACAATAATACCCATAGTAATCAAACACATCGTACACAAGTTAGTCAGTTATTCGAAGCATATATAAAAATCTCATAACGACAGACCTATATCAATAGGCATAACATATGGTAGGCACATTATGATCAGAGATATGATTGTCAACAGTTAGCACTCTCAGACATAATATTGGTGAGAGTACCACACTTTACTCCCCAGCTTTGACAGAAGTATAATGTGGCGAGGGGCAGTGTAACCCCTTTGCAGAAAGGATAGCATCTTAAATCCTCGAGTCTCACTCAAGGACCAAGCCTCACTGCTTCTCCCTCCGATTTCAGCGTCCGTTCCTTGCAGACCCTTGTCAATAAAACAAACAACCTCACCATACACGCATCGGGTGGTGCCACCCCGTCTTGTGCTGGCAAACCCACTTGACACAAAGACAGTTGGGATTCAACCCTTACTTTTCTATGGCAAATAGTAGTCACTTCCCTTATAGGTCAAAGTCTAACAAAACTCAAATACTTTCCTCCTATTTAGTAGTAATGTAGTCATTTTATCACAAAGGATACAACAACAACACCCCACTCTGGACCAGGAACATAGTTCCGGCGTGGGTCTCACTACTACTTACAAGACAAGATTATAACTTCTTCAAAGTCATCTCTTAGGGGAACGATACAAAGGATTGCAGCCTTCCTTAGGGTAGACCTTACACATGGACTGTTTCCTGAGAAATACTTATCTCGAGAAGACAGTCACTCCATTTACCTCTCAATCCGCATCATACGTGAATTCTGCATAATATCTCTACCATTTTTTAGGAGCAATCCAAACATATAAACTTTAACAGGCAGTCATAAATCGATAATCGGACTTGAGACACTTATATAAATTCTTACAGACTAATAAGTCCACATACATATCTGAAATAAACAGCCCACACAAAAACATTCTTGGAAGAGATAATCATAAAATAACATCTCACATAATCAAATATTAAGCAATCTCATTTAAATTAGATCTCGCATACATAGATGAGTACGATCACATAACTCAAGGGATGCCCTTTAGAAAGATAGTCTCAAGTCCTTAGTTCCAACTTTATAAATTTAAGTAAATGGTCCAAACCTGGAAAGGTTCAAGCGAAGGTCTAACCTCAGTTACAACTCATTGCCCCATCAAAAGTAAGCAAAATAATCTAAGTGTTGGCTCCTTCACTGTTACTCCAACTGCCTCTAGGATCAGATATCCTTCTCGCAAAGAAGGTATTACACAGACTTACTACGTCCCGTAGTCGAACAACCGCTTAGAACCCAGACTCAAGGATCTTAACCCATGCTCATAAAGTCTTCGGCCTCATTACCCTAACTCTCCGCGAAGTCTCTCGATGACTTCTAACGTAATAGGCTCCCTTACTCACTCTCATGACTACTGAGGAAACCCCCTCAATTTTTAGTAGGCACCTTATGAGGCAAACTCTCGTAATGCTTAGCCATGTTGACACTGCCTCATCTCACCTTAGCCATATCAGACATGCATTGCATCATCCAAACCTGTCAACTATCAAAGTGAGAAGGGGCACCATCTCCACCTACCATCTTATCAGTCAGAGTACGGAAGCGCACAGTCAAAACGCTTATCGCTCTCGTGCCACCCTTGCTGCACGTAACCGAAGTCAACTCATACAATCAACTCTCACTCGCTCTTCATTCAATACCATCAATCTATTAACCATAAAATTTCAAAGAAAACTTCTCATTTTACCTAGTTCTCACGTTTTCATAACCGGATGTCGTTCCACCAGGGACAACGGCAGACAACCGTTATCCCCGGCAACGGCACCACCTGTCGAGCGCATCGATCCGGCACTGCACAAGGCAGCGCGGGACCCTCCCGGCCGCATCACGCAGGAGTTGGTCTTAATCCTCGTTGCAAATATACATATGGAGCTTCCGCAAGCCGCTCCGGCCGAGTGCGCCAGCCATACCTCCCGCGAGCCCCTAGGACAAGATAGGGCCTACGCGAGGCACGACTTACCTCCACCTTACGGGAGTTGTCAACTCCCTTCGGTGGGCGTATCCCCGTCGAGCTACCAGTCCACAGCACGAAAGTTAATCAGCCGCAATCGCAGAGGTAGACCAGCCAAGGGTGTTTCTCGTTCGTTGTAGCATAGGGGATACACGTGGTAATACGCCTCTATCGAACCCGCACGCGAACAAACACCTTGGCGGGCTGAGGTCCCAAGCGCGGCTCGTCGTCGGTCGACTATGAAACATCCCACACTCCACGCGCACACCACTATAAGGAATATAAAAATAAACACACACACACGTACACATACACACATATATATTTACAGAACAACACTGAACCAACAACGCGACAACACTCCTAGTTCCTTAGTAGCCATCTCATAACTTTCTGATGCGGAAATCGGATAGGCGTCACGCGCGAGGCTTAGTATAAAAACCGCGCAGACACAGGGCTCATATCGACTCGCATTGAAAGCGTGCGCAAGCAGTTGCAACGATGGCGTACTATGTAGTGTTCATATCAAGTGGTCCCTTGTGGATCTGAGTACCGCTTATAACACTTAAGTGTCAGACTCGAAGTATCGTGATGGTCTAATCCCTCACGATATTGCACGGCTGAAGGAATAGCCGTGCGGTTGCCGCAAGACCTCTGGCCTTTGGCCTGAGTGTCTCGGCAGGCAAAGCAAATAGGCTCTACGTGAGGGAAGATTCCTTCCATGCAGAGTCTAGGGTCTGGGATGTCCTGGACAAGGACCTCAAATCCCGACTCAGGACCAACGTCTGACTAAGAAATCATTAAAAAGTATACAATCAAATGGAGGGTTTTTTCTGCCTTTTCTCAACCTCAACCCCTATTTAGCCATTAATACGCTGGCCCCTTAGGCCATACGGACTCCCAACATAGGTACATATATATATATATATATATATATATATATATATATATATATATATATATATATATATATATATATATAGAGAGAGAGAGAGAGAGAGAGAGAGAGGGGAATAAGTATGTGATGATCACTTCTCACGTTCACAGTCGGACTCCTCACAGCCATATATATATGTATGATCACAGATAGGCCAATCCAAATCCGAACCACCATACATACCTGCAATCACATCAAAAGTCAAACAAATGTCCACGCACTACACGGAGTTAACTTCAACCCACCTCCACACTCATACCCCTTTCTTTAGCCATGCAAGCCCCAGCCTCCTGTGCAACCAACCGAAATTAGATACTCAGTACCTTTGTTAAATGGCCATTCAATAAAAGTCCGGGTGAAACCTTAACAAAACAATAAAATCACCAGAGCTAAAGCCTTTTAGGTTGGGTATTGAGGGTGGATTGGAGTTGGGTCGTAAACCGACGAATCGACAACCGACCTGTTATCAGTGATAACAGAAGGTGATCCTCGTAGGATCAAGCTGAATCTGGTCCAAATCCTGAATCGGAACGTGAGCCAGGATGGAGTCCGCGGTGTGGCCTTGTTTGCATGAGGCTTTTCTTTACTCCAGCCGCTGCTACCACCGAGGAACTGCACTAGGACCAACCCCACCCAGGCTCAGTCTTGAGGCTGGCAGTGGGCCGCGCCCTTCTACTGTTCGAAGAGCCAGGGTGGTTACCACTCATTGGCGGGACTAGTGGATTCGGTTTGAGGACCGTATTACACTCCTCAACAAATTTCGACTACCACAGTTAGTGCATTGCAGGCCTGTGCCCTCGGGTTCGCTACCTATCACTTGAGTATAGGCCGTCTGTTTGTGGCCCGAGGTGGAAGTGAACTCCTGCCTAAACTAGCCAGGCCGTGGGRAACTCAATGGAGGCGCTGGAGAGATTGGTATAGAGGCGAAAGACAAATCGAACCGCCTAGTATATGGTTTCCCCGGGGTTTCCCTTGAGACAGTCAGTACTGCTCCGAGCGCTACCCGACTGTCTTTGGGATCGGCCGCTGTCGACGAGCTGCGCTAGCGGCAGGGGCAGAATGGTACAGCGGACTGACCGCGCTAAGGCAAAAGCAGCGGGGGAGAGGTTGGCAGAAGGCGAGACGGGGAGAGCGGGGCAGAAGGCAAGACACGTCAACCCCAGGCTAGATCTATAAGTCAATGGAGAATAATCTTCATACCACGATCTCACCAAAATCGTTTTACTTAACTAAGTCTGAATCTACCTCTAAGCCAATGTCCAAAGCAAAGGTAGGCTAATGGCAGAATCTCCCCTATTTAGGGTGGATCGCCAGAACCGCCACCTGACAAAATATAATCTATCTCCTTTAAACAAAGAAAATTTCGGCAGCACTTCCAGTAGGAAAAATGTATTTCCAGAATTTATATCAGCCCGAATATGAAAATAGAAATAGTTTTTAACTTTCCAGAGTCCAATTTTGTCTAACTCCCTGAATTAGCAAAAATTTTGAGCAGCACTCCTTTTGGAAAAAGAGACTTTCCAGATTTTTACTAAGTCATATATGAACTTTAGACAAGTTGAACTTTGAAAAGTCAAAATTTTGCAGAAATTTCGGCAGCGCTTCTCGTAGAGAAAGTAGCTTACCAAAATTTATCCAAAGCCAAGTATAATAAAAGAGTCCAGAAAATGCGAAAATTGACCTAAATAAAAATAACTTAGCTAAAAAAATGCAGAAATTGAACTACCTCTTATCGCTCTAACACGTGGCGAGCAACTAAAGCAACTACCTGTCAACCTGAAACTCAAACTAAGTAGCAACCTCACTCAGCCACGTGCAGGCCAAACCACAAAGATAAGTACTCTCACCATCCAAAAGTCAACTTAGCAAATAATAGTTCATAGTCTTTCAATGATTTGCCCCTTTATACCTAGCTTACATAAGGCATAAAGTCAAGTCACCCAAACTTATGGGACATGCCTAACTTAGCCTAGATATACATAAACAGAGGGCACAACTACTTCTCTCTTCTTTGGACATATGACTAGGCTAACCTAGTCACCCTAAACAATTTAAGTGTGTCAACTTTATATAATTATCTGGACTTAGTCTTATAAGGTAGCATATGACTGAACCGATCAACTTAGCTCGAGGTCCAGCCTGCCCCTTCTAACCATCAGTTTACTCTTAATTAATACTCTCTTCAATTGGTGATAAGTTATAGTCAGACCACCCAAACTTATGGAACCCTGCCTGACTAGCTTGTTCATAGATAGAATAGTAATAAAATATAGTCACATTATAACCTTCGGGTTCCAACATGTGCGAGGCATTGGGCCAGACCACCCAAACTTATGAGACATGTCTGGTCCTCCGCCTGATTCATTCCTCTCTGATTCAATTTGTGCGTGACATGAGACCAAGGCCACCCAAACTTATGGGACATGCCTTGTCCTCGGCCAAAACTCCCTCAGAAATAAAGCAGGAAGAGGCTGAGTCACCCAAACTTATGGGACATGCTCAGACCTCCTCGTTCATAACAAAAAAAAACAGAAGAAACCCGAAGTAACCAAGGCAACCAAGCCACCTAAACTTATGGGACGTGCTTGGCTTCTGAAAAATCAACCACAGACAGCCCTCGCAAGTCAAAGCAATCAGACCACCCAAACTTATGAGATATGCCTGATTCTCCAAGCAATTCAAAACTAAGCACAGTACCGGGTCTCCCCAAACTTAAGGGGACTTCCAGCCTTAAATGACCGAGCCAAACATTAGATAAAATTGTCGTTCTCCCAGCCTTCCCCCTGATACACCCTTTTTGTTTCACAATCTGTTTTCAAACAATCAACAAAGTTGAAACTGAGATTACACATGTATTCCTTTATTTAAGTCTGTTTTTTATCCTGAAGTCAAACCCAAAGTCAAAGTAAAATACATGTAGTATGCTCAGCCAAACATAGCAAGATGTACAGATAGGGGTTATAACTGGTTTTATAGAGGGAGTCAGAAAATTACCACTCAATTCCCTGCCTCCAAAACTCCTCCTGAGTTCCGGCAGAGCTTCCGCAATCGGTGGGAGGACTCCCCACAGAGTCTTGCTGCGGACCTACGGGTTGCAATCCCGCCTGCCGCCTTCCTCTAAGACCCACAAACAAGACTTGGAGTGAGAAGGACAGAAAGAGACAACTCAAGACTCTCAGATACAAGAATGGTGCACTCAGACTCGCAGGAGAGGGCCTTGATACCTTCAATTGCATGAGGGCCCCGCAATGGCAGCCAAAATGCGCAGTCCTTGGGTCAACAGAAGTCTGACCGGCGATTATTGACTTCTAAATAAGTCTCTCACTGGTTGCAGAACCTTCCACCTGAACTCTTACTCAATTCTTCAAGCTCACGGCTCGAAGTCTGCTGGTTAAGGACGAGTTTACAACTTTGTAGCTCAGCTCCAGCCACTTCGTGTGATAGGATACCCTGTGCCTTGTCCAACAACCCAGTCTGCACCTCGATGTCGATTTGCTGTGAGCCCGTTCAATAGCGAACCATGTTGTCAGCCATTTGGTGAATCCACAGTTTTTTCCTGCTTGCCCTTTCGTCGCCCCGCTCGACATGCAAATACGCCTCCTTGCAGCTTTTGCTTGAAGGGTAAGGCGCGTGCTGGCCCGTAGGCTGACCTGCACTTTGCAGCTTGCCTCACGCCGCCCTATTTGACAAGTTTTACAGTATGTCGACTAAAAGGCAAACCTTCACAATCCGCTTGCCCCTCTATTCCAATCGACAAGGTAGGCGGGACACCTGCCAACAGGCAATCCCCCACCTTTGTTGTTGTCCTTTGTTGTTCTGTTCGAGAAAGACAGACAGTCCCCTCGTCTAATAGGTAAACTTCTTCCCTTTGAAAACCAGTTCGGTAGGCCAGGCGCCAGCTGATCACACAGACGAGCACTGTCAGCCGTATCTGCTCTTCCTCAATGGCGGCCCCAGTCCGCATTAGTAACAGTATTACTCCCTAAAAAAATAGCATGTTGGGTCATCACGACTTGAACCCAGCTCTCGTCCTGCGGCATCTGGCTACCTTACCGGCCAGATTCGTACGGGGCTAAACCTAGCAGCGCAGACTACAGAACAGGGCTGCATAGCGTGCGCAAAGGAACCGACCACGGTTCGCACATCATGCAGGTAAGTCTTTAACTAACAGTTAACCTCATGCTACTCTCATCGAAAGGACGACCAGGCTCTAATGAATCTTCCGCTGAATCGTGGAGGCGTACACTGCATTCTCGGAATTCCTTCTTTCTTACTGTTGTTGCGACTCCGGGCAGATAAGCGTTCATTCCCCCTTCCCTTACTTTCCCTCTCTCGCTCTCTCTCTCTCTTACTCCATTGATTCCCCCTCCTCATTAGATTGTGCTAAATCTGAATGAATCTTCCGCTAAAACGCGGAAAGATACATTTGAAATTTTTGAAGCCTCTACTAGTAGTCACACAGCCCCCGCCGTCTGTAGCCATCAAACGGGCGTCCGGACCGGAATTCCATCGCCCGTTTCAGCAAGTTAGGCTGTTCGTAGCACCTCAGAACCCCAAGTTATGCTGTCATCATGCTCGAATCCATTGAGAATCGAGCAAAATAGAGACTTTTCAATCCCCGTTTCTCCATCCCTTTTCCGTCGCCCGGCTCCTCCGCGCACAACATTTTTCTTCTACCCCCTAACTTACTAACCCATTACTAAAACTGACATGATAGTCGAACTCGCCCAGGGCTAAGACCCCGACTTCGGATCTCCGTTCACTAAAATTGGCCGAAAGATTGCCGAGCTAACAGAGTTTCCCTCCCGTTCATCCTCCTTCCGCCATGGCTCCGCGCACCATCCTTCTCACTAATTCTTTTTCTTACTAAATCTTCACTAAAACTGACCTCGCAATCGGGCTCGCCTTGGCCCAAACACTCGGATTTGGCTCTTAGTTTACCGAAATCCGTTCAGGATCGGGGGCGCTTGCCACTTACCGCCCCGTCGTCTTCCCTTCTCCGTCATTGCCATCTCCGACTTTTAGACCGGGTGCACCTGACCTGGAAACCCCGTCGGATTCATTATCCTCTCTTCACTGCCTTAGCGCCCGTCATTTCGCTGCCTCGCCCATCTGCTCCTCCCTTCTGCGCTTGCCGTACCTCCGGTCGTACTTCGTACCGGCAGCCTCCAACCAGTTTTCTTGTCCGTCTTCCTTGTTTCCCTTTTGGCGCTCCCTGCCCCGCTCTCCCCGTCTCGCCTTCTGCCAACCACTCCCCCGGTGCTTTTGCCTTAGCGTGGTCAGTCCGTTGTACCATTCTGCCCCTACCGCTAGCGCAGCTCATCGAGAGCGGTCGATCCCACAAACAGTCGGGTAGCTCTTGGAGCAGTACCGAGTCTCTCAAGGGAAACCTCGGGGAAACCATATACTAGGCAGTTCGATTTGTCTTTCGCCTCTATACCAAGCTCTTTAGCGCCTCCATTGAGCTCCTCGTGGCCTGCCTAGTTTAGGCAGGAGTTCACTTCCACCTTGGGCCACAAACAGACGACCCATACTCAAGTGATCGGTAGCAGACCCGATGGCACAGGCCTGCAATGCGCTAGCTGTGGTAGTCGAAATCCGTTGAGGAGCATAATACGGTCCTCAAACCGTATCCACTAGTCCCGCCAATGAGTGGTAACCACCCTGGCTCTTCGAACAGTAGAAGGGCGCGGCCCACTGCCAGCCTCAAGACTGAGCCTGGGTGGGTTTGGTCCTAGTGCAGTTCCTCGGTGGTAGCAGCGGCTGGAGTAAAGAAAAGCCTCATGCAAACAAGGCCACACCGCGGACTCCATCCTGGCTCCTCGTTTAACATCAATAAAACTTCAATAAAACTTCAATTATTAATAAAATATTTAAAGACCTTCAACAGAAAAATTCCCGCGAGAAATGGAAGTTGAAAAAACATTCCATAAAAAAAAAAATCCTTCATATTTATAAATTATCATTCCAATGTTTGTCCAATTCTAAAATTTTCAGTTTTATTTGATAAGTTCCCGTTTAAATATGAGTTTTCCCTTCCAACTACATTTATTTGTTCAAGAGGGAATGAAAGTCTGGACGAGTTTATGAAATGTTTTAATTAACCTTTTATTCTACTACAACAAATATCTTCTAATTTAGATTGGATTAACCTATTTATGACTGAAAACCCTTACTTAGAATGACAGTCCAATTAAAATATTTCATGAACTCATCCAGACTTTTATTCCATCCCTAGCATACAGTTCAAATACGAAGGGATATCTCATTCTTGGAATGTCAGTGAAAGTTCTCAAGTAAGACGAAAAATTTTAAAATTGGAATGACATTTTTAAAGATGGAATGAAAATTTAAATTTTAGAATATAATTTTACTATAGAATGAATATTTAATTCAGAAAAAAAATTATGTTGTTTAACCGCCGGAATAGGACGAACGAGGAAAAGAGGGACGCTAGCACCATTCTGATGCCACCGGCGGCAAAACCAAGAGTGATAGCCCCGTCCGGCCCTCCACGCTATTCCAATATTCCAGCGTCGTCGTGGGTCGGCCTCGATCCCTGAATCTCTCTGATCAAAGTCTGATGTCGTAACCTGCTAGCGCTAGGTCCAAGGCCGGGTCTAGTTTTGACGGACACCTACATAAACGAATACTGCGAAACGCGCAGACGTACCGAATCGCTTTCAGAACCACCCGGTTGTCGATGTCGTCCTCCGTACGTGCTCACGAGTCACCGGTAAGTGCACCTGTCAAACGACAAAAATCTATTTAGTCCTAGTTTAATCAAAAATTTAAAAATTTGGCCAGCGCCCACGCCGACTCTTCAGTCATCAAAGATAAAAAGAAATCACGCGTGCCTTAAGTCTGCGCGCCCACATACTCTCTACTCTAATCGGCTACTCAGTCAATGATGTAAACCATAGACTCAGTCGCGCCTCGCGTGGTATACTGAGACTTTAAACCAAAACTATTTTCTGTCGACTGCAAATCCCAGGGCGGATACCCTTGTAAGGGTATTCGCACCGACCCCGTGCCCCCTCTCTGACCCTGATTGATTCAATCAATCAATCAACCAACCAAGCAATCACTTATCCAGTCGATATCGATTATATCTTGATTTGTTGATAAATTGATCAATTGAATTTATCAATCAACCAACCAATCAAAATCTTTTCGATCTTGATAGGGTGCCAGTGATTGATTGATCAATTCAATCAATAAATCAATCAACCAATCAGGATCTGAGCGATATTGATTGGGTGATTGCTTCATATTGATTGATCGATCGAAGAATTAAAAAAAAAAAAAAAAGGGAGAAAAATGGGAAAACAACGGAGAGGGAGATAAATCTTTTTTGTTTTTCATTTTTTTTTATTTTTCTCCTTCACATGGTGACCGCGTGGCACAACGTCGTGAGGTCGCCACGTGGCAAACTACTATGCGGTTATCGGTTGCCCATCATCCTGATCCTCATCCTAATCTTTTTTTTCTTTCTTCTTCTTTGTCCATCTTTAACCCCGACATTCCTTGCACTCCCCTCCCAATCAACCTTTTTCTGCTTCTCCTCTCAGTTCGCTCCTGATCTGTGCAGTCACCACCTGGCAATCGTTGCTCTCCCCCTCATCTTTTTTACAATGTTTTAGTTGTAATCAATCAATCAATCAATCAGCTTTGATTGAATGATTTCCCTTTTTCGTTTAGTATAAAAC
>BFEA01000323.1:414806-434027 GCA_003427395.1 Chara braunii | reverse complement strand
TGTTGAGGCGGGTGCTTTCTTTAAAAAAAAAAAAAAAAAAAAAAAAAAAAAAAAAAGGTAACGTTCGTAGTTGCCTCTGTGGGGGCCGATCAAACTCAGGACGCTCCTGGTTGAGTGACCATATGCCTGAGTCAACTCAGTTTCATTTCGCGCTATTAGTAAACGGAGCAACTGGAGCGTGGAATCCTCCTTTTTTTCGTTTGTCTTTGTTTTTCAAAGACTTTTTTTTTTTTTAAATGGAATCATTCTAACTGTTAGGGAAGGGAATCAAGGGATAAATACCGGGGCTAAGTCCCATTCGCGGAGGTTAGACTTGGTTCCGAGCACGCACCCGTTCCGCATATTCGATCTGAACGTCTCACGGCTGAGCTGTGCCCACGTTGAAAAATAGTCGTAAGGACTTAGCCCCTGGAAGTGGGAGGGGTCGTCATCCACGATGATCCCATAATCGTTGAAATCGATTACTTCGGGCTGCAGCCGCGTGCAGCGATCTATCGTCTGCTCTCGAATAGAACTCGGGGCCGTTACGTTTGTTGTTGTTGCTGTTGTTGTTGTTGTTGTTGTTGTTGTTGTTGTTTTAAATGCATGTCATCCTTGTGCAGGGGCCATGCTAATCTTTACTGCAGCTTTGTTGTCTCCCTCCAGTCATCGGAGGGGATGCATGTTGCCCCCCGCCCCAACCGTGGTGGTCAAGGATGGGGTGGGGCGCAGGTGGGATTCGGCTAACGCAAAGACCAAGCATTTTGCCGGTGGCTGCACCACCCTTTTTATCGTCCCCCACCCCGCAGGGGTCCCCTGTATAAGCCTTAGGAGTAGTGGTAGATAGGTAGTGAAGGTGAATTGGAAGAATTGGAAAGATGATGAAAGATTTGAGAGAAGAATATAGCGTAGCTATTAAAAAAATAAAAAAAATAAAAAATAATAATAATAAAAATCGTACCAATTTCAACGGATGTCCCAAAGGACCAGTGGCGTTTTCTCACCGTGATGATGGCCCAACGTTCATGTCGAGGGAAGCAAAGACTAACTTGTAATCATTTTGTGATTAAAGTGTGAATCCAAGAACCAGCTGTGGCCGGCTAGCGTTAACTCCTTGCTGAAGCGACCATGAACCTCGTCATCATGGCGACGAGGTTCATGCTTACTAAAAATAGACATAGCACCCGCAGGGCAGGGGCCTCCTCAAAGAAGCGTAGCTGCACCAGACTGCCTGCTATCTCTACACCTCACTGAGGACTTCCTGCAGCGGAGTAGTCCCTAACATTCTTGTACCCAACGGGATTTGAACTCTCGATCTGTTGATCTGTAAGTAAAGTATTTACCCTTCAAATACCGGCCAGGTACTTTTTCTTCATCCTTTACCGAACGGGCAGATGAAATCAGTTTTTCGCCGGATATAATAAATATTAATAAGAATGACGATTTCTTCAGTTCAAGAAGCGTTCCGTGCAGATGGAGACCAGAAGAGTCCGAAAATCGAGGGGAAAACGAATTCCGCACTTCTTCTCGAATCCCACGCTCATCACAAGGCGAAGCCAAACGAATCCGCACTTTTTCGCAAATTCCACGCTCATCACAAGGCGAGCGAGCGAGGGAGAGTTCTTTTCTTTTCGCCCCGAACAAAATGCTATATTGCATCCAATTTATTGGTGGGCAGCTTCCCTTACTGGCTTACGACAGCATGAAAAGCACAGCTACCCCGCAAAAGAGTGATGGTACTTTTTCCGAGGACTGAAATGGCTCCTATCTGATCTTTCTGTATGAACTCTATTGCGCGTTCGTGGTTCCGCGCGGGCTAGAGCAGCTTGTGGTTCACTGGTAAGAACTGGGGGGCTGAGACCTCCTCTGTCCATGGGAGGATTCGAACCGGTGCCCTTGGCCACAAGAGCCAAGGCTCTTAACCTCTGCAGCTGACAGTGCCTGACACGGTTACAGAAGTGGAACCATGCCGGCTTTATACGTATTTAGCCCACCCGTGCATGGCTGTAGTGTCCTTACTCACACCACACACAAGACATAATCTGGTACATAACACAGTGACTGTATATTAGTGTATAATGCTCTACTGGAGCATGAACCGGAAGCAAAGGTCCGAGACTCCGACTCTGCTTTGGGACCGAGGCTAACGTGTACCTACTGTAAAGCAGGAAACTTGACACCGCACCCACCCGAACAGTTGCGCAGTTGGCAATTTGGCACAGAAAGCACAAGATCTCCAATAACGCGTCAGATCTCCGAAAAAAAAAGACATCCAGGGCGAATCGCCCTACGCGTTTTGGCCACGTGTGTCGACGCCGCCATCGTCAGGGGCTCCCCCTTCAACCTCCCACAATTGTACGTTCCTCCACAAGCCGTTCTGGCATAGGTGCTATCAAACATAGTGCTTCTTGCCAGCCGTGCGAATTAATGGATGACATGGATGTCCCAAAGGACGACCGTGTGATTATGGCATGTTCGCGTTGTGTTTTCCTCGTTTTGGGAACTGTACGTGTCATCCTTGCCAAAAAGTGATGCCAGTCTTCTCTCCAGAGCCCAGCTCGGGGCGTACCTACACTAGCTCTATCTTTTTAAATGCATCTGACTGCATTTACGGCCCGACCTGGATGCATCTGAGCGCAATGACACCCATAGAAAAGCAAAAAAGTCCTAGGGTGAGTATGCCCTTAGTTGGGCTGAGTTGTTGTACCCATGAATTGTTGAAATGGAAGACTTGAGTTCGAAGAATGCAGATGGAACTAGAGAGCATTCTGAATTACCTGGAGTTCGTCAGTTCGACAATGATATCTCAAGGCCACCGCCTTTTAAAAAAATGAAAGAAACAGAAAGGAAAAATGCCTTTTCAAAAAATGAAAGAAACAAAAAGGAAAAATATCTTCTCTGCATCGATGCAAGTTTATGCAACGTTTTTTCCTTCTTCTTTTTTTTTTTTTTCAATTTGACAGAGATTTTTCGTATGTAATCACAGATAAAACATTCAGGCCAGGATTCTCACAGTCCACCCGCGAAATGAACTACTGGGAGCATTGCCCAGCTTCCCTTCTGATAGGTCTCTGTATGTGAGACTGGGAGCATTGCCCAGCTTCCCTTCTGATAGGTCTCTGTATGTGAGACCTTGATCCTCACCCTGAATATCTCACGGATTTGATTGCTAACCTAGAAACTGTTGAAGGTCTCAAAGACAAAGAGAACTGAAAATGTCTGCTCTATTAAGCTGGGAAGCGTGTCCAGCTTCCCTCATGCCTCTTCAAATACTTGGATTTCTCTCTTTCACAGATACATTAAGCTCTTCCTAGGGTTGCGTTTTTCAGATTGCCACGGGCAGAGGCTTCTTGGCATCTGGCACGTGTTCGTAACTTGGTGCAGATCCAGTGATGCCGCATGTCACATCAACACAAGTGCAATCGCATACACAAAACGGAAAGTCCTTCCAGACATTCCTTAAAATTGGAAATACTTTTAACAAAGAAATGCAATTTGAAGTTTGGAAGGGTATAAATATGAAACAGAGGAAAAAGGAAAGATTCAGACACATGACCCATGTGCAGGGATGATAAACAAGACCAGAGTTCCACTGCAGTCTTCTCCGAATAGAACGTGCAGTCCTTCTCGCTGCATGTAGACCACAAGTTGCACACCATATATAACTATAATGATCTTTTGGGGAAGACCGTAGCGCCGAATGAGAGACGCCTACCGTTGATCTTGGAGAATCCGGGCAAGGACTCCAGATTCTTTTGGTCGTCTGCAGGTAGATAGCAACGAGTCATTCTCGGTGTATGTAGACTGAAAGTTGCACTGAATATTACTACGATCTTCCTTTGGGGGAAGACAATAGCGCCAGCTTCTTTGAGATGCCTATCGCTACCGTTGATCCGGGAGAATCAGGCTACGGACTCCAGATTCTTTTGGTCTTCTGCAGGTAGATAGCAATGACGGTTCTTGCTTTCGCTCGGAAAAGCTTGTGCTCCACTGACTTACACGGGGATTTTAGGCTCCATTGCAGATTCCAGAAGTTTTTTCTTCACCAAGCAGGAGCTGCGTTTTTCAGCGTTTTTTCTTTGTTTTCAGTTCAGAAGGTTGGGGCGCATCCAGCAGAAGCTTCCACGTTCATCAAATTGTTGGACGTCTCGTTGGCCAAATATTTCTCAAAGACAGTACACTGACTTGGTCCGTGATACTGGCCTAGTTGACAAACACGTGCATGCTTTTCCGCATGTCCAGAGGCACCATTTCGCGATAGCCCCGAAAGGGCCGTTAGGTGGAGACCCAAAACTTGTTATGAGGAATACCGAGATCTCTTTGGAGAGAAGCCGGTGGAGCACAAGTATAAGAGGCGAAGAGCAATTTAAAGCCGTGTTTTTGGCCTTCTCTGGAAAGCCACAGTCGAGTGTCGATTAAATGGGTTTGCACAACTTCATTTATATCTTGCTGGCAAGCGTCTTTCAGAGAGAGTTCCAAACTGCCATCCCGGAAGACACCCAAGAGGACCAGGATGACTTCAGGGATGGCAGGCTGGATGCATCAGGGCCGTTCGCCTGGTTCTGTCAAGCTTGGCCAAGATGCAAAATATGATGCATACGACGGACGATCATACGTCATGAGCTTGACAAAGCTCACAAGAGTGAGAACCCTTTGGGCCTTTGCACGGCAGAACAGGAGAATATGAGCGACGGTGGTTACACAACGGGTGTCAGAGCGAGGGTGATTACCCAACGGCAGTTACTTACATCGAGACTGACCGAGTGGATAAGACCACAATTCAGGCTGGGGGAAGAACGCATTTCTAAGAAGATGGTGCAGCTCGGTACAACCTGGGTGAATAGAATCATCATCACAGGGCCATCTACCGATAGTGCCTTCCCTACTTCACTAGACTTGTGATGAAACGTTGGACAACTGGCACGGGTACATGCCAGCTATCGGTCGTGGACCCCTTTCGGAGGCCGGTAACCGCGGATTCGTTTTATCTACGGCGCTCGGCCTCCTAAATTTTTTTTTTTTCCTTTTCTTTTTGGCTCCTAAATTTTAGGAGAGGCTCAAAATAGGTTCTCCATTTCCCTGGGGCCACGGCCCACGGGTATATTTCCCAGCCATTTCGCAGAAAAAACACTATGCGTGCTGGAGCGTTGGGCGAGATGCCTGGGTGCCGTTTCGCCCGAAATTCGTCACGCAATGCGGGGAATGAAATCATTGTTTCTTATGGGACGGTGGACCTAGTTCTCAGCCAGGTGCAGCTGCGCAGCAATAGAATGGAGCACAATTGAAATAAAAAAAGAAAAAAGAAAGAAAAACCACAGAAAGCTCACAATGCCTCACATCCTTTTCGGAATTCTGCTCGTTGCTCATTTTGTTCTTCATCGCGGAATCGACGCGGATCACCTCCCCTTCTTGTTGTTCTCTATTTTAGAAGTAGAGTAAAATGCAATGACCGTTCCTTTTCCTTTCGCAAACTTCCCCCCCCCCCCCTCTAAGAGGGGTAGATCGCAATTTTTTACCCCTCCTAAAAGGGGTAGGTAGCCCCGCGCACCAGGCTTCGAAATATGTCCCTTGGCAGCTAGATGTGTGTACCTCTCGGCTACATCGACTGGGGTTCCTTTACCTTTTTGCCTGTCTATGTGTACGGCACCCATCTGGACGAGGATGCCGCGAGGTCCCACTTAACCCGATTGTCTGCTTCTGACCGTAGATCATGAGAGATCGACGGTCAGCTGAACAACAAACACAGTTCTTACGGGTCGATGATGCAACCATCAACCGGCGAATGGGGCCTTGCTCACGTCTCTGTTCGTACCGAGCAGACCAGGTCTACGCATTATTACCTTAGTTACACGACTATCCTATTTTTGACAGACAAAGTCACGGTACCTATGAACGAGTCTTCGGCAGTTTGCCGTACGTCGTTTAGGGCCCACGTGTCTTTTTTTCGTGCGCCGGCACAAAATGTGGCGTCCGAGTTGCCGGCACGAAATGTGGCGTCGAAGTTCTCTAGTCCATGAAAATGGAATGGAAACAGTATACTTTTCTCGGCCTTTTGGCTAATTAAGATCAAGTGTAGTATCTGTTCTGATCAGTTTAATATCTGATCATGGTCCATCGGACCACACACACAAAAAAAATGAAAAAAAATAAAGGAATGGAAACAGTCGGCGTGTGGCCAACTGATGGAGAGCCGTGTGCGGAGAACCGTGTGCTACGGAGGTTCTTGGGTGTGTGGTAGTGAGTCGAAGACGAAGTGCTACGAAGGTTCTTAGGGTGTGTGGTCATGAGTCGAAGACGAAGTGCTACGAAGCATTTTTTTTTTTTTTTTTTTTTTTTTTTTGTGCTACGAAGCCTCTTGGGTGTGTGGTAATGAGCCGAAGACGAAGTGTACATTGTTTTTTTCCTGTCCTGAGTACGACTTGTGCGTACGTGTGAATTGTTTTCACCTCACCTCACCTCACTTCGACCATGCTGTGTTCCTCTACGGTCTTCTTCCTCCGTGAAAAGTAACGTTGGTCCGACGGTCGACGAACGTAACGCTCACGCATTATTGATGCACTGGTCTGACACCTGTGCTCAAGCAGTGTCTGATCGTCGAAGTCTACACGTCCTGGTAAATGGGGGCTTGTCGACAGACAGAGAAACGCTACCGCCATATTAAACAGTCGCACTTTCACTAATTTCGGTTCCTATTTGTTGGCCCGGAAAAGAAATTGGTCGAAGATATGGGCAGATCAGATCCACAGTCGAGGTCCCACAGTCGCCAAATTGTGGGATACGGATTAAGAGATGTTGACCGTCGATCTTCCTTTTTTTTTTTTTTTTTTTTTTTTTTTTTCAATTTACGGCCGGTATCTCTTAATCTGTGCACGTGGGACGGCGGCCCAGGAATGGCATGCATGGTCAGGGCCCCACGGGAACACAATAATGAATTGGAGGAAGGCAACAAAAAATACTAAAAAAATGTGCTCACTGCCAGGCAGACAGAAATACTAAAAAAATAACGAAGAAGAGAGAGAAACAGTCATCATGATGCAAAGTGCTCACCAAAAATAGAGAGAAAAGGAAGACGTACCATTGAGCAGGTCGGGTTGGGGTAGTCCAACGGGCCTCAAATGGAGGTTGAGTGCGACGTTTTTCCTTTTGGTTGTTATATTTGGACCATTTCTCGATTTCTCCGTGGCGTCCTTGCGCAGGGGCCGCAGAGGACGTGCCCCCCACCCGCCCCCCCTTCCAATGGCGGCCTCTACCTTTTTTGCGACTTTCTATTCTCGCTCTCTTCGAGTTTCTCTTCCGGTGCGAGGTCCCAAGTAACCGGATCGAGTTTCCCGTACTGTAAAGGAGAGGACGAGAGATCGCCGATCGGCGGTCACAACAGAGGAATCCAGGCAAATCGGACCTTGTTCCCGGCCTCTCGTGATCTAGAAATTCAGAGTATCCGGGTACTCCTGTTAGGTACGTGAAAACAAATGGTATTCGATTGACAACCGAATCCTTATTTATGTAATGTTTCAGCTTAGTTCTTGTTATTGAAAAACAACAACAACAGGTATTTGATTATTTCTTGATAGACAATCAAATCCATCGTGCAGCCGGAGTCGACAAAGCATTAATCTCTGGCCGTTGATGAGAATAATCTATCGTACGAATCGAGTGCTGAAAGTTGATTTGGACCAAGGCCTCAGGGGGAGGACAAGTTTGACTAAATATTGCTCCCGATCAGTACAATATTGGTCACGATCGGTACGCATCATCTCGGTAAAATGTAGAGTGTAGTAGTTGATTGTTAAAAAAGGTTTTTCTTTTTCGTTTTTTTTTAAATTTGGACCATTCCTCGATTTATGCGGGTCATCCTTGCAGGGGCCATGCTATTCTTCTGTCTATCATTCGAATTTTAACGGATGTCCCAGAGGACGATGGTTGAAACGTCGAAATCAGCTGAACCAAAAATACAAAGGGGCACAGAACGGATTCTCTTCTCGTGGCCTGGGACAAACGGTGAGAGGTAGATTAACACATTCCTGACCTCTTTTGTCCGAGCTAGTGACCAGGTGGCCTGCCCTTCTTCCTCCCTTTTTTTTCTTTTTTTTTTTTGGGGGGGGGGAGGAGAACCTTGCTCAAGAGTCGGGGAACCGGGCCGGGAAACCCCACAACCTACCCGAGATATACTGGGGCCCTTACCCAGCTTCGGCTCCTGGAAAGCGGGTCCAATGTCCCATTGAGTCCACAAACGAACAGCTCTTCAAACTAAAAGAAAAGGATCGATTCCACCACCAACAGCTCTCCAAACAAAAAAAAAGGGAGGAGGTTTGGCGGAGTAACGACTCGACAACCACAGGTCTTGTTTCCTCTGTTTGCAGGGGTAGGCCCGATTTTTAAGGAGGTCGTTCGTTCGAGTTCAATATTTGAATCGTTATATTTGTTCCCCACTGAGCAACCGGAAATATAACTTGTGTAGCCCAGCCCATGTGGCTGAATGGTACACCCATTGATAAGCAGACCTCAGTTCGAATACTGATGGTATCAGGTGAATGAAATAATTTTGAATGATCTGGGCCTAGTCTCGCCAGTCAGTTGGACGATGACACCTCCAGGCCGTCGCGCTTTTCAAACCGCCGTCCTTTCCACACACACACAGAAAAAAAAAAAGGAAGGATAGATTGTGTACCCTCATGGTCAGGGTGCGGTGTGCTCGGGGAAAGGTGGTGGGACTTTTGCACACAGCCCCCACCCAGTGGTTTAAGGATGAGGCCAACACCTGATCAGACAGCAGGAAAAGCTGTCGCGGTCAGATATGCAGTACAACGGACCAGGGGACTGGTCCCATCAGCAACGAGGATTGGATTTAATTTATGAATCTGGATGTGTTTTGGGCAGAGATGCAGAGAAGCAGATCAAGAGCAAATCTATGTATCTGTCCACAAACGCGTCCAGATTCAAGAATTAAATCCAATCCTCTTCGCTGATGGGACCAGGCACCAGCTGAACAGCTTCCTAGCCTGAATTCGAACTGACGACTACAGCTCGCTCTTCAACTTCTGCTGCTGGTGCGGGTGGTTGGAAGGGGTGCCTTTAATCTGTAGTTTCATGTCTGCTAGTTCAAAGACTGATCACAGAATCTCGTTCCACCTGCAGTGGTTGAATTCCCCGATTGCGAAGCGAGAGATGCTCCCCCATCCATGGTCACAACCAATTGCAATTTGCAACCGTAACCGAAGCCGAAGCCAATGAAGAACTGGAACGTGCACAATATACCCTATTTTGGTTGCTGCTTCTCACGATCATCGGTCGGTGGCGCTCTTTTCCTGAGGAGTCGAGCAATGTGGCCGAGCTGGCCTTCATTGGGTCACGGTTTCCGTTTGTCATTGAACTGAAAAAAAAAAAAAAGGAGGGCAGCCATTCGCCGCCTCATTTGTTGGGCTGAATTTGGCGTCGGTGAGCTACACTCAGCATTTTTTCCCTTTTGTTTTTGGTCCCCTTCGAAGTTTGAACTCAAAGCGACAAGTCGGTGAATCTGGCTTACGATAGGTCGCGAAGCGAGGTACAATACGATGAGTATATATTTTCGAAGTTCTCATTTTTTCTCTTTTGTCGGTGAACTTCCGTTGCGTAAGGCAGAACGAGAAAAAAAGGTAAGGAAGAAAAAAAACTTTGAAGAAGGGGGAAAAAAAAAACGGTAAGTCCGCACCTGCTCGGGTGTTTAAAACTTGCATCTTAATTCGAGACTGGTTCAAAAAAAAACAAAAAAAACAAAAAAAACTTGCGTCTATATTCGCTATCGAGCAAATTATTTCCGGAGAACGGTCTCTCAAGGCATACTTACAATAAGAGTTTTTTACTTATTTATGGACGCAATTGCTGTCAGATTCATCCAGGCGCGGCCGTAAATGCGGTCAGATACATTTAAGATAGGGCTGCTGTGAGTACGCTCTAGATAGATTCTGCCTCGGGTTTCTGAGAGGACGACAAATATTCGCTACCAGATTCGACGATGCCGTTTCTCGTCGCTGCAGAGGATCGGTAGGGCATGCTGACACGAAGGTTTTCCATAATACGACCGCAATCTCAGACTCGCTGCTGGCAGTGCTGGGTATATACGATGGCAATCATTGAATTTCCTGGATTCATATGATGGCAATCATGGACGTTTCAGTTCAGAAAATTGTCCCTCCAGAAATGGCCTTCATTTTTTGGCGGTTTTATCGGAGCCTATGTTTGCTTCGTTCATCGTAGCGCGCTTGCGCGGCAAGTGGGCAGCTTCCGTTATTGAAGCGGCGATCCAATTCAGTGTCTCGCAATTTCTAGTTTTATGTACCCTCGTCATGACCGTGTCATGACAGTAAGCACTCACGACGCTGTACAATAATGATGATGAGTGATGACGATAATGATGGCATCACTGCTCTCAATGCGATTGTGTACTCTAATGAAGAAATTTAGCTATGTTGCCGGTACGTCAGTGCAGTACTTCAGTTAGCGGAAACTGTGTGTTAAGCACACGTCTGAAGGTTCATACAGCTCACAAGTGTAAGGGTTCTGAGTACACGTTTGAGTTGATTTTGCACGTTCTTAGAGTCGAGTCTCAGCCTGATTTGTGTGCCAAATGATTTCACTTCACGGCTTACTGATTGCGTCACTGGGCGCCAGTATTTAGTACAGGTTCTTTTGACTGAGGCCGGGAGGCTATCTCAGGAACAAGTTCGATTACACTTCTCCGAGTCGACTTCCAGGTTGACTTGAGTGCCTTTAGAGAGTACATCGCACGGTGTGGAGTTTAGTAGAGGTGGATTTAACAGAGGCGTAGAGCCTAACTGTGTAAAGGTATGCGTTTATTACACATGTCCTTAAGAGTTGAGTTTAGCTGGATTTGAGTGGCTATGGAACTCGCTACACAGCTGGCTGATTGCATCGCAGGGCGCGGAATCTAGTAGAGGTTATTTCTGATGAGGCCTAGAGGTTAGAAAGATAGACGGAACTGCACAACTGCAGCTCCTTTTCCTGTTCTCAATAGATATGTTTGATCTGCACCGTCATCTAAATTTCCTGAGAATATCCGATAAGCGCGGGGTCCTTGTTTTGCTCTCATGACACGCGTCCTCGTTAAATACTGCTACTTTTTTACTTCGTGGCATACGACTCGTCCTCTAGGATTTCTGTTTTTTCGTCTTTCCCTTCCTTTAGGACTGTGCTAACAGGTAGTTTCTTCTGATCTGCTCCGTTGGCAAGTCGATAACGAGCACATGATTTTCTTGGGACCTGACGTTTACCGAAGGCGAGGCCTTAGGCTTAGGAAACACGACTCTTGAGAGCACCGCATGGTCAACGGGTTGCGGTCGTGCAATAATAGAGGTAATCCAGGGCTACATGTCTGTGAAGGGCGAGGTGGGGACAGCAATGGGGGAGAAGTAAGAAGGAAGGAGACTAAGCACGGACACAGAAGGAAGACGGCGCACAAGGGAGAAGAATCTGAAGAAGAAAATATATAATGGAGAAGGGCGAAGGTAGGTGGTAGTAACGGGGGGAGAAGAACGGACGAGAGGCGAAGGAGGTGGACGTTTCGCCACCCCGACTCAGAGTCCACAGCTGTCATGACGAAAGGGAAACCAATGACGACATTCAGGGCATGGTCACACCCCAACTTTCCTGGAAGTATCTGACGGTGTAGTCGAGTAAATTCAGTCGAGAAGTCGAGAACTCCCACCCAGCGACAACCAAACGAGGCTTTTGTGGGATAAACTGTCTGCTGTCCGGCTGGCGCAAAGCTGAAGAAGAGCACGCCACTGCAGTCCACTCCGTCAGCAGAGCCGCCGATGCCAACTATCTACGTCTCAGCCCATTCTTGCTTGTTTCTACAGCACAGCAGTTATAATGATCCTCGTAACTCAGGCATCCTAAAACGAACACATGGCTCATCATCGTCGTTTAGAACTAGGAAAACTTGAAACGACAAGAAGCTGACAAAAGCGAAATAACCAGACAGGATCTTTGTCTGCTGTTGTTGACTACGAGCATGCTCCCTCTTTTTTTCACCCGTTACGAATACCGTTGAGGAGAGGGAGGCGATACTGGACCAGGTATGCCCAGCGCGTCAGACCAGATCACAGACGCTGGCGACAAAGGTTCTACCCCGTCAATTGCACATGCAGCCATCTCATCTGGGGTAGCACGACCACATCGTCAGCGAACGCGCCAAGTCTGGTGGAGAGGGGTAAGGGGGGACAAGAAAAAGAAATGGAATGTGAGAGGACATGAATGAAATGAAACACCGGCGAATGTGCCCTGCTTTGCGCAGATAGACAGGCCCGGAGTCCTGGTTACTTGCGGAGATACAGTGCCTCGCTCTACTACTTGTGTCCGGAATGCAATATGGGCCAGATACAATCAGGCCGGCGGGCCAGCATTATCAATGTATCGGAGCGATTCGGCTCCATTATACATTTCGAACGTTGTGCAGTGGAACGAGGTCTACCTCCGTTTTTTTTCTTCTTTTTGAATTCGTAAAAAAGGGCGACGGCCTTGAGATTACTTTATTATTATTACGACTTTATTCTGTTTATCTGGTTATTCCAACAGTTCATGGTTATACCGACTGCGCTAGGCCCTTTCGTCGACCTCTGGGTTTCAAGCTCCGTATGGTGGGCCAGGGCTGCGTGTGTGTGGTGACATGCTGTTTGCGTACAACCCGACTCCTTGTAGCTAGGAAGACAATTTTTTTCTTTTTCTTTTTCTTTTTTGAACGTCCTCGGGGGTTGCCACCGAGGGTGATAAGAGCGTCAGGTTGGCTAGGAAGACTCCGAAGTAGGAATGCTGCCACTTCCCATCCTCCAACATTTTGAATGAATCTGGACATACAGATGTCCTGATGCATTCAGAATGTTGGCGGATGGAGAGTGTTGCAACTTGGCCGTTAGGGGCTGATCCCACCACTACAGTACGAATGTAGAGGCGAAAACCACTACGAAGTCGTCAGCGGCCGTGGCAGGGCATAAAAGAGAAACTGGATCCCACGGCAGGGCGAAAAATCCCACGGCAGGGCAAAAAAGAGAAACTGGATCCCACGAGGCCGACTTCTTAGGCCGACTTCTCAGGTGGTCTTCCTGGACCTGCGGCGATTCTTTATGGGCTGTGGGCTCTTATAGAGGGCGGTTCTTTATGGGCTGTGGGCTCTTATAGAGGGCGGACGTTTTCACGGTCCTGCAACATTCCTAATGCTGCAAATTGACAAGCGAAAAAAAGAAAAAAATTGCTCCCTCTTTTTCGTAGTAACTACATTTGCGCCCTTTGCGGACGTGCTGCCACGACACAACCAAATGAAATTGAAGCAAAATAGTGATGGGACCTCAAAACTGCACTGTAATTGGGCTGTATTGTAGTGATGGGATCAAACCCTTAGTACAAGCCACTTGGTCACGAAATAGGCTAGAAAGGCGCTCGGTCTTATCATGCTCTGGTCGTTCTTAGAGAGTACTGGTCGTGCCACGTGAAACAATCCTCGACCATATATAGTAGGAGAACCACCGGGTTTTCTGGGAGGGGCGATATCAATAGAATTCTCTCTTAATTCTGCGAAAACTGGTTGGGAGGGAAGAGGGAGGGCTGGGTGGCAAGGGTGAGTTGGGCAGGGGATGGGAGAGGAGACGGGCAGCAGGAACACCAATGGGAACCTCGACAGGAGGAGGAAGTGGGACCGCAAGGGGGACATCAGGCAGAGATTGTAAGGGACTATCAGCTGTATTTTCATGAATGGACAAAGATTGACCCTAGTGACCCGTTATGTCCAGCCCAGGAATTCGCAGACCCCTTCCGCCCCCCACCCATGGTCCCTGGAGGAAATGCTACCTGGGTCGCTGGCCCCGGGCACTATCTAAGTTCCCATACCCATGGACCATCCATCTGGCGGCGCCTGGCACCATCTGCAGTAAAAGCCGAGCTTCTCCCAGAAAATCTGAAGATCTTCTTCAAGGACAGCACAGCGATTGGGGCCAGGTGAGTAAATCGAAGGAGATTGTGACGCTCAACCTCACGCCCAGCGCGACTTCTTCCTGATCGGAGTGGGATGGGGCCCCGGAAGTGCGAAAGAGGGGTGTGCCAAGGATTTTAGGAAATTGTAGTGGAGTCCCAGGTCAGAACTGAGATCTTTTGTGGCCAGTACAAGGGTAATTGAGCAAGATGGTAATCCCGAGTTGCATCGGTAGCTTGGGCTTTGGGACACAAGGCTACCATTGGTGTGAGTATTGGCGTCGTGGTCGGTCTTGGATCTGATGGACCTTCGGGACGTTATGAGTGTCGCATTGGCTGGTTAGCCATCGGCGTCGCTCGTAGCAGACTTCGGAATCTGACGAGGCTGGTCTTAGTCGGAGACTCTGCGATCGCTGGTCCGCCTCAGTTCGGGTCCGGCGGAAGAATCCCGTTGTGCGGTAAATACGATCTTGCTGGCACTCCGAGCACGAGATCCGCGGCCAGTAGGGGCCGATCGCGCACCAGGGGACCGCTGTTAGACAGTGAAAGGGAATTACGAGGCGGTGGGGAGGATAATTGGTCTCGATGATGGCGATTCCTGACTCGGCGATGACGTGTCGTGTGTGCGAGCGGGGAAATCAGGGTGGGAAGGGAATCGTGCTTAAGGCCCGTTCAATATCCCATTCGCATACGCGCTCTGTTCTCGCGTAGAAAGGGAACTCGAGGACGCGTGACCGGGGTCGCACGGCTTGATAGGCACGCTCCCGTTCCCAGCGTTCCCGGAATTGTTGATGCCTCAGACTCTCGCGATCCGTTGTCGAGCGCATCGGTCTCGCACGGGGACCCTCCCGGCCGCGTCACGCAGGATTTTGCAGGACTTTGTCACAGAGTGTTTTAGCCGCTCCGGCCGAGTGCGCCAGCCGTACCTCTCGCGAGCCCCTACGACAGGACAGGGTCATGCGAGGCACCGCTTACCTCCACCTGCGGGAGCTGTCACCATCCCTTAGGTGGGCGTATCCCCGCCGAGCTACTGAACCACATGCGAAAGCTTTTCGTATGCAATTGCAGAGGTGGCCCAGCCGAGGGCGTTTCTCACTCGCTGTAGCATAGGGGGTTACGCGCGGTTGAACGCCTGAAAATCGAACCCGCACGCGAATCGACGTACTGGGGGGCTGAGGTCCCAAATGGGACTCGGCGTCGGTCGACTAGGACGCATCACACACACCACGCGTTACACCACAACATTCACATCTACCCACACATAACACATGGAAAAACACAAAACAAACACAACATCACAACACTCCTAGTCCCTTCAGTATCGGACCCATAACTTCATGCTGCGAGAATCAGGTAGGCATCGCGCGCTGAACTTTTGTATAAGAGTCGTGCGTGCTCATGACCTCCTCATATCGACCAGCCATGTGGACATTCGCAAGCATTTGCGCTGATGGGGTACTATGTGGTACTCGTAGCCTTGCGGCCCTTAATAATCTCGAGGGTCACGTTCTACGCTCAAGTGTCGGCTGACAGGCGCTTTGAGGGGTTATCTCTCGACGCCAGACAACCGCCATGTGCGGTTGAAGACCACACCCTCTTCTGCACCCTGTGCAGAGGGGTTGAGTAGACAGCTCTAGAGTTGTCGTGGTAGCCAAAATCAAGGGGTTTGACTTTGACGGCTACCACGGACTACAACGTCCAACCAAGAAAACTTAAAAGAGGAAACAACTACAGATAGAAAAATGGGGGGATCACCCTATTTCATCTCTCTGTCTAGCTCATAGTCTAATAACAGTCTCCACCGGAAGGTGTAGGCCAACCCGTGAGATGCGTGCGGATGGTGCCCAAAGGTGGACCCATAGGCAACCCGTTGTTCGAGGCGTTGGAGGCTCGTACGCGAGCCCCCATACGTCGACTGGGATTGATATCTCGCCCACGCGCCGTTTCGCGCTATTGAAACTCGGGTGAACTAGCCATAACGCGCCTTTGCCTTTTTCGCTTGACCCATAACTCTCAGGTGTGGAAATCGGTAAGTGTCGCGCGCGCGGGTTAGCATAAGGCCGCGCGACCACAGGACTTACGCATATCGACCAACAATGCGGATTTGCGTAAGCAATCGTGATGTCGGCGCACCATGTAGTGCCCATACCCGAGTGGCCTCGTTTAAGCCATGGGGTCGCTGTCGATGCTCAGGCGTCGGCTGAAGCGCACGCTAAAGGGGGTAAACCTTTAGCAAGCGCAAAAAGCGGCCTGGGGGCCTTACCGTCTTCAGCACCCTGAGGTGTCCCACGAGGTGCGAGGTAAGATGGTCCCTAGGGCAGGAAGGGATTCGGAGCGGTGGTGAGTTGTCTGGCGCATCACCAGCGACACGCTAATCCTTCCGCCCGGAACTTTATCGTTCCACCAAAAGCAAACTAAGCAAGGAAAGAGAATAGGGGCGCTTGTCGCTAGCCGAAGAAGACATGAATGTCCTGTCGGACCGAGTTGTTGGGGGTCAATCCCTCCTTCTCGCGGCGTTTTTGTTTCCCTAAGGATGTAAGTAGGTCAGAACTGTGCGAAGGGTAATCCCTTCAGCCCCGGACCTAGGACCTGGGACTAACGTTCGACCATATAAAATCAAAGAGTAAAAGAGAGCCGTAAACGTGCAGTCGCATATCCTTGTGAGGGTTATCCGAGCGTACGCCTACTTTGACTATTAAAGAATCAGGATAGGAAAAAACCAATCGCAATCAAACAAAGGGTTTGTGTGGTAGTTCACTCTCACGACAGTTGTGTGATTTTCCCATCTCAATCCAATTCACAACCAATCACCAAACTTTATCGAGGTTTCTCCACACATACCTGCGATCACACACAGAAATCAAACGACATCACACACACTAAACGGGTCAACTTTTCAGCCTTCTGCAACTCACACCCTGCCTTACGCACACAAGCCCAACCTTTTCCCCACCTTTCCATAACAAAGATACTCAGTCTTTAAAGAAATGGCCATTTATAAAGAATCTGGGTGAAAACGCAAGAAAACAATAAACTAGCAAGGGCCAAGGCTTTTAGGTTGAGAAGAAGAAGTAGTAGGAAAGTTGAGTCGTAAACCGACAAATCGGCAACCGACCTTTTATCAATGATAACAGAAGAATAATCCTTAACAGGATTATGCTGGCCAGATCAATCCTTCAACCGAGTCACAAAGACCCGCATCACAGTACAGGCCAAAGAGAACCACTACTACGTTTATCTCATATGGAGAATACTTTTTAGCTCGTATCCTAACTCCTCTACTAGTTTCAAACTCAGCTCCCATTTTCTAATCCCAGGTCCTGAGAAATTCGGCAGCATCTTCCCTATTCAGGGTGAATTTGCCAAGTTTCTCCTAGCATAAATTATTCTAACTCCTCGATTTCTATGAAATTTCGGCAGCGTTTCCCGTAGGAAAAGTGCCTTTTCAGAATTTCCGAAAGCCCAAAAATGACTAACTCCTTCAGATTTGTAGAATTTCGGCAGCGCTTCCCGTAGGAAAAGGAGGCTGCCAAAATTTATACAAAGCTGAAAATAGAAAGACAAAGCAGAACTATACTTGGGACTAACTTCTGATGCTTACTTTGGAAGGTAGAATCAACGATAGTCTGCACGACCTCTAGACGAGAGCGTGAGCTAGCACTGATCCTAACTCCTAGCAGAGTCAAATCCTATCTTATCCCAAACTTTTCTCCCATCATCCATCTTATCTGCCTATGGCTCCAGCACTCAGCGAGCATCTAAAGCAACTAATCCTATCAAAAGATGCCCCAGAGTGAGAGCCCGCAAACACACACACAAACAATCACAACGAACATCTCTCACCATCCCTCAGGTTTCTTTCAACCTCATAGTTCGTTCAAAAACCTCGTTATTCCCTTTTACATCCCCCTTTCCTATGGCATACGGTCAGACAAGGCCCTAACCCTAGGGTATGCCTGACCTGCCTAGGTACACGAGTAAAGCATGCACATTTGGACTGCCCTAACCCTAGGGTGTGCCCAACATGACAGGAACTATACACATAAGGCATATGCCTAACTGACAACAAGCGCATAGGACTGGGCTGCCATAACCCTAGGGTGTGCGCAGTCTGCTTTAAACAAAGTTACATACGGCATCATTCTAGACCATCCCTACCCAAGGGTAGGTCTAGCTTGCCTGAACATAAGTACAAACGACAAAAAGTTGAATCGCCCTAACCGTAGGGTACGTCCAATCCACAGCACATCAACGACAAAGGCATATTACTAGGCCGCCCTAACCCTAGGGTTCGCCTAGTTAGCCATACAGTTTAAGTTACCAAAGGCAATGTGATCAGGCTGCCCTAACCCTAGGGTGTGCCTGATCTGCCTGAACAATTATAAACATCGAAACGCTGGACCGCCCTAACCCTAGGGTACGTCCAACTTACTTTAAACGACAAAAGCTTATCGCTAGGCCGCTCTAACCCTAGGGTACGCCTAGTTAGCCATACAACATGAAATAGGGTACAAATACTTTCACAGACTTTATGTTTTTTCTTCTCTTATTAAGCAGTCGATCGGACCTTTTCAATAAATGGAACTTCCGATCCTGCCTCATGTTTAGAAGGGGAAATAAAATCAGATTTATACAAACTCTCTGCTCCTTAGTGTTATCATGAGCATATAATTGAACCACCCTAACCCTAGGGTACGTTCAGTCTGCCCAGTTACGTTTGTTTTACTCTTCATCTCTTTCCCTCTTCCTTAGTTCTACCTGACTTATTGACTGGCTTTCCCCACCCGGGGCGCCCGGTCCGTCAGAAATATAAGTTCAAATTGTATATATATCAAGTTTTATACTCTGGTTGACCATTTAGTTCATGGCTCATGGCTAAGCCGCCCTAACCCTAGGGTACGCTTAGTCTTATGTCGTTATTCCCTCAGAAGAAACATACACCACAACTCATTAAAAAAAACATCAGGATTCTAAGTCTTCCCCACCCGGGGTGCCCGCCCTCCTGTTCAGAAACCCTTAAAGAAAACAGCGGTTGATCCGTCCCACCCGGGTAGACCAGCCAAAAATCATTCATTCAGATCAGCAAACCTCAACAAAACATAGCCCTGAGTCCACATCCACCCGGAGGGACTCAGCCTGGGTTTGACCCGGTCAAAACATGCAAAACACCTTCCTTCTGCCTTCCTCTAGTTCGTTTTGTCTGAATTCGCTCAAGGATTATCTGACTTCTCATACACAATTGTTCATTAAACCCTTCACAATGCATGTCCTGACAAACATAAT
>BFEA01000323.1:390356-406624 GCA_003427395.1 Chara braunii | reverse complement strand
GTGTGTGTGTGTGTGTGTGTGTGTGTGTGAGAGAGAGAGAGAGAGAGAGACGATAACTCTTCGCCCTCATGGTTCGCGCCATGCTACTTCCATCGATAGGATGAGCAACATCCAATGAATCGAAGTGCTGTATCTTTCCGGCCTTGCGCTGCGGCTTCGGATCCGCCACAGGAGCGCTGTATCCTCCTGGCCTTGCGCTGCGGATTCAGATCCGCCACAGTCCGCCACAGGGAAAAAAAAAGAGCATGCACAAAAAAAAAAAAAAGGGAGCGCTGTATCTTCTTGGCCTTGCGCTGCGGATTCGGATCCGCCACAGGCTGCCACACGAAAAAAAAAGGAGGCGCTGTATCTTCTCAGCCTTGCCATGCGGATTCCGATCGAGACCGGTTCGCAATAAAATTGATGGCGGCCTCGCACCGGTTAGGAAAACCTCAAGTGCAGGAGCGGTCCCGAGTGGCGGCGCCCGGTTTCTGTTGGGTCCGTCACGCGACACCCACTTCTTGCTTTATAGTATTAGAGATAAGGGCCCAGTTCCCAAGGCTAAATTTACGAATGCAAATAATGCCTCTTGCAATTCAGGCTGGAAGAGCCTTTGTGACGTCCAACCTCACGCCCAACGCGACTTCCTGTTCGGAGTGATGGTGGGCCTGGAAGTGCGCAAAAAAGGGTGTGCCAAGGATTTTAGGAAAATGGGGGTGGAGTCCCAGGTCTGAACTGAGATGATCTCCTACGTCAAGTTTCAGGGATATGACGGCAAGTGGGTAGGCGAAGGACGAGGTTCCATTTTAGGCCTCGCGGAAGGGGGCGGTCACCTTTGCTGGTCCCGTCGTCTGGGGCGGATCCGTATTCGGTGTATCGTAGGGACGCTATGGTTGTCCCATTGGTGTAGCACCCATCGTCGGCGGGTTTCGCAGGTTTCAGAATCGGACGCGACCGGCCTCAGCCGAAGGCTATGCTCCTGTTGTTCAACTTCCAAGCAGGTTCATCAGACGAATCCCAATGCTCGGTAGGCGTGGTCTTGCAGGCACTCGGAACACTGGGGTTGTGGCGAATAGGGGGCGAGTGCTCTCCAAGGGGCAATGGTTAAGCAGTGGAAAGGCAATATACGGTGATAGGGAGGGAACTCTGTCTCAAGGATAGCTATGTCGTGTTCAGTGATGATTTGACACGTGTAGGGGCTGAGACAGTCGGGGAAATGGGGAATACACTCTAGGGCCTGCCTGGCATCTCACTCACAGATGCGTTCGGTTCCCGTGTGATATGGAAATTTTAGGAATTCAGTCCTCGACCGTGCAAAAAGGCGTGTACTCCCAGTATTCCCAGAACTCGTGACCCCTTAGGCATTCACGGTCAGTGATCCGAAAGGGAATTTCGACATTCATACTGCGGAGTAAGGTAGGAATCCATACAGTCGAAGTGCTCGTTCGTCAACAGGATCGAGGGCAGATCTTATAGGCAAGGGTGTACCTTCACTGACACACAATCTTCTTTCGATCTGGTTGGGACTCTTCACAGCTTTTGGCACAAGTGCATCGGCTTGTCGGATCGCGGAGAGGCGTCGTCGGTGGGCTCAGTTTAAACCAGACACCTAATCAACCGGCATGCTCATCTATATTCAACATTATAGAAAAGACAAGAAAACAACAAACATCCATTCATAAAAACATCCAATTGGCCAGAGAACATACACAAGTTGAGTGCGGGTAATTAATCTTGGACCATCAGTCTGACAACCAAGTAGGAGAAGGAAGGGGCGGGGATAGGATAGACTTAATCACCCATCGATTTACAAGGAGAAAGAAAAAGGGAAAGAAAGACCTGAGACAATCATGAACAAAAGTTGACTTGAGCCAGACACCAAAATTGCGCAGAAAAGTCAAAGATAAAGCACCATTCCAACACCTCCCGTTATCGCTCTCTCTCTCTCTCTCTCTCTACACCACCTCGATGCGGGCAGTCGGTCGCCTTGCACCTAATAGCCGCCTACTACTAACACATAGTTGTCACCCCGCTTAGTCTGAACATGCAAGCCATGTTCGCCTGTGAGCCACAGTCCTTCGCAGCCACACGTCAACCCCGCATACCCAACACCAACTAGTTGGATCGCCCAACTCCCTACTCATCGTCTCGCTCCTGCCTGATCCCCTCGACCACGTGAACTCCAAAGTTGATTAGAGAGAGAGTTAATCGCTCTTGCAAAATTTATAGCGTGAGTGCCCACACGAAATAGTCGGGATTGTGCCCAAGTGGGAGGGAAGGAGAAGGAAGGAAATGCCTACCACTGCATGGCCGGGCCGCGGCGTGGGGGACGTAGCCACTCTCCATGCATCGATCCAGTCATGCATCATTCAGGCCAATAAGATTGAGGAAAATATGCGCGCGCAGGGGCGCGACGAAGATATCAAGAAGGAGGAGATTACAGTTACATTCGCGCTTTGCCAAGAAAAGAATTACAGTTACACGTGAGATTAAGGCGCGGAAAAGCCAGGGCACAGACCTTGACGCAGTAGAGCGCGCACAAGCAAAAAGCGCTGTGCTGTTGCAGGCAAAATTACGATGCACCCAAATTCCTAGCCTAATTTAAGTCCTAATTACAAAAAGAAATTCCGAGAACCCGCATGGGCTCGACTTCAGTTGAAAATTCAAAAAGATTAAAAAAAAAGATTCCCCTGCGCGATGATCGCACCCAAAATTCCCCATTCCTCACAGAAGAACCAGAAAGAAGCTACGGCAACAATTATTTTCTGCGCTCGCTACCAACCATCGTGGGACCGCCCTTTTTCTAGAAGACAAGGGCATTCATGTAATTGGGTGGGCCCCTCTCGATCAGCCCCCGGAGTATTGTAGCGCAGAAAATCGCGCGTCTTCGGAAAACAGTTCGTCACACCCTGGCCATTGCTCCCTGGAGACAGCTTCCCTATTCACAACTAATACCATTTTTACTGGAGGCACTGCTTATTTTCATGTACTAGGCGAAGGATTAACCCCCACCTCGCCTGACAGTGTCTGCATTGCTTTAAGAAAGTGTATACAACCTCTTGACAATGCAGGCATTGCAGTGGGTGAAAACATGAAGCTGGACCAACGAGCCTAGCTCAGTTGGTACACCCATGAACTGTTGAATTACAAATCCAAGTTCGAATCTTGATGGGCCTAGTAGATGAACGCAATGAAATCATTCTGAATTACCTGGGGCAGTCAACTCAATGATGATATCTCAAGACCGTCGCCCTTTTGGCGTGGGAAGCCATGAAGCGAGGGAGAGAGTCCCTTCTGCGCAGATCTTCATGTAGCTTTTGTGTATGGGACACTACCTGCTTTCCAGCAGGTGCTGCTCCCCACGACCGAAAGGAGTTGTCCGCAACTGCAACACCTCAATACTCAGTACAATCGTACTGGCTCGGGATTGAAGGATTGCACCTGACGGTTTTTTTTTTTTTTTGTTTTGTTTTTCACCTGACGTTTTTGCTATTCCAAAAAAGCGAACTTCAGAAAAGTGCCGCTTCAGTTTCGGTACTGCAAAAAGGACTGCATCCTGCACAAAAAAAAATGGGCCGAAAAGTGGAACTGCAGAACTGTGTTTTTTGGGCCGTGGCTGGTTTAGCATTTCTCAAATTGGAGAAGCCGTGGCTAGGCCTCTTCTGCCAAGATTTATTTTGGGGGTCCATTCAAGCAGTGGCTGCAGTGAGGCCATTCGATCCTGTATTGCCCCTGAGATGACGCGTTGGGCTGGAGAAGTTTCACAAAAGTAATAAAATCAGTGGGCTGTGGAGCCTCACCGATAATATAACTCTAAGCCATACTACCAGAACTTGGAGGCTTCCTTTTGCGGAAGTGGATTTCGCCTGTATGCCAAAGAAAAAACGAACTGGCATGGCCTGCAAGGGCACTTTTCTGTCTGGTGCCAGTAGCGATTTCGGCCCGGTAGGGCTGGGTAGGCTGAACCGGCGAAGTCGGGCTGTGCACAGCCACGTCGCGGAAAACTGGCTGGGAAAAGTACGTGTTGTTTAAGCCACCAGTACTCCGAAGCCACTTTTTAACAGCCAGAACTGTGTTCACGAGAGAAAGTGAGGGGGCTGCTCCCAACCTGTAGGTGGGCTATACCGGCCAGGGGACAGCCGGTAGCATCAGGGACCATGCCAACAGGACCAATCCCTGTGCCTCCCCTCAGTACTTGTTGTTTAAGCCACCAGTACTCCTAAGCGACTTTTTAGCAGCCAGAACTGTGTTCATGAGAGAACATGAGGGGGCTGCTCCCGACCTGTAGGTGGGCGATACCGACCAGGGGACAGCCGGTAGCATCAGGGACCATGCCAACAGGACCAATCCCTGTGCCTCCCTTCAGGTCCCCTCCCCAATGAACATCAGCAGACTCTGCTCAATGCCAATCGGGGGATCCAGTGGTCTATCTCTAGGTGGTGGGCAAGCATACCCAGGAAGGCACATGAGGCCAGTGGCGATTGAACCCACGACCTCCTGAATGCCACTTGTGAGCCTTACCAACTGAGCTAGGGCGCTGGATCTCAGCCACTTCTGCACGGGGCTCCAAACACACTGAGCGCCCAAAAAAAAAAGGAACCTGGGTGGACTTTGTTTTGGCTGGTGCAGGCAGCCATTTTGCTCCGGCTAGTGACACCCGAAAGTTGCGGCAGCATGCAAGGCGCGTTGGAGATAAATGGCTGCGAAACATACTGGTGGCTTTTTTTCTCTTTTTCTTTTTTTTTCTTAAATAAGGCCGGAGCGGGTCTACTAGAGGGCGTGAAACGTAGAGAAAATTTCCAAAAGTATTGCCTGTGGATCACAAGCCTTACATGCCTGCATGGAGAGAGCAATTGAAAATGGAAAGATAGAGAAAAATGATGCGAAAGAAAAAGTGGTGGCCACATCATCCTGATGACTGTGACTGTACGACAGGTTGTTCCCTGCTGGGGCCTAATTCGACTCCATTACACAGCCTATTGGTTATGTGGCAAGCGGAAGGTTGGATGTTCAATTCTCGGACTGGGCAGTGCAATTGCCCAACTGTTCTTCTCAGGTGCACAGACAATAATGTTCAGGGCTACCCCACCTTTTTTTGGAAAAATAGTGAAGTAGGAAATGTAACAACCCATGAGCAATGATCTCATCATGCGCTTGTGAAATCATGTTCCCCGTATCACGTATAAAACGAAAAGCAGGCCAAAGCAGGCCAGCATTGCCTCATCCTGTCTCCTGGACCGAGGTCTCACTTACCCAGATCCTGTGTTTGTAGCCGATGATCCCTTGAAGCTACACTGCAAAACAAAGAATACAGTCAAGTGGGAACTCGCCCTCCCCTGTTGGAATAAAAGTGACATTTGCCCCCCACCCTCCAAAAAAACGAAAAGAGTGGGACAAGGACTCCTCCCTAGCCACTCGAAAGAAAGCCTCCCTTCTGGTGGCGACTTCCGTCTGGCTTTCTTTTTAGGACAAAGAGAATTGTTCTCCTGTTTGTTCAATCAATGCCACTCCTGACACCTATGCGCTTATCATACTGCCTTCCAAAACTTTACCCTTTGGGCCTTGCTCCACTACGCTAGATTTTGTGAAGCAAGTGAAACCGCCTCGCTCCACTGCACTCTCGGTTTGACACTCACTTTGCAAATTGAGTGTCAGAAGTGCCCTGACAAGAGCACTCTCGAGGAAACGGAAGTAACCAGCTGTGAAAAGAAAAAAAAGAAAGCCAGATGTTAAACTACCACTACCTCGCCCACCGACGAATTTATCAACTCTAGCCCAGCCCTGAAAGTTGCGGCCTCTGAAAAAATAGCTGGGAAGGTACTAGTTGTAGGAAGGCTGGTGTAGGTCTCGATAAACGAGAGTTGACCTCACACTGAGATGGCTAGGTGAGATGGATGTCTTCCTTGTCTTTTTTTTTCTGTAGTACACGGAAATGGATAGATAAATTGAGAGTAAGAAATAGAAAGTAGGTGAGCCAAGACCCTGTTTCTCTGGACTTTAGAAGTCTGACAGCTCTCGACCCTTTCTCGATTTTTGCATAGAACCAAGAGTGCTGGAGCAAGGCCATTTTCTTTCTTTACTATATAAAGCAAGCATGGTCAGAATGCGCCTGAATGTGCAGATGCCCACATCCATGAACTGCATGGGGGCATGCAGATGTACAGCTTGATTCTGACCAAGCTACCTTCAAACATAATAAAAGCCTTAGGGCTATTTATGTTCCTTACCCCGTTCACTTTGGGGTGATGTCGCTGAGGTGGAGCTTTCCATCTCAATAGGAGATTTGAGAAGGAAATTCTCTTGAGTGAGGATCCGTTCGGACGATTTTTTTTTTCTTTTAAAAAAGCTGCCTTCTCCTCATCGGGGGAGAGCCATATATTTTTTCTCCCCTCACATATCTTTTAACTGGCGCTCTCCCATCTCATGGAAAATATCTTTCATTTCACTACCTACCACTACTCCTAAGGCTGTACAGGGGACCCCTGCAAGCTTAGCTTTCTTCTTCTCTTCGGTGAAGGAAGGTTACCACTCTCGGTGGAGATGGTCAGCTGACTCAGCTGGATCCTCCCAGTCAGTATTAGTAAGGTCTTCAGCCAACACGGGTGTGAGTGCATGTGTGAGTGGGTTGCGTGTGGTGTGTGGAAGAGTGTTGGCTTTAGACACTACTGTTACTTGATGGGGGTGGGGGAAGATGAAAAGGGAGGCACAGTTTCTGGCAAATGCTCGGTCCTTGTGTTAGCTGGCCCCCCACCGCGGCCCCAACCATTTGGTCGATTTTAGAAAGCAATACACAACAACATTTTTTAACTCCTTCCACCACTATGCAAATGACATAGAAAATAGAGTTGTCAGAGGTGGAGAGTGCCTTGATTGCTCCACTTACCCTCAACGGCCCAGTCCCAAACCACTCTCGACTGTCAAAGAACACAAAAAACAAAGATGACAAAGACAGCGAAGAAAACCAACCATCGATCCCTACCCTACCCTACTCGAGGCGCACTCGAAAAATTGAGTGATTTTCGAGGGTCCAATCTCTCTCCCTCGAAAGTGGCCCCTTTGCAGGCAGGCGACTCTCCATTTTCAAGAGTGCTCTCAAAATTGAATTTTTTTTTTAATTCTGATCAGGTCTGTTCTTCTGTTTTTTTTTTTTTTTTTTTTTCCACTGGAAACCGGAGCCAGAGACCTCGCTGCCCGCCGACCGGAGCGGTTTCCACAACAGCGCTATGTTTTGCGCTAATCGCTGGTACAGTCCCTTCGCCTAAGGTGCGATTACTCACACCGATACGTCAAAGTGTCGCCCGTTGGCTAACGCTAACACTGTGCTGGTGACTGAAGTCTGCACGGAAGAGTGGATATGGTGACTCGAAGGGTGGGAGAGATGATGGTGCTTGATGCGTTTTTGGGTTTTACCGCTCACCTGCTGGTGTAGTGCACAATTGTGGATAATTCGAATGCTCGTCGTAACTCAACGGTTACCCTTGAGTGGGTTGAGGTGCGGGTGTCATTCAAATGACGAGTGACGCTGGCAGCTCCTAATATACCTACCATCGATTGGGTGCATATTAGAGCTGCATACCTCTAAAATCGCCGATGAGTCGCCCCCCTCCCCCCCCCCAGTGCCATCGGCCCATGGTGCGGGCTCCTCTCTCACCACTCTCCTGATTTAAAGTTCTGTTGAAGAGGTGACATCTCAGAGCCTGGAAGGTCACACCTATGCTTTCAAGAGCAGTCTTCACATGGAACCTTCCCTGCTGGGCAGGAGGTATACGATTTGAACCGCTGGCACTTTGTTCCCTATCCTGGAGGTCGCTTTCTGTGTTGCTGTGCTGCTATTGGTGTGATTATTATTGACGAATGGCTGATTACTCAGGAACGAGAGCGTTGACCTAGTTCTCAGTCAGGGAGTATGATTGGTCATGTTACATGCCAAGTTGGGCTATGTATTCAGCCAAGGATCCGCAATGTGATGAAAAGGACTGAATCGACAATGTACTATTAGTGAAACATCAACAGACAATGTACATCCCGATACATGAAAAATGGCATTTGATAGCACAGCAGAAGACTTTGAGATAAGTCCTGACCTGACCTGGACTGTTAAGACATCCCATCATACATCACACATGTGAGAGGGAGAGGAGGGACTGCATGCATAGACGAAGGTCCCTCCTGCATACACACATGGGGAGATACCACGGATGAGAGATGGAGGGGGAGGGAAGGACGAAGATGGAGGCAAGGGAGAAGACTCAAGATCGCAATAGCGGAGTTCGGAATAGTCCCTGGCCGAAGTCCAAACAATGTCTGCCAAAAAATGTCGAACCAGATACTGGGCCCAATGGCCGAAGCAGTGAAGTCAGACAGTGAGAGGATAGGGATGGAGATGGTGGACTGAGAAGAGGAAGAAGAAGAACTCTCTCTCTCTCTCTCTCCGGAGCCAGGTACTAACCTGTGATGGTGACGCTGTGCTGCAGGTACCTCGATGACGAGCTGGAGCTATGGCGCCACAGGTAAGTCACCCTGAAGGTGGCRTCCTGCTGCAGGTACCTTGAAGACGAAGCTGGAGCTATGGCGCCACAGGTAAGTATCCTTGGCCTCCGCCAGCCTCCTCTCTCCACTACTCTAGCCTACTGCTACTAGCGCCCAGCGCTGAAGACTACTGCTAACACTACTCTACTATTGCAGCCGAATCCTGAAGACAACTACCTCCTGCAGAAGTGCACATCGAGTGTCTGGGCAGTCTCCTCTCGTCTGTCCCAACCTGTAGGGCGGGTCAGTCTTATATAGTGCTGGCCCGTCCAGGAGGCTGCTCTTGCCAATGCCTGCACGTGCTAGCCCCTAAGGAAGCTTCAGGGCAGGTCACTCCTGCCAATGCCTGGACGTGCTAGCCTGTGAGGAAGCTTCCGGGCAGGTCACTCCTGCCCATGCCCGACTGTGCTTGTTTCAGGGCAGGTCGGTCTGACGAGGGCCCGAGAATAGCCCTCAGTTTCAAGCTAAAAAGGCTCAGGCCTTTTTTTAAGCTGAAACGATGTAGGGTTCGTGGCCCCCGGATGTCAGGCTTTTGGGTTGAACCGTCATGGGGCCAGTAGGCCCGGAAATAGCCCTCAGTTTCAGGCTGAAAAGGCTTAGGCCTTTTTTAGGCTGAAACGATGCAGGGCCTGTGGGCCCCGGATGTCAGGCTTTCGAGCTGAACCGTCATGGGGTCTGCAGGCCCGGGAATAGCCCTTAGTTTCAGGCTGAAAAGGCTCAGGCCTTTTTTTGGCTAAAACGATGCAGGTCCTGTGGGCCCCGGATGTTCGGCTTTTAGGCTGAACCGTCTTGGGGTCTGCAAGCCCTTATTTTAATGCCTTGAGCCTGAAATTCAGGCTTCCAGCCTGAACGACGTAGGGCCTGGAAAATGGCCCTCGTGTGCAGGCGCAACATGTAACACCCCCCACTCCTTATGAAGTCAAGCCGGGTCGGGGGCGCAGCCGACGATCTGAAGGTGGAACCTGGACGTGGTTGCGGCGTGGAGCCGAAGATGCCGGCTTGCCTTGCATCTTTTGTTCATACCGTACGAGAACATCTGGAGCTGTCGCTTGGAGTTCCGTACGGGTCAACCAGCGGTCGGCTCGGTGGGTGCAATACGCAAAGTGTACCAGTTACTTGGTCGGCTTGTTGCCGTAGCGTCGCTGGGAAATGATGTCACCGACCTCCTGAAAGCCGTCCATAGAGGGTGGGTCTTGAGATCGTCGCCCGGGAAAGTCATCCTGGTCTGCTGGTGTGTACARTGCCAACTTGGAGCAATGGAAAACCGGGTAGACGGGCAAGTGGGCGGGCACCTGAACTGTGAAGGAMGGTCCCTCAGGTGCATCCCCAGCAGGTGCTACAATCGGCCATGGGCCCATCCATTTCGGGAGGAGCTTGCGAGAGATATCCTGCTCAAGGATGAATTCCGCGGCGGAAACCCACACGAGGTCGCCGGCACGAAATGGACAAGGAAGACGCTGGCGATTGGCCTGCTGGCTCATGCGTTGCTGCGTCTTTGCCATCTGATTGCGTGCCTTGACAAGAAGCTCTTGCATCCAGCATAAGAAAAGGAGATGGTCGTCGCTCTCGTCCGTGCGTGGAACGATGGTGTCCAGTGGAGAAGTGACCGGAGAGTCATGCTCAAACTCGAAAGGAGACATCCCGATAGTATGAGGTACATTTTTATCTGGATCAGATTTTGACAATTTCCGATCGGAGCAATGCCTCTGGTATACGACGTTGTTAAATTGGCTTTTGGGTGAATCCTCAGGATTGGTCCAACTTCAGCAAGGCCAGAGGAACCTGAACTCCTGAATGCTCGATTTGATATGGAATTAGCAGCACAAGAGAAATTCACGCCCTATATTGCTATCGATCTTCCTGATGATGTTGGCTCTATCGATCTCAAAGTTCTCAATCAAGAGACTGAATAGTGCAGCATTTGCGGCTTGTATTATAGGGATGACGATCTCGAGTGCCCTCCAAGAAGAGGAAAAATCAGCAGCATCAACAGAATCAACCTAACTTGAAGTATGGAGCCAACGTGGCTCCATGTATCCTCAGGATTGGCCCGACTTTAGCAAGGTCAGAGGAACCTGAACTCCAGAGTGTTCGATTTGATATGGAATTAGCGGCAGAAGAGAACTTCACGCCCTATATCAAGAGATGGAATAGTGCAGCATTTGCCGTTGGTATTATCATATGGATGATGATCCTGATTGCCCTCCAAGAAGAGAGAAAATCAGCGGCATGAATAGAACCAACCTAACTTGAAGTATGGAGCCAACGTGGCTCCATGTCCCCCCCACCCCCACCCCCACCCCCCGACAGGTGCCAACCTGTCAAGGGCCAGGGGGGTCAAAGAGAACCCCACTCAGGGATCCCCCTTTGTTGGCCAATCTCGGCACTCCCAGTGCAACCTGGATGCAGACTCCCCGCTACAGCAGCAGGGCCTTGGGCAGCGTGCTGTCTGGATCCCGGCCTAAGGGTCGTGCTCATCAGTCCGTACCAGAAATATGGATCCTCAGGCTGCAGTAAGTGGCTGTCTGCTGACTGAGACCACCAGCCCCCACCTGGCAGACACATCACCACCGAACTCTTCCCAGGCTCTTTCTCCCCAGGCTCAAGCTGACACAGTCCCAATAGGCTACAGCGGGTCCGACTGAAGGAAGCTTGATCCCAGGCCAGATCCCGCCCAACGCACTCGGCGGCTCGTCTATATGCCTCCTTAGGCTTTTATCACTGACACCAATCCTGCGTACTCTCCCGAGGGATAAACTCATTCGACATGGATAGAGCACTCTCTGCCACCCAACTGGTTGTCGACCACAATTCCATGGACACCTCGGTCATGGCTGACACCCTGCTGATTACAGATAATTCCGACCTTGATCCTAACACCAAAAAAGAGGGCACAGGCAAACCCATTACTTCGCACATTGACCCGCTGCTTTCAGTCTCTCTGGGTTCATCATTCAATCAGCCAAAGGAAGCCCAAAGAGTCAGGCCGGTAATGGCAAGGCCTGCGAGACTCCAGTCAAGAAGTCCCGAACAAGACCAGAAACCTTTGACCGATCTCCTAGGTCCCCAATCTGCTCGGAGATGGTCTCAGAGGGAGGATTAGAGGCGCAGCCAAAGGGAAGAGCAAGACAACTCGGTCACTATCTTCGGCCTTACCAATGTCAACAACATCCCTCACGGAAAAAGGAAAAACGAAGACTAGCTTGTTCGTCTCATCTCCGTTCCCTTGGCCAATGGTCCCATGGTCCTGTCCTTCTCCCTATCTGATGGGGTGTTGGACATGGCCACAGTTAGAATCGAAAGACAACCCTCCGAATTGGATATCATGGGCCAAACGTGCAAGATTTTGAAAGGGGTATGCTATGCAAGGGTCTTTCCAAAGCCCAAAGCGAGTCGTTATGTTTTTGATTGGGCCTCTGACAAACGATCCTGTAAGGCCTGTATTTTCTTTGCATGTATGAATCCCCTGGAACAGTTCACTAAGCCAGTGAACCCAATCTTTAAAAAAAAAAAAATTTTGGAAGGAATTCCGGCCCAGATCATTGCGGTTTGGTTGAAGCATTCTGCGCTCAAAGACCATATCTTATCGCCTCAGCTTACAGCTGCTATGCAAAGCCTTTGGGCTTTGACCCTTTTGGAATCCGGTGAGGATGAGAATGACAAACGCTGGAAGTTGCCTGTTAGGTCCAATCGCCACATCCAAGCCAAGAGCGGAGAGGTCAGACTCAAGAATGGTCCTTCCGCACCGCCTGAGGCTTGCTAGCTGGAATGTGCGATGCCTTAATGACAGGAATGGAAAAATGAGGCTCTCTTCTTGGGCCCATTCTCAGTCTGTCCATATCCTCTGCTTATAAGAAACAAGACTTAGCCTGACCCGGATTGATCAGCTTGGCAAGTGGTGGTCGGGTCCAAAGTTTTGGGACCCGGCCGGCGGTACTAAGGGTGGGACTGCAAGGTTGCTTCACAAGGATTCAGAGATCGAGGTGCTAGTGCAAGGAAGATGAGCATTAGCGAACTTCAGCAATCAAACAGCATCATACATATGAGCCCAGATAGTCTTGACCTCAAACCACTGCAGACTGGCATCACGAGATACACCAAATAAGAACACACCAAGAGTTCAAAATTGACAATGCTGAAGTAGTCCCATCATCATCAACTATGAACCAGAGTTGATATCCTATTGGCGCTCGGCGCCCAGACTACAGGTGGCAGATCCTATCTARCCTATACTACGAAGCAGAATGATGACATCAACATCGTTCCCGAAGTACGAGCATATGGCGACCAATGTTGCACGCTTCAGCACCAGGTATGTCTCTCGTAACACTCACAACCCCGATCCACACCGCACAGATGCCACTAGCACCCCAAGGACCACCCTGCGCTTCACCTAGCATACAGCAGCGCAGCTTGGCTATGGCTGCGTGCTCCCTCCTACTCGCCCGTGAGAGCGTGAGTGCCAGCCGGCCAGCGCATTGCGCAGCAGCGCTCACGCAGCATGCAGCCAGCACCCGAATACCGAATGAGGAGGCAGGCCCTTCCCTATATCCAAGTGGCCTGCCTGCGTCCAGTCCAAGAAGCTTCCGGTAGGCCCCGGTAGGCACAGGCCCAGTCACGAAGAGAGCAGGCCTTGGGCCTGAAGTGGTTGCATGCGCCCAACTGCTTTCGGCCTGTGCTTGGCCCGGTACCCGTATCCAGCCCAGGGCCTGCTTCACATTCATTTACACAGGCGGCCCTGGGCCTGGATTCATTCAACCAACTGGCGCAACGCAACTGTCTGAATTTCCCCGTTGCAGGGTACCCTGAAGAATGAGGCCCGAAGGGCCTGTCGTGCCTGCCTTCACTTAGGGCGGCCGACCTTGTTGCAGATAGGGCCCCGTAGGGGCTAAGCGCCCATTAGTGCGAACACATGGGTGTGCGACCTCGTAGTATTAGCATGCGATTTAAAAAAAAAAAAACAATCCACGGTTGCCTAGGCCTCCCCACAAGGGATCATATAAGATGCATGAATTTTGCTCACTGCTAGAGCTAAGCTAGCAGACGAGGATAATATGAACTTGTATAAAAAGGTTCAAGATCAACTCACTAGGAATTCAATCTGTGACCAGTCAGCAATGAGGCAGAATAGTGAAGCCCCTTGTGGCACTCTTTCCCCCAATCAAGCTCGGAAATTAATCCATGGCCCAGACTGAGTGCTCCAAGCTCAACCTATCGGGACATGAGGCCAACTCACCAACTCACCATGCCAATGTAGACTTCACCAAAGCATGATTGCGAGAAGTCTAAGGCACTTGCTTGTCAGCACGTTCAGTCCCAAGATCCACTCAGGAGTTGTACCCATGACTTGTGATGCGCATTTGTCCGTACTGCCCAAAAATTGCATGCCTTTTTTGGCAAAATGTCACTTTCAGGGTATGCCTAAAATTAGTCATTTTTTATTAGTAATCTTGCTACGCTGCGGCAAAGTCCTTTTAACTTTCGGGAGTTTACTCTGAGGATTCTTTGGATGGTCATGGATAGTGTAGGCAACATGACAACATAAATTGACAGGTCTTTCAGCGGAGTGCCATGGGTCCATTTTCTCGTGCGTATCGCGCCGACTTCTCAGTTTTCTTTGCCTTCTCCTTTGCCAATGGGTTCATCTACTTCCTTCCTGCCTTGACACTTTGGCAGTTGTTCGTTCAATCCTCCCATTCTTCCTCCTTTTGGATGCGATTGAAGTTGCCAGGTTGATAAGTGAAGATGGGTGTATTTCCCCTGCTTCAGCTCGACAGTTTCAATATGTGTTGTTTCCCTTGCTCCTAACTGTTGTATACCCCCTTAAACTTTCTTGATTCTACTTTCTCCCGCCTCGTTGCCAGAGTCTTCCCTCGATCTTCCTCCTTCCGATATGAGAAATCTGCCTCTATCGATGCCTTTGGTCCCCCTTTCTTTGAGTCCATAAGCTGTTGGTTTGCGGAGTGGTGGTTGGAGTCTTGAAAAGGCATGATGAGCTGGATGCACAAAGCTGGGTGACGAGGATCGTTGTTGGATCACAGGATCTTGGAAGCGCCTGACGTGCTGGCAATTCATGAGAGGTGACCAGATGATCCAGGATGCATATCACGACGGGCTGTGCTCATGGAGGTGAGGATTGGTGGCTAAGTTGAGCTGAGTGCTAGAGCAGTAGTGTTTGATGTAGAAAAACATAGCAAGTTATAGTGGAAATTGGAGATCGAGATGGAAATCAGGCTGATCTAATGTTTTTCTTCAAGAAGTTTTGATTTGCACGATGAGCCCTTTTTGGTCATGTGGCTTTCTGGTGTCCATATGTGCTCGATTGTCACTCTTTCACTGATCTCTTTGCGAGTGATGTTGCCCAGTTGTTGTCTCTGTAATCTTCTAACTCTTTCCGTTAATGCTTGAGCATGTAATTGGTATGAGTGATTGAGACCGCGAATGTCGAAGTTTGGTGTATGTCTCTGTGCCGTGGAATTTAAAACTCTTAATAAGTGCGTCATTATCGGAAAGTTTTGGTGATTGATTCATCGTGAAGGATTGTGGTAGATTGTAATGGCTGATGGTTGAGTTTTCAAAGTGGATGGATGCCAAATACCAATACCCGAAGCCTGCCCTGTAGAAGTTCCCATTTTTTGTGAGCGAGCAAACATATGCGAAGCTGAGTCTCTGATAGATCCAGTTGATAACACCCAGCCATATCCTCCCAGTCCTGAGCATTCTTGATTCCAATTTTGCCAAAGTGGTTTCGTCAAAATTCAAATGCCCTTTACTCCTTTTGGTCTCTCCGTCCTCATAATGTTCTGACTGTTTTATCATGGCCAGGCATAGGGCCTGGCCGCACCACTGGCCAAATGCTAAACCTTGTGTTGGCCACCCAACATAATCAAGGATTTACATTTGGCAAGTGTTGGGTGTGCTCGCTGCACGCATTTGCCAACTTCGAGTGCCCACCAGGTTGCACCAACACATCTTTCCAGTCGTGAATATCTGTGGAGTTCGTTGGGGCTGCCTACAATCCAATTTGTAAATGAATCTTGACTTATAACCAGTTATATCCATGGGTTGCAAAGTTCCTGAGCTCACCGCAGTTTGGAATTGGGTACCGAATGCACCAAGCTGCCGGCCGCTGGAGACTTACCTCCACAAAGGCTTTTGTGGCATTCTCAGTTCCACACGGGCCCAACAGGGCCTGACCAGGTAGGCTAGGGGTTAGTAGAGTCAGGTTGGTGTCATTTGGCCCGCATTAGGGCCTGTAGGGTCTGCAGGTTAGGTTAGGCTGACCGGTACCAGTTAGAGGCCCTGAAGGCATCGTTTCGGCTACAGGCCCTGGCGTGCGATTTGGCGCCAGACCCTGATTCAGAGGCCGCGCTGTTTCAGTAGCCATTTGGCCGATTGAGGCTCAGCCTCAGTTTGGGCGCCATGAGGCCCAGCCTCAGTTTGGGCGCCAGACAGCTGCTGAGTCCGACCCAGCGCTATATATAGCTGGGTCCAGCCTCAGTCCAGCATTGAGTAGAGGATTCAGTAGAGGCTCTCTTCGGATGACAGCAGTGTAGTAGTAGCCTCCCAGCGCTGGGCGCTGATAGGACTTAGAGTAGAGCAAGGAGAGGAGAGAGACCGCGGCGGAGGCCAGGGAACTTACCTGAGACTTACCTGCGATGCCATTGCTCCAGCTTTGTCTTCAGCACGTCCGTACCTGCATCAAGGCGCCACCTTTCGCAGGTCAGTACCTGGTACAGAGAGAGAGAGAGAGAGAGAGA
>BFEA01000323.1:355451-379557 GCA_003427395.1 Chara braunii | reverse complement strand
CTCTCTCTCTCTCTCTCTCTCTCTCTCTCTCTCTCTCTCTCTCTCTCTCTCTCTCTCTCTCTCTCTCTCTCGTCGTTCCCACTGCGCACGATTCGGTCATCGTACTCCCACCCTCCCCTCTTTCGCTCTACCTCCTACCTCCCCCTACCTCCTGCCGACGCAGCCCACACTGCCACCCCGTTGCCGCCCGAAATCGCTCCTCGCATTCGATTGCTGCAATAGTGAATATTTCCCGCCAACTGACACCCCCCCCCCTTGCGATGCCGCCCGTGGCAGTTACCGGCCTCCCCAACTACATCGCGCCGAGACTTCCCTGCTACGACATGAACCGACCCCCCCCCCCGTCACGACGACGGTCGTCCCGGCTACCGGCCTCCCCAACCGTTGCACCCTCCTCGGTCCCCTACGGCACCTCGCGCGGACCTCCCTACCCGAATTTCGCTGGGCCCAGCGGGAGCATCACGCGCGGACCGCTTTTTACTTTAAGTTATAATAAAGAGAAAGTACTTACTAAAGTCGTGCCTGTTAACAAGCCACGATATTAGGAAACGTACGGGCCACTACATGAGCACCCAAATTCATCCGACTACGAACGTTTCTACTCTATTTTTTTCCACGGTCGATAGTTAGGCCAAGTATTGGCGGTTTAAGGATGGTTTTGTTCAGGCCTTGGCCCAGCCACAGTAACTATGCCAGCATATACGCGGGAGGAAAGTGAAGTTGTGCGGTCAACATTTGGTTGTGGCCTTGCTAGTTAAGTTTTTTTTTTTTTTTCAAACCAGCTGCCCTTCATGTGGGACTGCTATGACTGTCTCCCCCCACTAGTTTGTTTGTTGGTTGGCCAGTGTGCAATTGTTTCAGGGATTCATCGGGCATTGACGACCTTAAGACACTGTTTGCACTCAGATGGAGCAGGTTCGACTTCAGCGGTCTCCTCAGCCGAGGGAGAAGGAGGAGGGCAAGTGGGCTAAGGAGGAGCAGTCAACCCAGCACGACGAGCACGGTCATAGGCACGCTCCAACATGCGAGCGTGCTGCAAGTGCTCGAGGGGCTCCCAAGTAGCCTCCTCCTCAGGGTAACCCTTCCAACGTACGAGACACTTGACGTGGGGAGGGTTGTCGTCAGTGACTCGGCGACTAATGATGTCTGAAACGAGGAACTCCTTGTGGTCGTCCATTATGATTGGTGGAGGGCGCTCGTATGGTCGTCCAACGAAATGCTCAGATGGTCTGCGGTAGGGACGCAGTAACGAGACGTGGTAGACATCGTGCACACGAGCCTGGTGTAGGTAGTCGGGCAACTTCACACGGAAGCTGACCGGGTTAGATGTCGTATCAGAACCGACGGCCTGGAGAATGCGGCATGGGCCAAAGAAGCGACGTCGAAACTTGCGAAGCGTGTCTGCTTCGAGCTGTAAGTGGCGGGCGTCGATAAGCACATCGTCACCGACTTTGAATGGATGATCCATCCTCGATCGGTTTGCACGTGCGGCCATGCGAGTTTGGGAAGTGGCTATGTGCTCCTGTGCGGTCTTCATGATCGACGTCATGCGTGCAACCCAATCATCCAGTGCGGGACAACTCGTGTCAGGGTGCATCTGTGACGGTCGAAGGAAGTCCGTGGGAACACGAGGGTGATAGCCGAGGTCGCAATAGTAAGGCGACATCCCCGTGGTTGGCAAGATGGCGTGGTTGTAGGTTATCTCCGCGTGGGCAAGATGGAGATCCCACTGCTGGTCGTCACAAACAATCTTTCAGAGGATATCTCTGAGAGTCCTGTTCGTGACCTTGGTCTGACCATCAGTCTGGGGATGGTAAGACGAGGAGAAGTGGAGTTGGGTGCCATATACCTTGTGGAGCCGTCGCCAGAATCGGCTGGTAAAGCGCGGGTCATGGTCAGATATGATGCTTAGAGGTAAGTCGTGGTCTCACACGACTAGGTTAAACACGATGTCGGTGATCTCACGTGCACTGATGGCATAGCAGCACGGAACAAAGCGTGCACGCTTCGTGAAGCTGTCGATGACAACCAGGATAGCATCATGACCGCAGGGGGTCGGAGGACGAAGAGGACCGATAAAGTCCATCGAGATGGACTGCCAACGACCCTCAGGGATAGGAAGAGGCTGGAGCAAACCATAAGGCAAGTGGTTCGCACTGTTCACCGCCTGACAGGTGGGACACTCTACGACGTAATCGTTCACAAAGTCCTTGCGCTTCGGCCAGACGTACAAGTGGCTCACACGAGGCAACGTTTTGTGGAAGCCCATATGACTGGCGGCTGCCTGGTCATGGAACTCTGCTACTGCCCAGACACGTAGTTGTCTAGTGGAGGGAACGCAAATACGGGGCTCTCTGGTGCCCTGTGAACCGTGCCAGTACACAAGACCGTTGTCCCCGAAAGAGTAGTTCGGAACGGTGTTGCCACTCCGAAGGGTCGCATGGATGTTGCGATAGTTAGGGCAGTGACGGTACTGAGTGCGAAACTCGTCGATCACCGAGTGGTGGACGGTGGTGACCGAAATGGCAGTGAGCTGGAGCTGTTCCTGATCATGGTCAGGGCGTCAGGATAAGGCATATGCGACCCGATTAGCCTCACCCTTTATGTGCTCAGTGGTGAAACTAAACTCGGATAGGTTGCGCCACCAGCGAGCCTGTCGAGGGGTGAGCTTCAGCTATGTCAGAAAAGCCTGGACAACAGAGTTGTTCGTGCGCACCGTGAAGGTAGTGACAATAGTGTCGAGCGGCATAAACTACTGCGAGAACCTCACGTTCATCAGCAGTGTAAGATTATCTCGACGGGCAGGAGCTGACAGGAGTAGAAGGCTATCAGACAATCACCTGAGCGAGACTCGACAGTGCTGTCCTCGGCGATGGTAGGAGAGTAGTCAATACAAGGCTCGTCAGTAGCGGGACGAGTAGGCGTCAAGCGGGAGGCAGTGGTAGGGGTAGGGGATGGGAAGCGAGGGATATGAGGATGAGAGGAATCAGGAGAGGAAGGGAAAATCTGGGAAAGCACTGCTCCTACAGCAAAGTTTGACGCATCAGTGGTAAGGATAAAAGGGCGATAAAAATCGGGTAGGTGAAGAACCGGTGCACATGTCACCGCCTTCTCGAGGGCGCGGAAGGCGTCCTCGTGGAGGGGTGTCCAAGCCCATGGCGGGTTCTGCCGGAGGAGGGTGGAGGTAAGGACGTAGGAATATCTAGCATATCCCTTGATGAAATTACTATAGTAGCTGGTAAGGCCTAGGAAGCTGCGAAGCTGCTTGGCGGATATGGGGATGGGCCACTCCGCAATAGCTGTGATCTTCGTGTCGTCCATGTGGAGACCCTGGTCAAACACGTAGTGTCCTAAGAAATCCACTTTGTGCTGTGCAAAGTGGCGCTTGCTCAACTTGGCGTAGAAGCCATGTCTGCGCAAGCGGTCAAGGACGTCGCGGAGGTGTATGAGATGCTCCTCAAGGGTACGACTGTAGACCAGGATATCGATGAGGTAGACGAGAACGTACTGCTCCAGGATGTCCCTGAAGATGTCATTCATCGCCCTCTGGAAGGTAGCGGGTGCGTTGGTGAGGATCACCGTAAACTCATAGTGGCCGAAGTGCGATCGGAATGCTGTCTTCGGCTGGTCCGCTGCAGCGACGCGGATCTGATGGTAACCGCTACGAAGATCAATCTTCATAAAGAAGCGGTTTCCTACTAGGCGGTCGAACAGCTCGTTGGAACGAGGCATGGGGTAGCTGTTCTTAACCGTGTAGCGGTTGAGACCGTGATAGTCGATGCAAAGATGGAGAGCTTCATCCGCTTTCCGAGCAAAGAGAACGGGTGCACCCCACGAGGAGTTGCTGGGTTTAATGAAACCCAGTCTCAAGAGCTCCTCAAGCTGACGCTCGAGTTCGGTGGCCTCGGGGATCGAGAGTCTGTAGGGTGCCTGGTGGTGAACACGATAGTCATGCACAAGCTGGATGGAGTGCTCGACGTCACGCATCGGTGGGATGCCGGCGTACGAGAACGACGATGGGAAAACATCGTGGTACTCTCGAATGAGGTCACGAACTGCGGGCTCCAGGTCGGCCGTATAGCGTGCGAGTTCCTCAGCGTCAGCGTCGACGCACGACGACGGGGTGGATTCGACGGACGGCGGAGGGTGGGAAGTAGAGATGGGAGCCATGGACATAGAAGGAGGATCTTGCTCCAGAAGGATGAGCTCGGCGTCGGGACAGGGTGGATCATAGTGTAAGAGATCCGTAATGTTCACCATAAAGAAGGTGACGTCCTGTCGGATGAAGTGGGTGAACTGCAGAGGCGAGGTGACAATGATTGTAGGGAATGGTGTGGGCACGGAAGGCTCCGGGGGAGGAGGATCGGGGCGTGGTGTCGTAGTGGTACCTATGAAAGGTACGCGATACGTCTGTCCACACTTCATTTTGAGAACGAGAGTGTTGGTTGCCTAATCGGCCTCAGTGCTGCGGAACCGACGAGACCACGGAGCACTGAGAATGAAATCGTTCCCGTGTCCATCACATCGAAATGTGCAGAGGAGCGGTGGCGGCGGGACGCCGGGGGACGATCGGTCGGCTCGAGGGTGAGGAAGAAGGGGAGCTCGGTGGCCGTCTGATCGAAGAAGCGCTGGGTCTTGTCATCCCCTAGAGTGACGGAGATGGGAGTCGGTGACCCTGTCGTGGGTAAGTGGGCTTCTTTCACCACACGTGGGTGAATGAAGTCGCCCTGAGAACCGGAATCCCACAGCGTTGAGTACACCCTCGTGGAGGTCCCCAGCCGTACTAGAATGATCGGGAGGGTGCGATCAGGGTCAGAGAGGATGGTGAGAAGGCGACGCAGTGCAGCGACATGGAAGGTGAGTCGCTCCTGACGAGCCTGGAGCATGCTCAAATCCGCTGCAACGGGCTGAGCGAATGGCTCGACGCGTCGGGAGTCGCGGTGGGGTAGGAGGGGAGACGGTGGTCTGCGGAGGCGCGGACGGTACTGCGACAGAGGGCTGAGTACACTCTGTTGGGTCCTGTGATACCTCAACTCCAGTAGCGAGAGGGGCAAACCGCGACGGGGATGTCGGGAAGCCGACTCTGAGGAGGGCGCAGGTGTACACTGCACCGTGGCTAGGAGGCGCCGCGGGGATGCGAGGCGCGGGGGGGGGGGACTGAGCACGACGCTGGCGGGAAAGATCAGCGTAGTGGCAGTCAAGGGCGGCGGTGTAAGGGCACCGCGAGGAGGTATGACCGTCCTGGCGGAAGCGCAAACACCCACGCCGGCCCAGAATGGTAGTGTGCTCCTCAGTGGAAAGGAAACCGCGAGGAGGGACGAAGCCCTGAGGGAGGTCCTGTTGAGGGACCTCGGGGGGCGACGCGCCAGCGTGACCAGAGCGGCTGCGTGCTCGGGAGAGGGTGGAGAGGATGAGCTGGAGGCGCTCCACCATAGGGAGGGTAGAGTCCTTCTGGTGGTAGTGGACGGCCTCGCTGAGGTCGAGGTCGTCGCTATGGTCACCTCCTAGCGACAACGGGGCAACAGCGTCCTGCTCACCATACTCGAACGCGCTGAAGCGGCGGGAGAAGTGGCGGCCCTGTTGCGCGGAACGGCGGGGGCGACCGCGGAAAGGGGAACGGCGTTGGGAAGTGTCGTGAGAGGAGGAGGGGGCGTAACCAGTACGGTGAGGCTGGGAGGAGGAAGTGTGTTGAAGATGGGCCCGCATCCGCTGATGGTCCCTGGCAGCCTCGTAAGCCTGCGGGGCCGATGTGAACTCGTACCGCCAGAACTCAGAGTGGTACTCGAGGGGAAGGTTGGCCAAGAAACGATTGATAAGGGCAACCTCGAGGAGGAACGCCACATCACATACGAGGCGGGCATCCTGAAAGACCTGGATGTGGTGATCGAGGCCGGCAGCGCCACCAGAGTCGGAACAACGTGTAGTGATGACACACTCGAAGGCGTCAGTCACGTCATGTCGGGCTCCGAAGCGATCCTCGAGGAACGCCTGGAAATCCATAAAGGTCGGAGTCCGACCCGCACGAAGGGAGTAAGCGTAGAAATCCTCCCAGGTGTCGAAAGGACCGCCATGCAGGCGCGTGGAGAGCTGAGCCAACCACGTGTCGGGTGGGGCGCCCATGAGCTGGAGGGTGCAAGTGGCAGACTGTAGCCACCGAGACACGCGTATGCTTGTACCGTCATACAAGGCAATGTTCGTCAAGCGGAGGAGTGGTGCGCCACCGTTTTGGCGACGAGGAGAGTGGGGAGCAGAGGTCTGCGCTACGGTCGAGTAAGTCGGCACAGGTCCTGGAGAAGGGGGTGCAATTGACTGTCCGCCCGAGCCGCATGGTGGAGTGGCGGGGGGACAGCGGCAGGCTGCGAGGGAGCTGCGGCCGAAGAGGTCGCAACAGCTGAGGGAGTAGGAAGGAGGTAGGATGGGGGTGGAGGGGCAGCGGGGCGGGGGAAGCGAGCCGACAAGAATGGAAGAGTAGAGGAAGAAAGGGGTGCGCCCAAAGGCGTGGCCATCTGTGAGGGTAGGGGTGGCTGAAGGCGTAAGAGGGCGAGGTCGGCCCGGGTCTGGGCAAGCTCGTCCTCGAGACGTCGAACGTAGATCGAGCGAGGAGTGGCAGGAGAAAAAGTGGGGCAAGTGGACACATGAGCGGCCTGGGGCATCCCACACGGGGGAGAGCCAGGTGGCGCTGCGAAGGGGAGGGAGAAGCGGGGCACCTGGAAAAGCTGAGACCATGTCAGCGGGTTGTGGTCCCGTGGTCGTAGTGATCGGAATCTGGGCGGGTGTGCCCGTAGAGTGAGGGAGGGCCTGACCCGTGGCGGTCGTCGCGCTAGGAGCGTGGACGGTCACCAGGATGACCGGATCAGGGGCAGCAGAGGAGGAAGCTCGTCGTGGCCACTATGTCGGAGGACGGGGGACCCGGACAAAAGGCCAGGAGAAGAGAGAGAGTGGGGAGAGGAAGGGCGACTAGTTCCCTGGAAATGCCGCAGGCCAGCAGGCGCGTGGAGAGCTGAGCCACCCACGTGTCGGGTGGGGCGCCCATGAGTTGGAGGGTGCGGGTGGCAGACTGTAGCCACCGAGACACACGTATGCTTGTACCATCATACAAGGCAATGTTCGTCAAGCGGAGGAGTGGTGCACCACCGTTTTGGCGACGAGGAGAGTGGGGAGCAGAGGTCTGTGCTACGGTCGAGTAAGTCGGCGCAAATCCTGGAGAAGGGGGTGCAATTGACTGTCCGCCCGGGCCGCATGGTGGAGTGGCGGGGGGAACAGCGGCAGGCTGCGAGGGAGCTGCAACAGCTGAGGGAGTAGGAAGGAGGTAGGATGGGGGTGGAGGGGGTGCGGGGCGGGGGAAGCGAGCCGGCAAGAATGGAAAAGTAGAGGAAGAAGGGGGTGCGCCCGAAGGCGCGACCATCTGTGAGGGTAGGGGTGGCTGAAGGCGTAAGAGGGCGAGGTCGGCCTGGGTCTGGGCAAGCTCGTCCTCGAGACGTCGAACGTAGATCGAGTGCGGAGTGGCATGAGAAAGAGGGGGGGAAGTGGACACACGAGCGGCGCGGGGCATCCCACAGGGGGGAGAGCCAGGTGGCGCTGCAGTCGTGCGAAGGGGAGGGAGAAGCGGGGCACCTGGAAAAGCTGAGACCATGGCAGCGGGTTGTGGTCTCGTGGCCGTAGTGATCGGAATTTGGGCGGGTGCGCCCGTAGAGTGAGGGAGGGCCTGACCCGTGGCGGCCGTCGCGCTAGGAGCGTGGACGGTTATCAGGATGGCCGGGTTAGGGGCGACAGAGGAGGAAGCTCGCCGTGGCCATTATGTCGGAGGACGGGGGACCCGAACTGGGAGCCAGGAGTAGAGAGAGAGTGGGGAGAGGAAGGGCGGCTAGTGTTCTGGAGTTGTCGCAGGCCAGCGGCAGGAGTCGCCATCTGCGCCTGTAAGGGCGCACGGAGGGAGGTGATGAGGGTGTGCGGATCCCTCTGGGGCTGATGGCCCTGGTTCGTCGGCACGGGTGTGGAGCCCGCTGCCGAGGTTGTCGCCGCCTCAGCGGCTTATGACACGTCGTCGGCCATAGGGAGGTAACGGGCCGGACTAGAGAGGGTCGGAGGAGGTCCGCGTGAGTGGAGGGCGTAGGAGGAGGTCTGCGATAGAAGGCGACGGACGATGCTAGTAAATCGAGCACGGGCGCTGTCAAAGGGGGAGGGGTGGTTCGGATCCAGGGTGGCCGAATGAGAAGGGAAAGTAGGGGGGTTAGGAAGACCCTAAACCCTAGAAAAACCCTAAGAAAACCCTAACCGGAGTTTGAGTGGTTAGGGTAGGGTACCGCTGACCTAATCAAGAAAATAAAATAGCAAGCATAGGGGGGGAAGGCAGGAGGAAAAATAAATGAACAGCGAAATTTCGAAAGAAAAATAAAAATAAATAAGAAAATAAATCAATGCTAAAAATTATTAAAGAAATAAGGAAACAAAATGTGAAGAGAGAAATATATATATATATATATATATATATTTTAATTTTCGGCAGCATTTCCCTACCTCCCATGGGGTCAAGAATATGCCAAGGGAAAGGAGAGACCAAGAGAAGCAGTTTTAGGTTTCAAAATGCCGCAAATTAAAAAAATTCAGAAAATAAATTAATAAATAAGTAGATGAGGAGGTGGAGAGAAATGAAGTATCTGATTTTTTAAAAATTTCGGCAACATTTCGTTACCCCCATGGGGTCGAAGTATGCCGTCAAGAAGAAAGGCTAAGTAAAATGAGGAGATTTTGCCAGTACTTCACTACCCCCAAAGGGTCAAAATGTGCTGAAAAATACTATGTGAAAGAAAAAACAAAAAATTTCGGCAGCACTTTGTTACCCCCACAGGGTTAAAATGTGTGCCGAATGCAAGAATGACCAACTCCTAATCAGATTTAAGGGTGCCGCAAAGAAATTCGAATTTTCAAAATAAATAAAAAGGAAATAAAATAAATTAAAAAAATGAGAGAGGAGGAGGGGGAAAAAGATAATTCGAACTTTTGGAGAAAAGAGAAGATTTAAATCAAAGAGACAGAGAAAAGAAGAAAAACAGAAAAATTCGAAGTAGGGGGGGCCAAGGGGATGAAAAAGTGATGAAGAAGAGAGAAATAGGTGAGAGAGAGAGGAAGAGTGAAGTGGGAGATGGGGGAGATGAGATTAGTAGAAGATGGTGAGTGGGGAGGAGAGGAGAGAAAAAGGTAGTGGGAGATGAGTGAAGAGGAAGGTGGGAGGAGGGGGGTAGTGGTAGAGTTAGAAAGGATGATTAGATGATGGGGGGAAGAGAAAAGGGGTTGGGGAAGGGTAGGTTAGTGGAGAGAGATAATACCAGGCTCTTGGTTGGCCAAGAGCAAAGCACTAAGATCCACAGGATCTTGGCCTTCAAGGTGCTGCTAGCCTGATGCCACAACAATAAAAAAATGATGATGATGATCTAGAGTTGGCTGAGATCTTGATCATCCACCCTGCTGCCACAGTCACACAGCCCCCTAGCCAGGGGGGGATCTTGAGCTGCTGCGAAACTGCTGCTGCAGCAATAGAAAAATAGTAAAAAAAATAATGTGGCGCAACCCCCTAGCCAGGGGGGTCTTCAGAGCAGGCTGCCACGTGGCACTGCACATGGCCACGTGCGCAGGCAGCAGCAGCCACAAGGGGGTGGGGGGGGGGGGGCAAATAGCAGCCCGGCCGTTGCTGCCCTGCTGGCCGCTGCTCGCCGACGGGGGTTGGGGGGGGTAAATAGTTGGCACGCACCTTGGGCCCCAACGCCAGCAGACCCCAGTTGGCCCAAACGACATGACCGTTTGGGCCTGGCGGCGCTCTTGAGGCTGCCGCCCGCCGGTATGAACGACCATTTCACGGTTCAGCCCATGGCGCAGGAGGCCACTATTGAGGCCGACCGGCCGCCGGACTTCAACCGCAGCGAGCCACACTACCAAGGCATACACACAGTATGGCGAGTGTGTTACAGGAGCAGCTATGCACGCGCAAGGCCAACAGCTGCCCTGGTTCAAACCCCGGCAGCATCAAGATCCCGGATCTTGATAATATAATCCGGGAGCGGAGCGGAGCGGGGCGGGGCGGGGCAGCGGGGCACCGTGGCGTGCACGTGTCCGGCGGCCTTGGCCAGCGCACGCGCGCGCGATAGCAAGTCCTTTTTCCGCCACGTGTCGCTCTCCTGGTGCAGCTTTTTGTCTTCCCTCGTTTTCGTCGAAAACCGCCCGAAAAACAGCCAAATACCCTGCTATCGGTTTTTGCTGTTCTCCTACTGTGCGGGGTGGTGGGTGGGAGCGGGGAACGTTCCCGCTCCGATACTAGTGTGGTGGACCCACCAGGTGTGGTGCTCCGCCTAGGATAGAGATGAAGATGGAGGAAGAAGGGGGAGCGACATGGCACAGCGCAGCTCCCACGCTAGACTCCAACGCACATACTCCAACGTGTGCGAGTGTAGAATGATCTCACAAACAGACAACCGCTGGGGTATAACCCAGCGGACTGACTGGACCGGACTGGGCTGGCTGGTACCGACAGAGGTACCGGCCTGGACTGAACTACCCCGAATACAACACAGGCCTGTGAGAACAGGCCAAGGGGCTGGTCTCACAGGCCAACCAGAGGTCCGCTACACAGGCCATGGCTAGGAGGGGTATTGGGGGATCTTTAGAGGATGGGTGAGAAGTGTCCTAGCCATGGCGTCCACGGCCATTCATGTAAACGGGATACGGTCGGACAAAATCAGGGTGACCTGATCGGTAAGGCAAGGATGTCCCCTCTCGCCAGCACTGTATGTGATCTACATAGAGTCATTGCATGATATTTTGAGAGGGGACCGGAGGTTGGAGGGTTTGCGGGTAAGTTCGGGCTGTGCGGTATAAGTCCTCCGCATTCACAGATGATACGGGTGCCAACATTCGCCCCACTACACAACAGTTGGTATATTTGAAGGACGGCCTGGATATTTTTTGCCGCTTTTTCAGGGCCAAGAGTCAACTGGACTAAGTCCCAGGCCATTCTCCCCTCGGATACAAAGCCGCCAGAGGGTTGGGATATCCCCACAGTGGGGGAAGGAGAATGTATGTGTTTCCTGGGGGCCACGTTGACGCTGGGGCGGGGGGGAGTGGAGCAGATGGCAAATGGAGTAGTCACAGCAGTGGTCAAGAGTAATGCATGGAGCAAAAGTGTATGTCTTGGAGTCTTTAGTAAAGCCCTCGTTATCAAAAATTATGTCTTGGCTACGCTGTGGTTTGCAGGAGCTATCCACATGCCAGGAAAACACACGTTTGCATATCTTAAATGAGCCATCCAAGCATATCTGTGGTCAAATGATGCGAGGGCTCATGATTCTATCACCCGGATAGCGTGGAAGAAACTCATTCAACCGAGATGTGAAGGCGGCCTTGGACTGTTGGACCCGAGGCTGCAGATGATGGCATTACAAATTCGACATTTGATCCGGTTTTTGCTGAGAACTGGAGGGGAGCAGTGGGTGCAACTGGCATGGCAGCATTTAGCCCACACCCGCAGGTTGTCCCTGACTTGGTGGAAATCTGCCTGTTGAGTACAGGCCTAATTGGCCATCTCAGAAGGGACACAGTCTGGTCCACCCCGCTTGCCATTTGGAGGAAAATTGAGCTTCTGAACCAAGAACCGAAAACGGCGGATGCAGTTTATAATCAACTACTGTTTGGTAACCGCTTCATTTGTGACAGCCAGGGTGATCCACTCCAATGGCAAGGACAGGGAGCCTTTGGGAGGCAGTGGGCGGAGCATGGCACCTACAAGATCGGCTACTTATGGAACGAGTTGACCAACTCATGGAGGCAGTGGGCGGAGCATGGCACCTACAAGATCGGCTACTTATGGAACGAGTTGACCAACTCATGGAAATCTGATGAAGAAATGGCCCATATTCTCCCGTACCAGGTTAGTAGAACTCAAAGGCTGCAGGAAGTGAGGGAGGCCATCCCTACACAATAGATAGCCTTGATGCAACAGGAAATTCTGAACAAGGGGGAGTGGCTGAAACTCAGAGGTGAGGCTCAGCCTAAGGTAGTTTACTTGAGGAGGATGCGCCTCAGGACCGTGCCAAAGTGTCCGAGTGGACAGTGAGCACAGGTTGGCGGGATCTGGGCGAACCACTGCAGCCCAAGGGCAGGGGAGACTTACAACCTCAGCGACAGCTGCCAAGAGATGCCATGGAAAGTATAATGGTCTGCAAGGATAGCCAGCATTCGGATCAGTTCAGGTCATTCTGCATTTCAACATGCAAGAGGGATCTCGCATATGACCCGCAAGAATGGGCATGGGCACTCCAAAATCATCTCAAGAAGAAGAAGATCGGTCTGCACTGTGTTACAACGAAGCAAATCTACAGATCCATCTTGCCCCGGGAGAATATATGGGAGGAGCTTCAGACACACTGGGCAAAGAGGGACTGGCTGCTGCCAGCGCAGTAGCAGCGATGGACAAGAAAACAGTGGAGAATTCAGTGTTCGATCTGGACTGCCAGTCCTGATCAGAAGCATGCAGGTCTCCTTTGGCAGATTGCCCACCTTGCTGTGCCCACCGCAGAGTGGCAGACATCGAAGAGTCAATACAAGGAGTCTTCCTGCCCAGCGGGATGCGAGGCAGTGGAGACTATCCCACATCTCTTCGTCCAATGCCCACTTGTCCAGCCGTTTTGGGAATGGTGGGCAAAGAAGATGGCGGCCAAGACTCCATTGCAGGTGGATGATAGCTATGGTACATTGAAACACTATCCTCTTGTCCTAAACTATTGGACGCAACTAACTACTATATACATCTACCAGTTGCTCTACTCGTAACAACCTATTGTCCTAAACTATTGGACGCAACTAACTACTATATACATCTACCAGTTGCTCTACTCGTATTGTTACGAGGGCTAGTGCTGTAGCAATGGACCAAACTGGATGTTGCCAGTCCGGTCATTCCTGTATATCAGGTCCGAGTATGAGCCCCACCTTTTCCAAAACCGCTCCTCCCCATTTTGCCCATACTGAGAGCATCTGCGAAAGTCACACACGATCCCAGTTGTCAAATTGTCCCGAGTCTTGCTCTTGAGCGATGACAGCGATCCTTGCACTCTCTGCCTTAACAGTGGCTCTTAGTGTTGGGCCAAGCAAGATAACAGCTGTATCGGGAAGAGTGAAAAAATATGAAAGAAATGGTATTTGCCAGGGTTGCAGAATTAATATACAGAAATTCATAGCAACACAGGGAGTAGGGCTAGTAAGAACACACAGTATACACGCTCGGATATAAGGTCATAGGGACTGTAGGTGGATGAACCCACTGATGAGCAGGGCTGACAAGATTTTGTTAGCGCTTCTATTTGGTGGTTGTCTTGGATAGGTTGATGGGCTCACCCGTTGATGGGTGGAGTTTGTGGGTTTGCTCCGTTTTGTACTGTGTTTTAGGAATTATCATTAGGTATCTTTGCGTGGTTGGGCCTATGGTAGTACGCTAGGGTGATTACTTGCAGCTTTTTGAAGCGCAAAGATAGTGTTGGTGGTCATTTCTGATGAGCCTTTTTTGGGCTAGCGGGCCAAGGTGGCTAATCGAAATGCTGACCTCTGCACCCGTCCTTTTAGGGGGGTCCTCTGCTATGCAACAGGGTACCACGAGTGTTTCCCCGCTTGCAGAGGAGGCCTACCAAAAGGAGGTGGTGAGAGAGGACCAGTATATCTACTATCCCCCTCTTGGAAGGTGTCTAGCACCCCAAGGGTAAGGCTTTCTCCTCTTTTCTGTCTCCCCCTTATGTGTACTCATGCTTGCCAGTGATAAGCAACCGGACTGCTGCCCCCCAGAATAGATGGGGCCTTTGTGTTCATAAAAAAAAAAAAAAAAGGAACTGCAAGGTACCTGTTTTTTTTGCAGTTTCGAACTGCTCTAGGCCCGAACTTGCAGTCTACTGTTATTCCTGCGAATTCGAAACTGCACACCGCACCTGGGCGTAGTTATTTCTTTGTTTTTTAATAAGCACGGTGTAGTGCTAATTAGACCGAGTACCAACTTCCGCAGCTTGAACCTGCGCTCAGCACTGTGCCCAGCCTATGCATGGCCTCCTTTACTACTGTGTTTTTCGGAATGTGTTAGGTGCGCTGGCAGTTCAAAATCAGTGCTGATTCGAACTTGTTCATGGAAAATGTGGAAGGATCCACAAACTTGTCTTCCGCTGTAAAAAAAAGAGAAACTTGTCTTCAACTAAAACCCAAGAAGTTTGTGGCTAGCATTGGTCCACAATGCGAAATATAATATTTTTATTCTCAGGACATGGGTTCTTTTCAATTCTGCTCTGTGACAATCCAACAGGCGCTGCACCAACCCTGTGTCAGAATGAACTGTCCAAGTCGCATTTTCCCTCTGTTGTTGTTGAAACTATCCAAGTCACTTTTTCCAAAACAGCCTGGCAAAATGGAATGCCTTGGTATGAACAGTTGCAGAGGCGCATTCACCGAGAAACCTGTAGGTTCAAAGTCGTAGTAGGATTTACTGTCACAAGTTCACAACAATGCGCACTACATAGAAGTCGCGACAATGGTTCATCACCCTCAGGCTTATGACTTCACTGCTCAAGGCCTCCAAATTCCTCCCAAGAATCCGGGAGAAGTGTTTCTGTAAACCAGCAGTACTTTTCCCTGCTGTTTCTCTCCAACACAGCGATCAGTGCGCTTCGTCTTTTGGGGCTCAGCCTACCGAAACGAGAAGGCTGCCTGGGCCAGAAAAAGAGATTCTATTTCATAGCTGTACCAGTTCGACGAAAGTTGGTGTCCGGCAGAAATCTTAATTGGGAAAAAGATACTCACAAGTACTGGTGGTTGAAACCACCAATCCCGTTGCCAGCTACATTGTTCCAACATATGCTAGTTCGCATGACTCAAAATCACCGTCCAGGCTTACTGGAGGAAAAGGCTGCCAGCCCCTGCCAAGATTGTACCCGTGACTATCCATTTTTTAAATGATCGAGTGGTGCAGCACATCAGAAAAAAGCAGGAGACTTAGAGAGACTGGTCATTTATCCACCTGCCCCTTTACCAGCTTCCTTCTTCTGCTGGCCAGTTAAATAACCAGTACCTTTCCCAGGCAAACTTTTGCCGCGGATTTTTTTTGTTTTGGGTTTATTATTATTATTATTATTATTATTATTATTATTATTATTATTATTATTATTGTCAGGGTTCCTTCGGCCAGACGGAAGGAAGCGTGTGTTTCATGATGTAATATTTTACTCTGACTTGCCGGTGGAATAGGAACCGGACTGACACTCCCGAGAATGGAAATGAAGCCAGGGCCGTAAGGACCTGTTTCGCCACGGATTGTCTACCACTGCATTCTTTGGGGGGTTGGCCTCCTGGACCTTTTTGCCTGGCGGTGCCAGCCGAAAAGGAAAAAAAGAAAAGAGCATTGCACTGGTTCGTTTTGAACTTGGTGTGCAGCAGAAATCTTCCACTGGAAAAAGAGGCTCAGAGGTACTGGTGTTGCCTGGTAAGATAATGGCCACCACAGCTTGGTTTTAATAGGGTCAGGCAGCAAATCACATTGGAAAAGAGAGGCTTAGAGGGACTGGTGGTTGAACCACCAGCACCAGTACTTCAGGGTCTCTTTTCCGCATGCGAATGTGTGCTGTGTGCCATTAGAAAGCAAACCAGTCCGGCGTTTTTTGGCTGGTGCTACCAGTCATGTTGGTCTGGTAGGCCGGCCCCTGAAGGATGCGGCATGTTAATGGTCACGTTGGGAAAAAATGGCCGGTACTGGTGGTTTAAAGAATCTGGCATGGTCTGATGCGTGAGATCTGCAGCGCAAGCAGAAAATGCATGTGTTGCTTGAGGCTTTGAGCTGTTTGGAGATGTGTTTTCATGATAGGCCCTGGCACCACCTGCTCAATTGTCACTCATGGCCGGTGGGGCTTGTGGGGGGAAACTACACAGCAGGAAAAGGAAAGATGAAACAACAGTGAAAAGCAGTTACCATTTCCCCCCCCACGCAAGCTGTACAAAGAGGGCCCCACTGGTCTGCTGTCATAGAACTGCCTGCTCTGTTCCTCAGCCATAAGCACGCTCTAGTGGCAAGGTGAACTTGCCGTACCGCTGCTCCCCCTCTGACATTGCACGTGCACGCCTCACCCCTCTACTCCCCCCCAACTTCTTTCCTCTGTGAGAATCCAGCTCAAATCAAACATTATAACCTTTCGTACTTATGTTTTATTTATATTACCTGATCTGGCAGACCTGAATCAAGAAGGTCACTCAGCTGCCTCAGCATTAAATAATTAACTCTTGTCTAGGCAGGCCAACTCTGTTGCAGATGGCACAACTGGATTGTGGATATGGTTCAGCCTCATGAATCCAAAATACAGTTAGCCACATTCACTGCATAAAACTAGCTTCTTGCTTGAAAAACAAAACAAAATTGGTCTGCCGTTGGGGAGCTCCTCCTGCTGAAAACCGTCCCAACATCATTTATAATGACCCTCCTTGGAGCAATAGGACGGGACCGTCAGCATTGATTGCCCCAACCCTCAGGTGAAGGATCAACTGTCTGAGGACGCGATGCAGATCTCTCGAAACTAACACCAGTCGGCACGATAAACAAGCAATTGCTAGCCCTTCCCCAGTCCCTGCAGCCCTACCCAAACAATAACCAACCAGATCAGTCCATGCCGAGCTCAATCAGTGCTTCCCCTGAAGGCCATGGGTCAGAGAAGTCTGGGTATGGCTGGGACCGCCAGGAGTTATCCCATTCTTCCTTTTTCTTGAATTGGATATATGGGAGTTCCCCTTTCCCAAAATGGATTCGCACAGATGGGCCTAGCTTAGTTGGTACACTCATGAACTCTTGAAATACAGACCCAAGTTCGAATCCAGATGTAATCAGATGAACAGAATAAAATAATTCTGAATTACCTGGGGCCGGTCAGTTCAATGATGATATCTAAAGGCCATCGCCCTTTTTTTTTTTTTCAATAGATTCATTCATTGCCCTTTCTCCAGTGCCCCCCCCCACCCATCCTTCACCAAAGTTGTGTAAGATTTTGGCCTTTTTCTCTGGTTTCTCTCTCCTTCCACTTCCTAAACGAAGTATTCCATCGTTAATTCCACCTCCTCCCTCTCTATGGAGCATCTGGCTTCCCAGAGAGGCCATTTAATTGGAATTTTCTCCATCCGGAAGAGGTTGTCCAGAAAATGGTTCTTGCATGGTTTGTCGGACTTTGTCCAGCTCACAAACTGCAAAGGTGAATTGACCTCCAGTGCCAGCTCCACGCTGAGTCCTCTGCGACCCCACCCCATTGTGCATCCCGCCATCTGCAGATCCTAACCACCTTTGATCACTGTGTCACCATAAAAATGCGTTCAATTGTCTAGCTGTATTTGCGGAATGGAAACCTGCAGAGGCCCTCTTGCACCGTGGCAGAGTCTTGCCCTTTCACTCTAATGCCGTTCTGTCCAGGATGCAATCCAATGTGGGGAGGCATCTCAAAGCACTCTGTGATTGTGGGCCCCAGTGCTTTGCTGCTTTGAGGGAAGAGTACGCGGACCAGTTAATTCCCTCCAGCTCCTGGATGGGAAGCTGAAGATGCTTCTGCCACCACTCTATGTTTTATTTATTTATTTTTTTGGGGAGAAAGCCTGTGGGCCCTACCAGAGGGGGTGGTATGAGCAGCCCCGGCTGCTCCAACGATTGGTGGGGAGCTACACCTGCTGGAAACCGGGTCCAGCGTCCCTTTACACAGGTGATAGTTTCCCCAAGCTTCATCCACCAGCATTGATTACCCGGGACGCCCCACCACTCTAAAATAATAACTGTCCTACTGTTTTTTTTTTCTTCCTGTGTAGCTTTATGGTGTAGTCCCATATAGAGACCTGGTCACTTGAGGCCAGATCCCACTGGCACTCCAGGGGGTCCAGTGGGGGGTTCTGTAGACTCGTAGTGAGCTAGAACACCAGCCACTCTTCTCAGGATTCAGGGCCCTGATATGATATCGGCTATCCGTGTCCACTTGGTCATCTCGTCCTCCTCACTGGATACTCACGACAGCTTCCTTTCAGGGGCTACTACATTATAGGAGTCAGCCTGAAACTGCCCTTTCCCTCTCTTCACTTCGCCTGCCACTACGTTTTGTGCTGAGACTGAGGGCATACTCATGCCAGAACTTGTTCAATAAAATGTGGCTGCATTTCCAGTCCGATAGATCCTGGGAAGTCTTTACTTGAGTATGCCCTAACATAACAATCAACTTTCAAAAACTTTCTATCATGAAATTCAGTAGTTGCTTTGTGATCATGCATGATATTCTCAGCCGAAGCCTGGTAATGGCCCCAGCTATCGACCGCGGAAAAAAAGAGTAGAAACGTTTGTAGTCAGATGAATTTGGGCGCTCCTGTAGTAGCCCGTACGTTTCCTAAAATCATGGCACGTTAATGGGCACTACTCTAGGAAGGACTGGTGGTTTAACAATTTTCAATGAAAGTCTCTGACAAGCGGTCGCTGTCATCGGTTTTGCAACATACTGCGCATGAACAGCTAGCAGGCCAGCTCGTGACATTTCAAACGTGGAGGTTGGGATTCCTTGCAGATTTCCATAGGAGTGGAATCCAGTCCTCAAGGCTGAAATGGTTCCACTGTAGGAAATTGAACAATGAAAGGAACTTTTTAAAGAGAGTGCTCACGACTGAAACCGCTCGATTTGGAGCCCCTAACATTATTGGATCGATCTGATTCCATCAGGGTTCGAGCTCATGACGTGTTGATGAACAGTTATATCAGCATAAATGTGTATCATTCAGCCACAAGGGTGGGGATTTCTTTAAAGGGGGAGTTTGAAGTTCAGTCTCCTCTAGTTTTCTTCTTCTCTGAGCTCCAATTACCAGCAACAGGCTTGTCATTCTCTTCCAGACAGAAGTCCCATGCATTAAAACCATCAGTGTGACGTACTGCCCTTGAAGTCTCTGGTTTTTTTTTTTTTTTTTTTTTTTTTGGGTAAACATCAATGACGGGAAGTAGGGTAGGTGCTGATAAGAGCAGACACCCCCTGTACTACCCCCGCTCGTTAAATGTCTCCGTTCCATTGGTGGGGAGCTGAACCTGCTGGAAAACGGGTCCAGCATCCCTTTACATCATAACAAGGAGCCAGATGATATGATATGTTATACATGTCGTTATGTCAAGTTATATATGATGAGCAGCATTGATTGCCCTCTTTGCAAGGGGATTGACTGCCCATCTATCTCAGAGGACGGCTAACACGTATGAACTAACCCTTCCATAACACCAGCCCGTCAATTCACCTAACCTCCTACAAAGCCCCTAGTGAGAGAGAGCCTCCAGACCCCTCCAATCCAGAGAAACTCCCAGCTCAGCCTCCTATCCCACCACACGTCAGTTCGCAATTGTTATATATGCATTATAAAAAACGATGGCCACCACCTTACTCAAAATGAGAATCTACCTAACAAACGCCTCGCCCATTCAGATCACTGCACACACCAGAGCACAATCCTGAGGCTATTGACCGAGAACCCACTCAATCGCCAACAAAAATTCTTCAGAAAAACCCTAAGGGTGCAGGCGGTGTTCTAAATTCTAGCAATGGGAGAGAATCTCCCCCACAGGCAATGGGACGGTGTCCCTCCACTTTCCCCGTGAGACCAAGCAGTGCAGGGGAGAGTCTTGCACTGTCATCAATCAACGCAGCCCCTGCAGCTACCCTTACTTTGGCGGTGAGAAAAGTGAACCTGGTCATATCAAACAGGCATCGAGGGTAAGAACATCACATCACAATATTATTAGTTGTTATTTCATTGTGATCGTCTACTCAGGGAGGAAGATATCCCCTACAGACTATTGTACATCATTGCTATTGTTGTGTGATTAGCAGCCTTGCGAGCTGCTCCCTGGGCGCCCAAATTAGGGAGTGTGTGCTGAGATGGCAGAAGCAGACCACCACCCAATCCCGCCAGCTCATCCCCCAAAAGTTAAACCATGATCCGTTCCCAGGGACTTTGCCCTCCCTCCCCCTTTAGTCCAACCTAACCTATACCCAATCTCGCTCTCCCCCAGGGCACCAAGGTTTCAGCATGGTACAGTTGGCAACGGATGGCAGCATCAACATGAGGCAGAGAGGCGCAGAGAGCATCTCCAGCACAGGAAAACGCACATGGAATGAATTGCCCGCGTGATCCGTGCCCATGGTCGGCCGTATAGTTCATCGGGCGAGCAACTTCCCTGATCGGGCTGTCAGGGCACATCCGCAGGGAAGAAATTTGATGCACCGTCACAAGTGGAATTTGCCCTGTATTCTTCGTCGCAACCTTCCGGGAGAGTGCAGGGTCCAGTCGATGCTTGCCGTCCCAATCCTGCCTCTGGCTGCTGCGGGGACCTTTGTTCGCCTCACCATGAAGGTCTGAAACCCCAGCGGCCGTCCTGCCAAGCGCCTGACCGATCACCACTTCAACCGTGTCAGTCGTCTGCAGGTTCTGCATATGAAGGTGGTCCTGTGTCTGACCGCCACATAGGGTGTTGTCCAGCATTCCTTCAGCCTCCCGGTAGTCCTGATTCAGTATTGTGTCGTTGATCAGGCAGCTGCATTGCGGCCCCTGGATTGTGACAGGGCAGCTTTAATCCACCGGTGAGTTGTCGAGGGTGATTGCCTACAGTTGTTGTTGTGCTATGACTTGTCGCAGCTTCTTCAATTGCATAAGGCACTCTTGTATATCATTTGTAACTTGCTCCTCATCGAGTGCCCAGTGATGAGGTAGCAATCTCTCACAGCTCATCCCCCCATCCAACGAAGGTGTTTTCTGCCTCTTGTAGCATCACCAGTGGCAGGCTGCCCTGTGCTTGCAGTATCGTCACAACTGTTTCTTGTATCTGTTTCTTGTACATGCCTATAATTTCTGTCGCTGATGCCGTGTCCCACCATGATGAAGACGAGGTGAGCTCCTGCACAGTGGGGTGCCGCAGGTCAGGAGGGGTGCCCTGCCCACCCTCATCATTGGTGCCCATTATCGCCAGCCGACAGCTCTTGAAGGCGACGCACTGATGACACTCACCTGTCGATGCTGTAGGCTCCGTAGTCAACACCCCGATATCTCTCCTCGTTGTTGTAGTCGTGATTCGTGTCGCTGATGTCGCTGATGTCGCCCGCTTGTACGCTGGCGTCAGCGTGCCGATCTTTCCTACACTTGGATTCTCCACTCCGACCATGTTGAGGGACTGGGGGATGTCGACACTAGAACTCGAAGGAGATGCCGATCACAGCGATGGCATCTCCCCAGACTTCGCGCAGATCCTGGCGGACGGGCCTTGCCATCCGTGGGTCACAAGCGCTAGCGCTCCGCCACTCTCTACTGCCGTGGCCGAAGTCTCTGTTTTTTTTTTTTTTTGTTTCGTTCATTGAATTTCTTTCCTATACCATCAGTAGTTCCAACTGGCCTGAATTCTTCTCAGGTTACCTTGGAGTACCACAGCCGTAAGATTCCGCTGCAACCATGAGATGTTTTCAGGATTCCTCCCTCCTTTCCTTTTCTGAGCGCTAAAAAGACCTGACAAATTGTGTCAGGGTGCAATGATCCATACAGTCTAATAGTGTCGACTTTGCTAGCAGCGTCGGTCTTGTCTTTCCTTTGGTGTGCACTGCTCTTGAGATGCCTCGTTTTATTCCTTGGTCATCAAGTTGGGATCACACCAGTTGATCCTGACAACGCCAGATGGATAAGCAATCCTGTGATTGCAGCTGTCTCGGGACTGTGATTTGATAGTTCCAATTTGGCACACACTGGAAAACTGTTGAGCTATAGGGTGGGAGAACTGTCAAGCTTGCAATATGCTTCACATGCAAGGGTTGGAGAAGGGGAAGTACCAAGGGGTGTTGCAAGATGCCTCACGTGCAAGGGACGAGGGGAGCGGCAGTGCTGAGCGGGCACAAGGCATTTGGGGAAAAGGAGAGTGTTGACGGGGTGGTTGGTACTAAGGGAGTGGCAAGGGGAGTCATAGGGTCCTGTATATGCATGAGGGAAGGGAGTGCTTAGGGCATTGCACAATGATTTGTATTCGAAGGGGTGGGGGATGCCGAGTGTTGAGGGGTCGTAACATGCTTTGCATGAAAGTGGGATGAGTGGAATTGTTGAGGGGGTTTGCAAAATGACACAAACAACATGCTCAGAGAGAGAGAGAGAGGGGGGGAAGGAGGGGGGGGAGGGGAATGGGATTGTAGTCGCCATCTGCAGAAGCAGTGATGGATCACACGTGGCTATTAAAACTTCGGATAGCGACAGCCTAGGTAGAGCCTAAAAATGGGAATCACAGCAGCATCCAAATCACCCTGCAAATGGTTGTTTCCAATAGGAATCACAACCGCATCCAATTGACCCTGCAAATGGTTTTTGACAATGAGGACCTGTCAGTGGCTGCTGCAATTGCTGCTTACAACATAGGTGTTGTCTGAGACAATGCAGCATGATGCGAGCACCCCCCAAAAGGGTGGAAGAAACATGCCTCACTTTGTTACTCTTCTCCTGAGGGCTCCATATTTGCATGTCACAAAGGGTAGGGCCATGTAGGGGTAGCCATGGCAGGCCTGAGTCTGTGACTTCGGGAGGACAACGTTTACTTTTTGGTTAGATGACCACGCACTGTTCCCATTTCTGGCAGTTCAAGAGGGGAAAATCCAGGGCTACTCTGGTCGCATCTCTGGGAAAAGGAGGCCGAGCATTGTGATAGCCATCCAATGGTCCAGTTCGCCAGCTGCAGATTCTGTTTATTGCCACTGCTGACAAGTGTCAGGCCATCAGCAGACCACCCTGCAGGCCTTGTGTACACCAGCGCAGGTCAAGGTCGCTTTTGCATACCCTGGTAGTTTAAGGGGTTCCATAGAGTATATGCATCATTATGCGTTAATGCATCCCTCATCCTTGCACATGTTCTTTTTGCCTTGTGAGCAAAACTCAGATACATCATGAAGTTTATACCAGGGTTAATATCAGGTGGCACACACACCAAATGGGCTTGTAGAGAATTTTATAACCTTTGCATTACCAACTTGCCATGTACTATTACCTGAGTTCTACCCCTGTCCATATACATTGAGGGACTCCTCCCTCTCGTAAGCCTCTCTTCACACTTCTGAAACTCTCCCTTCCATGTATGACAATTGGAGGCGTTGCAGGTTGATGATTGCATGCCTGCCGTGCTCTTCGCTTATTTGTTTATGTTCTAGAATCTAGATGTATTTCCCAGATGTTGGGTGCTCCTTCCGAACTGTATGGTGCTTAGACTGCTTATAGGCCTGATAGGCACTGGTTACTGTTGAATGACCTGTCTGTTGCATGGCCTAGCATCTAGCACTTACAATCCTTATCTTTTATGGAGGCCGTCTACACGTGTTCACCTCCTGGAAGGATACTCTGAGACCGTTACAATTTGGGTCTGTTACAATTTAGGTAACTTTCATTAAAAGTGGACCCAACCGTCTGGCCAAAGACAGAACAAGGCCTTACAGAAACCGTTGCGAAACTCAGGGCATAACTTGTCAATGAAGAAACAGAAGCCAATTTCAACTGGTGGCCGGCAGGATCTCATAAACCTTCCAGCCTCTTTGTGCAAGCAGTCATCGTAACGGGACACAGGCTTACAACTGTCTTGAAGCATGTGCATCAGCGTGACAGCTCCTTTTGTAAAACTGTTCTGATTTCTGTGCCACACAGCTCTGTCCCGATGGAGCACTTTCCAAGCTTTGCTGAGCCAAAATTACAAACTGATAGAGTCCTAAAAAGAAAGGATGCAGAGTGTGTACATTGCTCTCTCCAGAACACCCGGAAATGAAGAGATCTGCAGCTTCATAGGTTGAAGGCTATGGAGACGAGAGATATGATTATGCTTTCTCACATCTCCCCTACCACTCACCTGACCAGTTGGCATATATGTGCACTTGTGGTGCAGTGGAGCCCAATTCTCCACAACTGGTGACTGAGCTGAGAATCAAGTGGTCGGGGGTTTAGGCAGTTCTTCATATAACTGATAGAATCTCTCTCTCTCTCTCTCTCTCTCTCTCTCTCTCTCTCTCTCTCTCTCTCTCTCTCTCTCTCTCTCTCT
>BFEA01000323.1:330947-347182 GCA_003427395.1 Chara braunii | reverse complement strand
CACACACACACACACACACACACACACACACACACACACACACACACACACACAGAGTGATAAAAAAATGAGCACATTCAGCTTTCTCTGTAGTGTGGCACGTCAGTATACTCATGATCAGTCCAGATGCGTTTTACTGACCATATACAACAAGCCTTCATCCCTGCACCTGACCTGGACTTTCCGAGCATCTTCTGACAGCCTGTGTTCCCACAGTTCAGCATTCAACGCACGGCAGCTTGAGGGACAAGTTTATGGAACTGAACGAGTGTGTGGAGAACGACGTGGTGGGTATTATGAGGTGGACTTGGTCAATAATGATATCCGACTCCAACTTCCGGCTTTTGCCATGTCTGCAACTCTAGATAGGAATAGAGCCAGGAAAAAAAAAAAGAAAAAAGATAGGAACAGAGTCAGAGATGTTTAATGGGTGAAGGCTCCTGGGAGATAGGGTGAGGGGGAAGAGAGAAAGCAGAAGTGGGCCCTTTCCTTCAGGGCATCAATTTAAACTGAAAGGATAGAAGAAAGCTTACCACGCCCCTGCACAAGGATAACGCACACAAATCAAGGAACGGTTCAAAGTTGTTGGGGGGGGGGGGAAAGGAGTGGGTCCCTGTTCTTCAGAAAATCTGTTGAAATTGGAATTATAGTATTATATACAGAAAATTACCATCGCCCGACAAAAATTAAGAAATGAAATGGTCCTTAGAGGCTTAGACTCCTTACTTAATTTTATGCTAAGGAAGAAAGACAGGGGCCATCCTTCCCTGTCGGTGAATCTACGCACATAAAACTGTTAGCAAACAGATCATGAGTTCGAACTTCCAAACGCTGCTGGATACAATAATGTGAGGGGATACGCTGCTACACCCTTTGAAAAGAAAGAACGAAAGAGTGGGGGCCAGGATCACCCTGCTGGTATGCTGAGCAGCCTAGCAGGCAGTCGACCATTGTGTTGACCATGCATCCAATTTTTCCTCAATTAATTATAACAAACTTTTTTGTCAGCGTAAATGAGTACACGTTTTTTCTTATATAAAAAAAAAAAAAAAGGGCAACGGCCTCTAGATATCATCGTTGAGCTGACCGACCCCAGGCAATTCAAAATGATCTTATTCGGTTCATCTGAAAGTATCTGGATTCGAACTTGAGTCTGTATTTCAACAGTTCAGGGGTGTACCAACTGAGCTAGGTCCGTTGGTATACAGTTTTTTTTTTTCGCTACTCCTTTGACAGCCATATTACCACAAAAGAGTGGAAAAAGATAAGTTTTTAACCACTTGTAAAGTTGTTTTTTTTGCGAAACTTTACCGGTCTTGTCCGCTGTTTTTGTTTTGGGGAGCGTTCAATTTTTTTTTTTGCTTGCATGTTCTTTTCCACCAGCGATGACACCGTGGGAACTGCTCCATGGGATTGTAGCCAGTAGAGGTCAAGTGTCCTAGATGCAAAAAAGAGAAAGAGACCGCGGGGCACCTGTGGTGGGGGTGCATCTAGTCTCATCGAATTTGGGAATCGTGGAGTTCTCATTGGGCTAATTTTTCCAAAAGTAAGATCATATAGGGTGAGTTGTTTGTGATAGATGGCATCCTGCCACCAAAAGTGTCTTACAGGAAAGGATGGGCCTATGTGGCTTTGGCTGCAAGGGCAGCCATTATGAACGTCATCTGGAGCTGGAGAAACGACAGGCTGTTCAAAAATAAGTTTTATTCAGATGTCACCACCTTACAGTGGATCCTGGACCATATCAGAACGATGATCTGGCCGGATTGGAATAGAAGGAAGCAGAGAAGGTCTAGATATTGAAGGTAGACTGGTAAGTTGGAGATCTGATGGGGGGATATCTCTCACCCCTTGGTTGCTGGGGCCTAGGCCTCCTTGAACTAGTCGAATCAGTCAAAATGTAGCACCCCCACTGTCAGGCTCACATCCCAAGCTGGTCTGTCTGTGGAACCTCCCCCCGGCTCGAGCCTACTTTTTTACCCTCTTGATGCAGCCTGCAGAAAAATTTCTGATTGATCAAGGGGGCAGGAGACTGCTGGTCAGAGCTTACCCATAGGACAGACTGGAAGAGAGGGAAGGGGTGTACATGAAACATGGGAGTAATTGGGTTTTCATGACGAGGCTGCTTACATGTCCACAAATGAAAAGATAAAGTGGATATGTAAACAGCTCGAAGGAATAAAAGGATGCCCAGAGGCTGTACAGGAATTCTTCCTGATACAGCCAATTTGCTCAGCAATTTACATAATATTCAGTATGTTTGAACAAGACAAGAAATGCATGGACACGTGGAAGAGATTGAGGTGCGGTAGATCGGAAGTTCGGATCTACCCATGGCTTCCCAGAAAGCTCACCCCTGAAGAGAAAAGAGAACATATGATGTGGGAACACTTCTGGGTAGAGCTACGACACATCCCGGTAGAGGTGCAGGCAAACTTCATACACAAACTTGGTCAACAGTACAGTATAATTGACTTTATTGAACCCCTCCTGGCATATGTGGCAAATCGCGACGACTATGTCATGCTGGCCCTAGACCTCCCACCCGGCCAGCCGTTCTCACTGGACGACATCATCCCATACAAGGTGGGAGGCGAGCTGTACCAGATTCACAAGGCCCATAAGCTGAGGCCAAGGTGCTTCAAATGGCGCGCTATGGACATCTGTGCTCCGATACTGCCTGCCCCCACCACCCGATCAAACGGGAGAGAATCACCGGCCGCCTACAAAGGGGCCCGTTCACAGCAGATAACTGCCATACAGTGGACCCCGGCCACGAACGCTGGGCTTTCTTGGAGCACATAGATGGGGTGAAGGAGGCGAGTGCCAGATCGGGGTGGACATGGGAGGGCCAAGGGGAGCCAAAATGGGAGACACACCCTTTGGACACCTGGACACGCCTCAACGTCCCGAAACTAAACAATTCATCCAGCCCGGCGCTCGACCGGACAGCGGGAAGAAACGTGGGAAAGAAAAGGAGACGCGGAAGAACCAGGGAAGAGAGAAGAGATTGACAGTGGGAGCTAAGGACGCCCTGGTAATGGGGGTGGACGAAATGGGGTAGTACGCGGGAGAAGGTGCAGAGGGAGCAGATTAGGAATGAGAAACCGCCCTGCCCAGCGGTCGGGGGAGCTAGGGGGGGGGAAATAGGTACAAGGCGCTCTAAGGGGGAGAAGGGGGTCAGGGAGGTGGGGGGGATTAGACCGCCATTTTTTAGGGATGCTTTTGGGCCAACTCCAATGGACATCGAGGGGGGGGGGGAAAGGAGGGCTGGGGAGGAGGAAACACTAGGGTCCACCTCCCAAATGGAGGATGTGGTGATGCAAGAGGCTGGGGCTGAAGAGCAGTCTGCAGCAGAAGACAAGATGGTGAGGGTGGCTGAATGGCTGAAGCTGAGTTTGCAGAGCAAATATGCGGGTCTCACGGAAGAATTCTGGGATGATACATACAGGGGACTGGTCCCCCTGATGGAGAACAGTGGGAGCCTTAGAATCCCGCTGGAAAAGGGGTTACCACAAGAGGTGCAATGGGAGGAAGTGGCCCGCATATTTGCTCTGCAAACTCAACAGCAGCCATTCAGCCACCCTCACCATCTTGTCTTCTGTTGCAGACTGCTCTTCAGCCCCAGCCTCTCGCATCACCATGTCCTCCAGGGGGGGAGGTGGACCCTAGTGTTTCCTCCYCCCCAGCCCTCCTTCCCCCCCCCCCCCTCGATGTCCATTGGAGTTGGCCCAAAAACGCCCTAAAAAATGTCAGTCTGATCCCCCCCCACCTCCCTGACCCCTTTCCCCCCCCTGGAGCGCCTCGTACCTATTTTCCCCCCCTAGCTTCCCCAACCGCTGGGTTGGGCGGTTGCTCATTCCTGATCTGCTCCCTCTGCACCTTCTCCCCCCCTTCCCCCCCCTAACCGAGGGGTCAGCATCGGGCAGTCAAGCAGGCAGCCAAAAGGAAAAGAGGGAAAAAAGGGATCAAGAAAGCAAGTCAGGTGGGGAGGGGGGTTTGGAAGGGGTCGAAGGGGTCGAAGGGGTCAAAAAGAAAACCAAGACTGCAGGGAAAGAATGGGTAGAACCGACAATGCAAACAGGGTTGAGCCGAGAGGTACAGGTGGTGCTTCCAGACGGCCTAGACGGGGGACGGGACCAGTGGGAACAGGGGGAACACTCGGGAACGGTGGAGGGAGGACAGGGAGGGAACTTTGGACCGATAGGGGGCAGGATGAAGAGGCTGCATGATGGTAGTGTGGAGCAATAGAAGAAGCAGGATACCCCAGTGGCCACCCCGGAGTTGCAGGAGTCTCCAGGAGGTGGAACACAACCCCCCTGCACCCCCCCCTTCCCCACTGACCCCCCTGAGAAAACACACACACAGACGACCCTAATCAGCAAACGACAAAAAATGAGGCATCTTTTGGAAGGGGGTCAAGGGGCAAATGGCCTCTCCAAGACAGCGGTCATGGTAATACCGATTAGGAAAAAAGAGGGGAAGTGGGAGGTAGGCTGGTGTATAGCTCCTCGGGCCCTCCATGGGGAAGTGACATTGGGGGGTGGTCCCCTATGGTCCCACGGAGTCTTCATCTGGGCCTAGACCATGCAATGTGAGCGACAATCCTCTCGTTTTGAAAAAAAATGACCAAGGTCCTGGATTTTATAAGCAGAACACCTCACTACTGAAGAAGCACTCCTTCCAATCCCTTCAAAGGTACAGGAAGGTACAGGGCACTACTGGCAGTCCCACAAGGATACAATCCAAAATGACATTGTATGGTTCAATAATAGCCTAGCCTTATGGCAAAAAACTGTTGCAAATACTCGAAAATGATGACAGCACAGAGAAACAGAGGAGAAATTGATCTCCAAAACTGCTTATATGATATAAATCAACAGCAAGAACAACAAGAACAAATTCGGGGAGAAATCAGAGATGACCAAGAACAAATTCGGGGAGAAATCAGAGATGACCAAGAACAAATTCGGGGAGAAATCAGAGATGACCTATTCGCGACTATCTAAGAAACGGATATTCACCTCCTCAACCGTATGGAACAGAGATGAAACGTACACGTATTCGTGGTAAGCTAAACTAACTTAGGACGAAAGGAACCATGAATGCGAGATTTTTTGTCATGGCCAGACTTCGGGCGGGGAGAACGACCATTGACGCCCTCATCGATCCGGCACAGGTCCAAGGACAGTCGGCCACCACCACACCCAGTGCGTTTAGGTAGCAAGGAAATGCTACCAAGAACTCTTCACATCACAGTGTAGGCACTTCCCCGAGGACCAAAGAATGCAAGAGATTGGGGAATTTTTGCCCCCCTTCCAGAAACAATGCACATAACGGCAAAAGGCGGCCTTGGAAATGCCGCTTACAAAGGAGGAGGTATGAACGACGGTAATGCAGATGGAGGAGGCGAAAACCCCTAGAATAGACGGACTACCCAAGGAATTTTGAGAGACAATGTGGCTCACCCTCTCACAGGATGTGATGGACTATGACCATGCAGTCTGGACAATCGGACAGATGGGGGAGTTCGTAGGACAAGGGGTGTTGACCCTGCTCCATAAAAAAAGGAGATAAAATGAACATCAGGAATTATCGACCAATTACGCTCTTGACCGTGGTGTATAAGATGGTAGCAAAGGTGCTGGCAAACCGCATGGGGCCGTTGATGATGGATATTATACATCCTGCACAAACCGGTTTCATTAAAGGGAGACAAATCCAAGGTAACATACTCCTCATTAATGAAGTCATTAAGTTATCCCGCTAGTCTAGGCACAACGCAACAATTATTTTTGTGGACTTTGAGAAGTCATACGACCACGTAGATTGAGTTTTCCTCGATAAATGCCTGGAGAAGCTCAATTTTGGTCCCCAATTTAGGCGATGGGTAAAGATCCTTCATCACAATGCCACGACGAGGGTGCAGGTAAATGGAAGATTGACACCTCTCATCCACTTGGAACGATCGGTGTGCCAGGGGGACCCAATTCCCCATTTTCTGTATGTAATAATTATGGAAGCATTGGCGGCAAACCTACGCACTCACAAACAAATCAAGAAAATATGTGTACCTCTATTCCAGAAGAGGTTATCCCTATCTGCTCCCTCTTCGCCGACGATCTTACCTTGATGGTGGACGCCTCACTTGAGAACATGGAGGAAGTTTGACGCCTCGTGGACCAGTTTTGTGCTTTATCAGATATGTGTGTGAACTGGGGCAATAAAATAGAAGGCATGTGGATACACTACCAGGGGGCTTGACCGCCAGAAGCCCCACGGGTTCGATGGCTGCCCAAGGAGGCCTCGATTAGGGTTTTGGGGGTAAGACTATCGGCAGGGTGGACGACCACCCCTGAATGATGAGTGGCCGATGCAGTCGGTCTTAGAAAATCTAATCCGTTGGAAAGACAGCAAAACCTCGTTGATGGGTCGTGCTCTGGTTATCAATAACGTAGCATTGGCCTCATTATAAGATATAAAACAACACTCAAGTCACTTAACAAACCAGCGATGGCCACCTTGCAGCAACAGGTAGCGGCATTCCTATGGAGAGGAACCATGAGTGTCCTAACGCCATTAGCAGGGTGGCGTGTCAGGCAGTAGTCCAACATAAAATCAAAGGAGGACCAGAGATCATAGACCCAACCACCCAGGTGATGGCCCTAGCCCTATAGTGGGTAATGCACCTCGTTTTTTATGCACAGTCCCCATGGAGTCAATTGGCACTCAATCAAATTAGCAGGCTGGTTCCGCTGACCTCCCTTCACACAGACCCGATGACCTGGTTGGAAGACCGATAATGGCCAGTACCCAAACCTTCACCAACAACAGAGGACGAACCTGGAACGAACAGATAGGCAGCTAGAAGAAACTTGCGGAATGACTCATTTTGGACCTCGCTTATAAAGACATGGAGAAGCCCGCACCCCCCCCCCCCCCCCCCCCCCCCCCCGATAAAACACCGCCGCAGCGTTGGGAAAAGGTATATAGACAACCGCTTTTCAGCAACCGGTGGATAACCGATTCGTACAGCAGGGTATTGCAGTGCATAGACTCGCCCTGGAGAGGATGGACCAGACATGATATCTTACGAATGAGAGATATCCAGGACCAGAGGCGGGGAGACTGAATACTTGAACTGAAAGAAAAACTGAAATACTGTCACAAGGTACGGGACAACCTAGAGACAATCATTTTTGCGGTCCCCCTGGACTAGGTTCGCACACTCAAGAAACGGCCAGCATTGGATGAGGGAGATTGGGTGGGCATCAAGGGACAGGAGGGGGAAGTGGGAAATATAGTGGACATACTTCAGGCACGGGAGGGAGGGGAGGAGGTGCTGGTCAACATATTACACAAAGGCTCGGATGACAGACTGACAAGGACGGCAGGGGATAAGGTTTGTTGGCACAAAAAATCAGACCTGTTCCGCGTCCGGTTCCTAAAAGAAGGGGACCAATGGCTGGCATACAAACCGAACACACCAATCTCACACCTTGGTTTCGATCCGGCAAACTGGACCTGTACCTTGCCCTTCGGTAGGGGAAAGTAGAGCCAGTGACAACTGCATACACTGTCGGCCAAACCGGCTTTTTGAGTGCTGCGCTCCAGAATAAACCTGAGGGATGTGGTGGAGAGTAGTTGGATGCAGCATTAAACGTGGGGAAGGAGGCCCTTTGCCCAGTAAAGTGGTTTAGACTGAGCAAGATCTCCCCAACAGAAGTAGCATCACTGCAATGGCAACTAGAGCACCGCTGCCTACCTACAAATGATCGGCTGATAGATAGGACGACTCAGGAGCAGCGAGGGCTTGCCCTGCCATGGTGCAAACTCTGCTCAGCCGCCTTCCCGTCCCGATGTCGACTGGAGACAATCGAGCACATATTTTACAATGTCCACGATCGGTATAGTTATGGGGGTGGTGGGACAGGGTATGGAGACAGATGGCCACCACGGAACCTTGGCCATGGGACTGGAGGGCACTGCTGCGTGAAGCATGGCACTCGGAGCAAACAACCACCTTTGAGGACATTATATTTAAACTTGGGAAGCGGGTGGTGCTCTGGGCCCTATGGAGGAGGCGCTGCGTTTTTTAAATGGAGGGAGTGCGACTAGATGGATCAATCCTTGTGGAAGAGATTGGGCTGCAAGTGCAAGACGAAGTCACTATCCAATGGGAGAAGGTGAAGGAAAAACTTACATACCTACATGTCAAAGCAGAAATCGAGAAATACATCAAACAATTCAGTAATGACTGGCTCAGGGGGGTCTTGGGGAATCCTATTGCAAAAGTTTTATGGGAGGGAGGGGAGGAGGGGGGGGGAATGGGAGGGGGAAATCATGGGGCATGAGGACAGGAACTATCACCTCAGCTTTCAGGATTGGACCAAAGTTGACTCGGATGTGCCGTTGCACCCTGCCTCAGACTTTCCAGACCCCTTCCCACCACAGGCTTTAGCCATGGTGGACGAACAGTGGTGCGGAGGAGGGAGCCCATAGGGAGGATCAGATTCATCAGGAATGCCAGTTGGGTAAATCAGCAGAGAACAGCCTTAGACATAATAGGCTAAAACAATGTAGTATAGTGAATCGGGTCCTCTTATTGACTGAATGGTGGGGGTTGGGGGAAGAGAGGTCTTTTGGCCTACATAATTTGGGGGTCACTCATAGGTGGTGAGACACCTACCTTCGGCTGTTATGTAGGTACTCAGCTTCGGCTGTGTGGTCATAAATTCTCCCCCTCTAGGAGCAAGAGGTAGTTTACTAGTTTTCAGTCTTCCCAGTCTTCGCAGTCAAAAGTCTGTTCTATATAATAAAAAAAAGTATAATACATCAGTTTCATCAGGCGGCCACGAAGACGGCCGAAGAGGCAGGTATAGAGAGTCGTGAACGACGTGAACTGGGGGTCGCTCATATGTGGTAGGACACCAACTTTTGGCTGTCATGTAGGTAATCAGCTTCGGGTGTGCAGTCACACATATCACCACAGTCAAATGTCTGTTTTATTCAACAATTTCAAATGTTAAGGGACGCTGGACCCGCTTTCCAGCAGGTGCTGCTCCCCACCAATAGATGGAGCCTCCCCGGGCGTGCTAGTGGTGTCTACTCCTACCAGTATCTCTAGCATTAACTCAGGAGTACAAAAACAAAAAAAAAACAAAAAACAAAAAAAGGCTCACATCCCAAGGGCCCAAATACCTTCAAATTGCTTCAATTTTCAGATCCTCTAGAACTGTGTGAGATTCCTACAATTCCTAGGGCGCGCAGCGCAGCGCTGGTCTGGTTGTGTACACAGTACCTCAGGATAAACACACATCCAATCATCCAGACTATCCTTTATTAGATACATTGGTTCCACCACGAATAGCTAGAGTGGTGAGTTTGGCCAGGAGTCCACGACTATCTGGCGCCCCTCTGAGGGTGAAGCGGCCTTAGTCTGTACATTCTTGAAGTTCGTGTTGAATATATTCATGGGACGCTGGAGCCAGTTTCCAACATGTGCAGCTCCTCACAAACAGATTGGAGCCATCAGACGGTATACACTTGCTGTGCGTGCTTGTATCACCACAGTTAGATATACATATATGCATATAGATATACATATCGACAAACAGAGCTGCCCGGTAAACCGTAGGCAGAGAGGGAGATAGGCTTCAGCCTCCTGATGAGTCAGTGAAACTCTGCCGAAACAGTTTGTCACAGCTCCTCGTTTGTTGTCCTCTTCTCCCTCTCTGCCGACAGTTTACTGGGCACTAAGGTTTCCCCCCCACCCCCCAAACATTTTCAATTATTTGTCGACACGTTTTAGAGTTTGATAAGTTGCTAAGTGGCATATGCGCATTTTCAATTTCCAAGTTTTTAACTTCTTTTTTTATCAAACCAAAAGCAATCTCAGATAAGGGGAACCGAACTCATATCCCCTGCTTGAAGGCAAGCAGTTTTACCTTAAATTTCTTTGATCTATATCCACTATTTACAGATTGAATTAATTGACTCAGGCTCTTCTGTCGAGCTGTGTATGGTGAACTGTTGGTTCAAGTTGCCCTATCTTTAGAGACTCAAAGATAGTCATGCACATATGATAAGAGGGGCATTTAGATAGAATATAGGACTCAGTGTACCGGGGCGTGTCCTTCGGGACATCCGTTAAAATTGGAACGATAGAGAGAAGATTGGCATGGCCCCTGCGCAAGGATGACACGCATAAATCGAGAAATGGTCCAAATTTTTTTTTTTTAAGTGTACCGGGGCGTACAACATATGTATGCCTTTTTTTTCTCTTGGCAGAATCTAAAAAGAGAGGCATCAGACGGGAGGGATCTACTGTTCATATAAACTGATGGGTCTGTAGCGGTTAGCGCACGGCACTTAGCAGGCATCACGAGAGTCCATGCATGTGCGCAAGGCAGTGTGGTGCAAGTGCCCCCCTGATAAAGTCTGTTAATTCAAACTTAGTAAATTAGTATTGCACAATTCATCGCCCACATTCTTTTGGGGGGGCATTGTCTTTCTGCTTGAGCTTGTCTATATGGGGCCACCTGACATTGGCAGTGACCTTCTTTTTGTAGTCCATGAGGGATGTTGGCTGGATTACCTTTTCGAGTTCTCAATATCTGAAAAGGACATAGTCCGACATACATTCTCCCCTTTTTACCTCTCCCTCCCCCTTCATCAATTTATTAATTTTATAAAGATCTTATATGCTGTAACAGCCTGTGCAGCACAGGTATTTTGGAAATTGAAGTTGGAACTTGGAAGATTTTTATGTCATAATATCAAGCATTTACAAAGATTCTCTGCCATTTCACAAGAACATTTTCCCTGAATTCAACAGCAGAAAATCCCTGTCCGCCTGTTTGTCGGATTGCATCTGTATCTCTTCCTTGATTCGAATCATTCAAGTGATGCTGCTGTGTCAAAACATAATCCCCACAGCTGATTGAGGACCCAAATCAAGAAAGCTTTATACATGTGTGACAAGCTCAAAACATAATTCCCACAGCTGATTGAGAAGCCAATTTAAGAAATATTTATCAAGAGGGCATACATACAGACCATCTTCTCGCCAGAAATTAGAACTTCAAGAAATTGAGGGAAAAGAAGGGTTGCACTTTATTCGTATCCGTCGAGGGGGGTGCATCAAGGTTCCCTCTACAGCATTAAAGCCTTGAAAGGTCGCCAACAAATAATAACTGTACCAACGGGCCTATGCTACAGTAAAGAGAGCAGACATCCTTCACGCCTTCACCTTTTTTTTCCCCCCCTTCGCGCCTTCACCTGTCCTCAGCATTCCACTTTTTTTTTTTTACTTGACTGGGAAGGAGGCCGCTGGCCCACGCTCCACCCATCTGGATCTTGACCAGTACGAACTGGATCTTGGTCAAGGTCAAATCCAGCGTCTTGCTTTGTCCAGCGATGGAATTTCTGCCGTAGATATGAACTAACGTGGATGGGAAAAGAAAGGCGAAAAAGAAAAAAAGATCGAAGAGGTTAGACTTTGAGGTTCTAAAAAGAAAGGGAAAAAAAAAGGCTTTCAGGTGTCACCGTGTCAGCAGACTGGGACCACCCGGGGGAATCTTCCACAGTTGCAGCATGTAGTAATGATTTTTGGCATCTTTTTGCCTTGCTGTCAGACAACGCAACCGCTATTGCAAAACTGTTTCCACAGCTGTTACACGAACTTAAGTTGTGTGTGTGCTTCACTTGTGCCCCTTATATTGCGTTTTGCTGAAGAAAACACTTGGTCGTTATATCTGTATTCAGGCAAGACAGCGCAATGATGACGCCTCACATCCTATTCGGGTGAAGATGGGTCCGCCTGGCCGTTAGGGTGGCTGAACCCAGTGTGGGCGGCCTCCTGTCGGCTCTCCTCTCTCCGTAAAATCCTGGACACCCCTACAACCTTTCAAAAAAGAAGATGGTAGTTTCTTTGCGAGACAGGAATGCGACACCAGGAAGGACCCACCAGTGTGTCACTCCCCTGTGCAAGTGATTTGCCAGCTTTTGGTGCCAGTTCACAGACAACAGGAGTCAGTTCACGACACGGGTCCAGCTTGTGGTTTAAAATGAGGATAAAATCTCCACTGGCTGTACACTTCGTTAATTTGTCATGGGAACTGGCCTGATGTGGCCCAATAGGACGGTCTTCCTGAACCAGGAGCTGGCCTGCTGTGGGCCCAACGGGCCAGTTTGCGAACCAGGAGCGGGCCTGCTGTGGTCCAACGGCCCAGTTCTCGAACTAGGAGCTGGCATGCTGTGGTCCAAAGGGCCATTTCCTGAACCATGGTCATGCAATATCTCGTTAAGCCAATATCACTTCCATCCTTGTTTTCCCGATGCCGACCTCTGGCCCTGTCGAAACTCCGCGTGGGCGCAAAATTAATTTGTGAGTCAACTACGAGGCCAAGGAAAATGAGTTCCGAATTGGCAGAAAAAAACACCTGCCACTGGGTCACTCACGCGTGAAGTTGGAAAAGGCAATAAAACCCGCGCCGCACTTTCTAATAAGCGCCGGTGTCGTGACTGCGTGGGTCGTGGTGTGCAGAGGGCCTGAGTTAAAAAAAGACCAAAAAAATTACCACTATTTTGTGGTATGTTTGCTTATTCCAAACTGCAGCTGCCACAAAACTGCATGTAGTGTTTTTTTTGCCTATCCGAAACTCAAACCATGACTCAGAGGTAGTTGTTTCTCAATTTTTTTTGGGGCTGGTGGCACCAGCTGTTTGGATTCGGTAGTCGGGTCCTGGAAGACACATTGTGTTAATGGGCACGTCGGCACAATCACACACCTGAGTTTGAATCCAGATGGAACTAGATGAACAAAATTCCTTGAATTACCTGATCCCAGTCGGTTTTATGATGATATCTCAAGGCCGTCACCCTTTTCAAAAAAAAGAAGAATGAAAAAAAAAACTTTAGCTTGTTCACCTGTAACTATAGATACCGTTTTCTGTCATTCAGCCACGGCACAGGTGCAGGGCCCAACCTCTGGAGTTCATGAGATCAACCTCGATAGCCGAGGACGTGTTTTATGATGGCTCCGTTCTATCGGTAGGGAGCTGTGCATGCTGGAAACCAGGTTCAGCGTCCCATGGTTAAACAGAAAGCCGGTAAAGATGGAATGTAGCGCACTGATTACCCTCTCTGATGGACAGGATTGAACGTGTCCAGAAAATCCTGTGACCAGTAGTTATTTAAGTCATTTGTTTGGACTTGATAGCAAAGGCGCCTGGAGCGTAGCCTCAAGGAGGACTGTTACTGTAATGTTTGTTTGCTCTGTGTCCTTGTCCTTGTAACCCTTGTTTGCTCTGCGTCCATGGCCCTGTAATCTTTCTTGCATCCTTGGCTCGGTAATCTTTCTTTGCTCTGCATCCTTGGTCCCCACCTACGCGAAAGGAAAGATCACCAGCACCTTTCTCAGTTACCGATGGCGAGCCTAAAATTGCCCCGCACACCAAAGAAAACGAACCGGCGCGGGCCTCATTTGTGCTGGTGCCGCCGGCCATTTCGGTCCGGTAACCAGACCGTCGAAAGTTGCTTGTGTTAACTGGCACGTATTTGTTTTTCAAGTGGGCAAAGGGACTGGTGGTTTGAACGGCCAGTGCACGGGCCCAGCCTTGCAGGATTTCTGTTCGTCACCTACGAAAACTTTGGAGGCTCGGGGCTGCCGAACCATAATTCCCGGTGGTGCCAGCCAAAAAAGAAAAGTGTTCCGCCAGCAGTTTGGCAAAGCCTGGCGTGCAGTGCGGCGCCGCCAGGCCCAGTTGCACTGGTGGTTTAAACCACCAGTACCTTTCCCAGCTATTTCTTCAGAGGCGCGCCAGGTAACGCGCTGGCCTGAAACGGAAAGGCGGCCGCCGATAAATTGAATCGGCGGCCAGTCTTGATTTTCGGGTCGGCGCGCAGTGCCCGCGGCCGATATCTGGGAAAGGTACTGGTGGCTTAAGGTAGCAGCGCCGCAATTCATTGTCCTCTAGGTGAGAGCCAGCATAGCACCTGCAACTCCTATGTTTTCATAGGCATCCCAAGAGGTTGTGCCTCCAAGTTGACTACATCCCGCATGAGGGAGAGTCAGTCCGTGTATCCAAGGAGATCCTTGCCTAGCTGATGTGTGTAAGCTATGGGAACTGCACCTTTCACAACATCCATGCATGACTGTGCAGTCATATCCAACCCAGGAGTACCAAAAAGTCTGCTTACATACGGAGACCCCCACTTTCAGCTCCTGACAAGTTGTCTGAAATTTTGGGCCTCCGTTAACCTGCTCTCGGCGTGGGGGCTGCGCCTGGGGAGACTTGACAAAAAGAAGTTGGGTGGGGTCTCATGACACGGAAGACCCAATTCTGAAAAAGAAAGGAAAGATGACTGCACCCTGATGGATGACTTTACAAGTCCGGAATGCAGTTGATAATATTTTAATCAGAAGAAAACAAACAAAGAAGATTTTTTATCATCAAATTTGATGGATGGAAACTCTGTCACTTAGTCAGGACCCGCTGGGGGCCAAGAAGGATAGATTTATTTTCACATTTGGTTGATTGCTCCAGTTTGGCCCTGGTCATGCTTCCTTTGGAAGCAGGGACAGCATTGACCCAGCCAATACCCCACAGTTCTGGTTCGTTGCCCCCCTCCACTACCCCAAAAGGAAGTTGATTCAAAACCTTATTCAGCAAGCAGTGTTGTTGGACTGGTCCGTGTTTGATATTTCTGCACTAGTCACTCCCTTACCAATGCCTAAGGCATGCCCTGCTGGGAACACACATAAGTTTTTAAGGTTCGAGGTTTGGGGCGGCGGTTTACACTTGGAATGCGAAATGGAACTGTCCATGTAAAGTTGAATGTTTGCCAGTCTGGTCCTGGTTACACTACTTGCCAGCCGCCAGAATATGTGGTGATTAGTGTCCAATGAAAAGCAGCAGGTTTTGTAGTGAGTCCTGCAGGTGGTTGGAGGTGGTGTGAGCAGCCTCCCCTAGTAGGGCGAACTGATTGCTCCGTTCCGCTGGGGGGGAGCGTCACCTGCTGGAAATCGGGTCCAGCGTCCCCATTACAGCTTGCATGTTTCGAGATGATTGAGGATCATTGCAGATGATACCACCGTGGTTAGACACACTCGCTGTTGGCAGTAGGTTGCTGAGAACTGTTCAAAAGGGAGGCCGCCTCATCTGCAGCCATGGCAAAGAAATCCTTGTCGAGAAGTCAGGGATGGAAGGGCGTCCGTCCACGAATGGCCATCAAGAAATGGACTTCGGCAAGAACTCTGACACCATTTCTGGCCATCAAGTTAGGCAAGTATGACCATGAACGTATTATGCAAACTTGGTGCCAGTTGGTGGGATGGCGAGAAGTGTCACCCGGCCCTCTGTTACAGAAAACAAGTCCGGGCCGTAAGGAGAGTGTAAGTATAACCATGCACCTACTCGCCAAACTTGGTGGATGGCGAGTACTGTAGCCAGGGCCACTGTTACAGGACATGAAAGAGAAAGCAGGGGCATCTTGCTTGTAAAACATCATCTAAAATAGTGCCATTGTCAATGTCAGTGTTGTAGTTACTGCGGTCAGGCGGCATTCTAAGGGCGAGGTCCCACACACAGCCACCTGGAAACCTCGTAGGCCGCGCAATGCTGGGTATCCTGTTTGGCACCAGTGGCCAAAGTGCACACAAGATCCCACTGCACCTGTGTTTGTCTGCTTCTCCAACGGCTAAGGTTTTCGCCCTGGGAAAGCATGTCCGTGCACTGCCAAAATCGGAAACCGGATCCAATAGTGTCCCCTTTACTCGAGTGTCCAAATTTTCTTTTTTTTTTACCTTCTTTTTTTTCGTTTTCTCCTTCCGGAGTTTCCTGAGTTTCCTAGCTCCCCTGCTAAACAAAACACGTCTGGACTTCCAGCCGGGCAGCACTTGCTTGTCAGGTCTCAGGAAAGTTTCTGCCCGGTTTTCAAAAAGTTGGCCCCCATACGTAGGATCTTTCCCTAACTACAGGTAGCACACGGTGGTTGCCTGGCAGCCATCAGGAATCAACTGATAAGCCATCATTGCTACATGGGACTTGAGGTTATCTGATGTCACTAACAGCAATGGAAATCCCAGGGAGGGAATGATGCAGAGAAGATTACCATGGCCCCTGTGCCTTGATGGCACCCACGCATTGATAGATGGGCCATGTTTAGCAAAAGAAGAACAAATTCGGTGAAAACAAAAGCAGCAGCTACAAACTCTCACAAGCTGCTCCACA
>BFEA01000323.1:291285-303000 GCA_003427395.1 Chara braunii | reverse complement strand
TCTCTCTCTCTCTCTCTCTCTCTCTCTCTCTCTGTGTGTGTGTGTGTGTGTGTGTAATACTGTGTACTATATAGTATGTAGATGTGTGACATATATATCAAGGACAGACTCATTCTTGAACCTTTTCTTATCCTCTCCTTTGCCTTCATCTTCATTCCACACTCCGTACTTTCCCTTAACTTTCCCTTTGTCATTTTCGGGTTAAGACCGTAGCCTTATGGTTATGCTCATGAAGCCGTTATATAGTGGATAGTACTGGATACTCAAAATAGTTAAAATAAGTGTGCCAGGGAATATCGAGGAGAGGGGGAATCGTTGGGGCCTCATGACATGAGGGATTCGGCGTTTAAAAAAAAAAAAAAAAAGTCAAGAGTCAAGACAGTAAAATACATTCATAACAAACCTGCAACCTTTCACTATTTAGTGTGTGGAGCAGATTTGGGTCACGCCTTTACTACTTTTCGGTCATCTGCCGACCAGTTGCATTCAAGAGAGTTGAGAAAGAAAGTTTATTCACTTCCTGCCTGTGCTCTTCCGTGGTTTTCCCCTTTTTCAAAGTTTTTCTTCTCTTTTCCACGCTGTTTGTTTTCTTTTTTCACTTCCCTTGGCTTCTTCCTGCTTATCTTGGCACGGTATTTCTAACATGTCTGTATTTGTGTGTGTGTGTGTGTCTGGTTCTTGGATCGGTGACGGCACCATGCGTGCATGTTCGTGTATGCGCATGTTTGTTCGTGTGATCAGCCCCGATGCCTTTCTGTTCCAGCCCAGTGGGTTGCCTTCCTCGGACCCCGACAACACCTTCAGGACCTCTGAGCCCGTTGGTGGGAAGCCCTCTAAGTCAGCTAGACCTTGTCCTGCAGAGCAATGAACTATCTCGGAGGGTACGTGGACTAGCATCAAGAGTCTACCCGCTGCAAGGAGCAGCAGGTCCTCCGCATCCTCAGCCTCCACCCCCTCCTCTTCCCATTCCCACAGTCTCGTCAGGCAAACGTCACAAGCAAGACCTGGAGAGTGGAGGGTTTCTCTCTCAAGGCGAAAGCCCGTCTACCACGACGGCATCTTCTCCGCCATCACCGTTGATGATGATGAGGTCCCTTGATCCAGGTCCAACTCTATCTCTGTGCACAGGTAATGACATGGACCTGGGGGCAACCAGCAGCCACATGACCGACTTTTCTCTCTCAACAAGGCTGAATCCTCTGGAAAGAGGGCATGTGCCATCTTTCTCAAAATCGCCAACTTCAATAAGGACTTCGGCAACACCTTCAGGTACAGGATTGGAAGGGGGAGAATGCGGTAGAGGAGCGGGCTTAGCAAGACCACATAGGTCACTTCCCCTTGATCTTCTAGACCCGGGCGAGGAGCAGAGACGAACAACAGCGTCGTCAACGAGTGGAAGAAGGGACAGGGATCGAGGAGGGAAGTCGTACCTCGAGCCTGTTGTGGGGTTAGGCCTGGGACTGGCCTTGGGAGCTACAGCTGGTTCAGAAGATGATGAAATGGAGGCAAGGCCCAGTAGTGGTGGGTGCATCAAAGGTCTCTGTCATCAAGATGGCATACACTCTCGCACGGGGGCTCATGTTAGTGGGACTGTGAGGCCGCAGGCAGTTCGGTGCACGCCTCAAAGTGCCACGTTAGCTTCTGCCATATTACAGATACTCCCAGGTCTGACACAGCTGGAGATGGCTTCGTCAGGAGGCGCATGTGGTGCAAGTTCTTCCACGTCGGTGTCATCTGCCGAGCAAGCTGCAGTTGCAGCCGCCGCTGCTCTTCCACAAGAGGTGAAGGAGAAGGTGGTTGCTGAGTGTATAATGTTCACCCACGCTATGGCACAGATGTCGATGAGATGGCATAAGCAAAAGCAAGAAGAAGAGCTGCATCAGAACCAACCGCAGCAGCATTTGTGTCCATATCAAGATCATCAGCAGGCCCAACCTCAGCAGCAGAAGCAGCCATTGGATGGTGTTAGTCAGCATGTGGAAGAATCTCAGAGCATCAGCAATCACGACCATTATGAGGAGGAATGGCATCACCAAGCTTGTCCAATTCAAAGTCAAAGTCAAAGTCAAAAGCATCTGCATCTTCTCGATTGCCGGCCGCATCATTCTCATCACATGCAGGACCACCATCATCATAACCAGAACCATGGTTATTCTTCCCAAGATCTTGTGGTGGTGCCCGACTGGTCTACAAACAACCAGGAGGCTTCAGACATATCTCCCGCATCAGCAGCTCTCGGTAGGCTTTCAACTGTGACGTCCCCGGCGTCAGGGTCAGCGTCAGCGCCGTCGTTGGCAATGATGACCGATCAAGAGGATGGGGGCCACAGAGGGTGTTGGAATGGCAACATGACTGCCGGAGGTGTGGGTGTTGTCGCCACCCCAGAAGCGGCTGCTGGAGGACCTGGCTTATTGAGACGTACAAGATTAACTGCGTTTTCTAACTTCTCGCCGCGAAGCAATGCCAGCATAACCACAGCAAATGTCGCAGCAGGCGGCGAGGAATCTTCGCGCATGTTGAATCTTGATTGTAAGTGTGCCATCGCATCTTCCCATCTTCCCCCCGAATAGAACGTACAGTCATTATCACTGTATTTAGACGGAAACTAGCACCAAATGCAGGCATAATGACCGTACTTGCTATTTGGGGGAAGAAGGCAGGTCATCTCACTTATCCCCCAACTTCTCAGGTCATCCTTGTCAATATTTTTTATACAAAGTGGATCTATGCTCCTCCGCGTTTTTTTTCCCTTTTTTTTGTTGGGGAGGGAAGAGGGGGGTGGGGGTGCGGGGGGGGAGTACATTGTAGAGCTCCTCTGCGTTTACTCTGCAATGTCCTACCAAAACAAAAAAAAACAAACACAAAAACATTGCTCTAAATTTGCTGCGTCAAAAGACTGTTCTTGACCTCATTCATGGACAGAATCGTGGACATTTCTCTCACCAAAAACAATGAACGAAACTCGTTGACAAGAGAGGTCGGCATCCCACTCAGCAGAAATATGAATTTGCACAATGCGACCATTAATCACTTATTGCGAGAGTGAAGCGCACAATTCCATTTAATAAGCAGAAGAGAAGCCAAGCACGAAGGTACAGCACACGGAAACTGTGTAATAATGAAGGACTCTGAGGTGGACACTGGTGATCGTTCCTTAACCAGCCCCATATCTGGGCATTGGTTGCTTAAGAAAGCGCTCCAGGACGAAGTAACATCACAAAGTGGCATAACCTGGCTGAGGGGTTGGGAGGGAAAAGGAGAGGGGGGGGGGGGGAGGGCGGGGGAGGGAACGGGGGGAAGGGAAGGGGGGGAAGGGAAGTTATCCCCTTAGGAGGAGAAGCATGGGTTGGGGCTTGCAGGTATTGAGTGCAGAAGTGAGAGACTGTAGCCGATGACACACAGAAGGTGTGGCATAGGAACTCTCGGGGAGATCTTTTTTCTCAGCTGTATGATCTTTGAGAGACCAATGAGATGTATCATGTATGTCCGGAAGGAGATCGGAAAAAGGGCATGCCAAGAGAATGCAGATGTATCATGTATGTCCGGAAGGAGATCGGGAAAAGGGCATGCCAAGTGAATGCACTTACTCCACTTACGTGGAAGAGGAAGCAATCGAGAGAGACATGTGTCTCCTCCTCTTATTAAAGGTATAACATTTTACTCACAAATGCATATGATACTACATGTGGCGATGGTATGCATTTTTTTTCTCCGGCTTAAAGTGGGTGGTGAGCGAGGGTTGTGGTCGACACAAAACATCGGGAGGCATGGGAACAAAGCCCGCGAGGGTTCACCTAAACTTCCACCTTGAACTCGTCACCTCACCTCTTCAGCAGCCGTTCACTTCTCACACTTCATTGCCTGCATTCTCTCAGTCCGTCTTACCTCTTATCTGCTGCTTTCTCCTCGGCACGACAACTCGTCGTTCATGTCTGAACTAGTAGCAAGTGCGCTTCACCTCCGGTCTCCTTCTGCGTTTTGTGTCTACCTGTCCAGGCTACGCTGCTCTGAGCTTGCAACTGTGTTCAGTTAGGCCCTTCTTCTTGTCATAATGTGTCCGAACATGGGGTGTGCACTTCTCTGCAGTCATTGTGATAAGCAACAGCTGGCTCTCTCCAACCGGGTGTAGTATGTGTGCCACACTTTGTTTCCAAAGTTAGGCCCTTCTTCTTGTCATAATGTGTCTGAACATGGGGTGTGCACTTCTCTGCAGTCATTGTGATAAGTAGCAGCTGGCTCTCTCCAACCAGGTGTCGTATGTGTGCCACGCTTTGTTTCCAAAGCCTCAATGCGACCGTGTCACAGGGGGATGTTCACCCCAAACATTCACACAACACATTAACCCTTCACAGCACAACCAGTATTCAAACCCTTATGCAACATCCTTTATGCGTGCGATTGAGAGTTTGCATGGCCTTGATTCAAAAAACAACAAAGGTTAAAGGATACCCAGGCTCAAGCCGTCCAGAGGGCATGCCATCAGCCGTCTGCGAGCGAATCAACCACTTCCACTTCCATCCCCATCTGTGATAGATAGAAATGCTCAACCGTCGCCATGTCTCAACCCCACAAATGTGGGGAGCTTGTATAGTCCTGTGTCTGAGCATGCCATTTGGGAAAGGGTTGATGGACTGCAGGAGCACCTGTGAAGTGGATTTAGATAAGAGAATGCACTTGGTAGTCTGTAGCGTGATATTATCATGGGATCCACTGTCTGTCAACCTCCGTCAGCATTTGCTTGCCAGGAACATCACACAGAGAAAGAGGTCTCAGCTGTGCCAAGCATCATTTTATCTATTATGAGATCTCAGTTGCTGCCAAACCTCATCTTATCCATTATCATCATCCTTATCGTGGTCGCAACACCTATCTATGAAGGTTTCAGAAATTCAGATATGCTATTTTGCACGCAAAGATTTATTAGGTTAGGTAGCCTTTGCAATATTTTTGTTGTTTGAGTTGTGCCAAGTGATGGCTCGTGTAGGGTTCGCTTAGGGGATCACGTGGCACTCGCCGTTCGCCATATTCGCTATGTGGGATATATAGCCTGTCCTGTGGCCAAAGACAATCAAATGTGGTCAGAGACTCAGAGGTGAATCGTTTGGGTATCAAACATTGATTGCCATTGGGACGAGTATAAGTGGCTGAGAGTAAGGATGACAGTTGGTGGTGTTCATTTTGGTATGGATGGACCATCAGAATCATCATCTTCTTTCTCCCCTCCCACCTCCCTTTCCAACCCCCTTAAACCTCCTGTTTTAACTCCTGAAAACTCTGTCGTTGGCAACCCGCTGATTCCGCTGCTGCTCTTGTTTTGTCCGTTTGTCTCTGTCGCTGTCGCTTATGTTCCGCGCGTCCATTCGTCGGCTCTCACGGGCGTTCGTCATTCCTCTGCACACATGCCATGCTGCCGTCATTGCTTTGATCATTTTGGGGGCGACAATAGCACTCGCAGATGGTCTCAATCAAAGAAGTCCCTAAGGGCGGGCAGGGGGGGGTTGATAAGCCCCACGCCTCTGAAGGAAGGTATGAACACTCAGAATTTCACACCCCTCCTCAGCACTCCTCCTCTCCTCGCCCACCGCTCTTCCCTCTTCCTCCGCATGCCTTCTCCCACCTCATAGACACACGTTGTCATCAACTTCATCCGCATCATCAACCACTATTTTCGCTCATTTCACACACCACATGTTCGCTCTCGTCAAAATGGATTCCCGTTTCCGAACCCTACCTCCTTCTTGTCCATCACCCTGATTCCTTCTCGCCCCCACCTTCTCAGAACAAAGATGGGATCTCGATGTTTCACATTTTGTCACCTCGCTCTGCTGGACATCAACTACCGTCTTCACCCGAATAGAACGCCTGGTCATTATAGCCGTATTTTTTTGGTGCAATTTTCACTCCAGATACGGCTATAATGACCGGGCGTTCTATTCGGGTGAAGATGGTAGGAGAGCACTCCACGGACTAACTGCTGAAGCCTTCCACAGAGGTCAGTTTGCACGCTACAGTGGCGAAAAATCGTCCGTAAACGGGTCCCAAGCAGAGGAGGCATGCGGGAGAGGTAACTATTCCTGGGAGACAAAGGTATTGGTAAGACAAGCGGGTGAGAGATGGAACAAAGTGGCAGAGTTGGAAGGTACCCTTCTACCTTTGTAGACACCCCATCTTCACTGAACGGGTATTTGGCTGCAGTTGCAGCAGTGCGTTCACTATCAGCCCAAAATAAGCCACAGTTTTGGTTGCTTTGTCAGCTTGTTGACGTTCAGCAAAGCAAGGAGAGAGGCTTGTGTAATGAAGCCTGCAGATTCTCAGTGGACTGTACATTGGGGCCGAGGGCGAAGCTTGGGGCTTGCCTAGGTCAGGCCGAGGGCGAAGCTTGGGGCTTGCCTCGGTCGGGTCGCGTCTTAGGTTAGATTCGTAATTTTGTTTGGCTGAGGGCTAACCGTGTGACCTGTCTGTAAGGAAAATTCGTGAGGGAGATATCTGTAAATACGGGAAAATACAGGCCCGTACTAAGTACTACTAACTGAATTTCCTACAGCTAACCTAACTGCGAATAGCAGACCCGAGTTACCCCTAGGACAGCCAGGGCCTATAGGCCTAAGCTGATAGACGGTCCTATAGCCTATAGCCGGGTCGGGAGAGGCCCTAGAGGCCGAAACAGAAATGGTACCGGTCGGCGGTCGGTCAGTCAGTCCGGTCTAGGTCGAGTCTAGGCTAGGTTAGTCTATAGATAGGATAGGCACATCGGTTCAGAGCTTTTGGCAGCTGGTACCGAGCGTGGAAGGAGACAGGCATAGCCAGACCTTCGGAGAGTCGGCCATAGCTGGGACCTGCGCTGTACTCTGCCAGCACGCAGGGGCTGACAGAGGTCTGGGCTATTGAGGTCTGCTGGAGGCGAGAGAGGTTGGTGCCTTATTGGACCCTCCTACGGAGTGGGGTTCCAGGGTGGTGGAGCTGCAGCCATCACTGCAGCTTCGTCCTCAGAGGTCATCTTGTCAGGGTTTGGTGGCGCTGCTGCAGACTTCCACCCGGGAATCTTCCGACACTTCGTAATCATCAGATACTGTGGCGCTGGTCTTCTTCTTCATCCTCTGAGTGGCGCTTGGCCTCAGAGGCCTGTTTCAGGGTGGCGCTTCCCTCAGGAGGCTGTATTCGGGTGGCGCTTGATGTTTCAGGTGCTCAGGGGTGTTACGGGTGTTAATCAGGGTTGGGGAGTGAAGCGCTGCTCATTTCTGAGCAGCGCACTGTAGTTCTGAAGTTATCCTGACAATTCGAGACTCTGGGTTTGGACTATCATCGTTTCATTGTTTCCTGGATGTGATCTGCTCGGCTTTTCTTTATGACTGGTTGTGAGGATTAAGTGGAGTGAATTGCACTTTCAGTGTACCCTGTCATATCGCATGGTCAAGTCTTCCGGATTTTTTTATCTCTCCCTGTGCGGCGTGATACTCCTATCCTCTCCCCTTCCTTCTGTGTATGTATGGGCAGACTTGGAAGTCTATGTGAGTGAGTGTTGGTCTTCAGACAGCAAACAACCAGAATCATAACACTTGTCTCTCCTTCGTGAGAGAGGGAAACAGAAAGGGAGGGAGAGAGTTTCGTTGTAGCGAGTTGTAGAGGGAGGGAGGGAGGGAGAGAATCGATTTCTGTTCTTCATGGGAGAGCGGAAAGGAGAGGGTGTTGTTCTTCATCAGTGTGCATCTGTGCGTCCGGGGTCACTCCTCCAGATGATCTGCAGGTTGTCCATATTATGCATTGAAAATGAGAATGGAGTCTCAAAATAAATCATTATTTACTCCGTCATATAAGACATTTAGCATGTTTTATAGTATCTTCCTCCTCCCTGCATGGAGCACTTGGCAATTGACTGACTGGTTTGAATATGCCCTGAAAAACTGATTTTGTGTGCGCAGGGATTCCTACTGCAGACACAGAAGATGAGCCCGCACCTACCACATATATTGTCTGCAGTAATAAGGATGCGTCTTGCCTTGCTCCAGATGCATGGTCCCCATCTTGCGCTCCTCCAAAGCTGCGCTGGAAGGCAGAGACCTTAAAATAGCATCATCGTTTGCAAGACGTCGTCGTCGTTCGGCGGGCGAACTCTCCCATGGAATGTTCCTTGTACAAACAAAATCTTATCTTTAACGTTCAATCATTGTGGAAAGGAACAAGAGGCAACAAGAATTGCTGGCATGGCTGCTAATGACATGAGGAAAACTTAAGGGAAAATAGCTGCATGATGCCTCCATCCGCTTTGTACATTCGCCGCTGTCCATTTGTCAATACCAAGGTCCCAAGGAACGAGTTCTGCACGTGCAGTTATCCCAGAAGGCAACAATGGGTTCCCAACTTCCTAGCAATGCTATGCAATTCTTCAACGAACCAGGTGCAAAGAGCGGGTTTGAGATTTGAATGATTTTGCCGAACGGGAGAGTTGTCCATGTGGGGAGGAAGACAGCGATGGAGGTGTGTTTGTTTTCAGTTAAGACAATTCGTTGCTGGGGCCTGCCTGTACTCTCTAGATGCTAGAACTCTCATTGCTGCAAAGGAGAGAGAGAGAGGGAGGGGGGAGGGGAGAGAGAGAGAGAGAGAGAGAGAGAGAGAGAGAGAGAGAGAGAGAGAGAGAGAGAGAGAGAGAGAGAGAGAGAGAGAGAGAGANGAGAGAGAGAGAGAGAGAGAGAGAGAGAGAGAGAGAGAGAGAGAGAGAGAGAGAGAGAGAGAGAGAAATGGACTCTGTGTGGCAGTTCTTCGCAGGAGGAAGAAGGTTATCTGGGTCTTCATGGTCTCACAATGGGAGTTGCAAAGCTGGTCACACGTAGCAACTACGTGTCAGTGGGACGGAGCATGACGGACCTTAGGACCTTGTTTTGCTCTGGCAAGGAAAAGAAGGCAAACAGATGTATTGTGTATGGTCATCATCATCAGTGCAGAGTCTGGAACGACGTTGATGTCACCAGGCATATGTCGATGTTAAATAATTCTTTTTGTATTTATTTTTTAATTTTTTAGTAGTAGAGTCAAGTAGACTTAGATTCTTTGTTTGTTCTGATTCTTCAACGACCGTGATGATCATCCTGTGAGAGCTGACTCGTCGTCGGTCTGGTTTGAGAACGAGCCAGTCCTAACGATAGTTTGGGTCAAGTGGCTCATTTTATTTTACGTCAGAAATGTAGCAGATGTCAGAAAAGTAGCAGATTTCTGAACAGTCACAGGTCGAGAATGGAGGGAGTGTCGGATGCATACGTGATGATGAAGATAGTTAGGCAATAACAGTGGCACCTTTTCGCTGCTGAAGTTCCCTCTCTGAGTCAGGGGGAGATTGCTGCCGATTCAACGTTGGTGTGTATAAGGAGAGGAGGAGGAGGTGGTAGGCAAATCGAGCCGGGGGAGCGAAGGAAGTAAGGATCGACTGCTCCCCCTTGGATGTACAGATGATACAGAGTCGTTTCAGTTGGTGATGCGCAGCTTGCTTTTTTTTTTCTCTCTCTAATATTTATTATTTTAATATTTTCGTATTATAGTTCATGTTTGTGATTTATCTTGATTCTTTTGCTGAGGCGGAGTTACTATTGTGGAGTTGCCTATGTTTCTTTTAACAGAAGATTGTGTGCGTGATTGCTCAAGCGAATGCCATGGGATTTTAGTATTTAACAGCAGAATAGGCAACTGTCAGCCTATGGATGATCAGTCGTTGCACCGGCAAGCGTCAGCCACTCGAATAAGCACGAACCAGCGAACTCGTCACCAGAAGAAATTACGAGCATGCCTATGTCTGTGAATCCTGCAGATGTAATGAAAGATGAAAGCTCACCTACCGGAATGTAGGTTGGCGAAGGTTGCAGTACCAGTAGCCATGCTGCAGCCACCCATGTGTGGAACCACTTTCTGGGAAAAGAGGCATACTGATAAAATTGCTCGATTGGCGTATATATGCCTGCTCGGCGTGAAGAATGACAGGCAGGTTGACGAGTCGATTGGTCGGGAGTATTGAGGGAATCGATGGAGGTAAGAGAGACGTCCGATCAAGTTGTTCGTCGAACGGACTTGGACTAGAGGGAGAAGCCGCTGGTGCAGATGATATCTGGTACTTCGTCAACATTGCTGATGGATGCATTCAAAAGTCGAAATTCAGAAGTCAAAAGGTGGAGAGGGCTGCTGTAGTCGTGTCGCTGCCATCAATCGTTACCATAGCGTACTGTAGCGACCAGCGACGTAAAGAGTTTTTGGTGCGAACGGCCAGGTGGTGGTGTATAGCTCATCCAGAAGGGAGGAGGGAGAGAGGGTCTGGCTCGCGCTAACGGCAGTTGCCGCACACATTTCTTTCTTTGACAGAAGAGAGTGACGCTGAGGGTGTTTTTATTACTCATAGTACTCAATATTTATTCGTTTGTTGTGTTTCACGTCAAATTCTTTTTGTGTTCCCGAGTTTCTTCCTTGGACTGATGCTTGTTGAGGGAGGGTGGAAGCCCTGTCTCTTGGTTCCTTTATTTTATTTACACGTTAGGTGCTTTGCTGTTTCTGAAAAGCAACAATCTTGCACGGGCCATCACTATGTGTGCCCGCTTGGAGGGAGGGGGAGGAGGGAGAGAGTGGTGCCAGCTTCTTGCACGGGCAATCACTTTGTGTGCCAGCTTGGAGAGAGAGGGAGGAGGGAGAGTGGTGCCAGCTTCTTGCACGGGCAATCACTTTGTGAGCCGGCTTGGACGGAGGGGGAGGAGGGAGAGTAGTGCCAGCTTCTTGCAGGAGGAGTAGAGCATATAGAGAAAGAACTTTGTTGTGCCTCAGATAGAAGTCACAGGTGAGGTCCTAGAGGAGAGAAGATATAAATAAGCGCTTAGGCATGCCTGTAGAACAGTCCAGCAGCGTCCGCCGGACCGTATATGCTGCCACCTCTGCTTCAAGCCTGAGGATGCCAAGTGAAGGAATGCTGCAGATCCCTGCAACACACTCTTGGGGCTCATCGCCAATTTCACTTGGAGACTACATTATGTCGCTACTGTTGTGTTTTAAGGCGCTGCGCTGGTTCCTAGCATTATTGTATCCATCAGGATTTCCATCAGGATTTGAACACATGATCTGTTTATCAACAGCTGCAGCTGTGTACCACTGAACCACAAGGCAGGGTATGTATTATGCCGCTCCTTCCGTTGACATAACATTTGCTGATCCAGATTGGATGGACCTTCAAGCTGTGTCTCTGGGCCCAGGTATCCATGGGTGGCCGTCGAAGTATCGTTGTCAGTTTCCATGGTTTGTAACTTCGTATGCGTCACGTTGTCAGTCAACGGTTTGTCGGACTGAAGATTTGACAATGGCCACGGCCAGAGAGCGATTGGTGCTTCAAGGCTGGACATGGGTGGTCTGCCGGCAAAAGTCGCATTTCTGGTGAGGAGTTCATAGGTAAGCAGTGAATGCAGTGGTAGTACTGGTCTTGGCAGACCAGCTCCTGCTTCACATTCAATAGCAAACGAGAAATTATTGTACTCAAGACTCCTTGCTTTGGCACTGCGACAGAGAGAGACAGAGCTGTAGAGGGAGGAAGGAGGCCGCAAAGCGGGTGGGAAGAATGGGCAGAGAAAGTGAGGCAGAGCTGGCCAAACGGAGGGAGTAGGGAAGGGATCGAGGGAGGGCGAGGACAGAGCAAGCTTGTGCGATTCCCGTGCACAAGAAATGTCAGAAGCTTCTAGAAGTGATGGACTACGGATG
>BFEA01000323.1:248319-275557 GCA_003427395.1 Chara braunii | reverse complement strand
TATATCTGTCTACGGTTTACCGGGCAGTTCTATTTGACGATATATATATACATATATATATATATATATATATATATATATTAGGTATCAAAATAAGTTTTTGTGGGGTCCGAACCCCTTCAGGTTCGAGCCCCGTACGGGGACCCGAACGCCAGAATGTTTGGGGGTTAGCTTAGGGGTTTCTGTACATTCGGTCTGGCAACCCTGACCTATATTCGATTTTTGCCATTCAGTCTCTCTCTCTCTCTCTCTCTCTCTCTCTCTCTCTCTCTCTCTCTCTCTCTCTCTCTCTCTCTCTCTCTCTCTCTCTCTCGTGGGCACGCGCACGCGCCCATTTCCTCTAGGGTCCTCCCTTTTGCTCTCGAACGACACTGAAAATCAAGAGTTGACCATGAGTCTGGGTGGACAAACCAGGCTGGCGATGTCGCGTAGTGGGGTCGGGCTACTTTAGACAATTAAGAGTGCGGCGCTACTCCAAAACTGGAATGGGCAGTTGTCGGATGTCCGCATGGGGGGACAATCGAGAGTGGTTGCCTCACTCCACTTACACTAGATTCTACTCTCGACTGTTCGAGAGTCCGTCGAGGGTAGTATCCTCTGGTGTAAGTGGAGTGAGAGTCTATTGTAGCGAAGCGGGAGCCTATATCTCAAACATGGGTTCGCTGCATAACACTCTATAAATGTTTTTGGACCTTTCTGGACAACCTTCAAGCAGACGATTTCAACACTATGAATATGTCGGTTGCAGAAAACCTCTAAATGCATGTAGAGTGTTGTGCAGTGGAGTGAGGCTCATTGCCAAACTGTCAGCAGGCATCGCTCCTCTACACAACACTACTCAAGCAAATAGATGCTTTCTGGATCATTTGCATCCAGACGAGTCATGTATTATTTTAGTCGCAGATCAACAAGTAGTCCTCTGCATGTAAATAGAGGAGTGAGATTAAACCAGAATCGCGGGTGAAAAGCTGAAGTTGGATGATTCGTTCTTGAATGAAGAATAAAATATATGGGCGCTCGGTTTGACTCCACGATAGGAGGGTGGTAGAACGAGAGAACAGGACTTGTAAGAACTGCCAGTTTTCAATGATCGAGCCTGCGGTTTTGCTGCCCAGAAGATTTTCACACCTGAGTCGGTTTGTGCTCAAGATCATAAGTTGCTTGATGTCTTTCATTCAAGGGGTTGGTCCCCTCCCCTCCAGGGCTTAGCCCCTATAAACGAAGTTGGATAATGCTCCTAGTACCGTCTCTGCTCCGAGTAGATTGTGAGGACCCTGACCTTAAATCTTAGATTGGTAATATATGATGATATATTGTCGCAAAAAAAAAAGGGAGATTCTCTTTGCAGGGATTCTCTTTGCAGAATCTTACTGTTTTTTTTTTTTTTTGCTCTCTATCCTATGTGGGAGCCAGACAGCATGAGCAACTTGGTGCCCAATGGTTATGCTATCATACAGGCAAAAAAAACAGCGCACTTGCAGACGATCGAGAGGCGGTGTGACGCAAAGCGGTGTTGACGTCAACAACTAGACCTTATCATTGGCTTGGCAGGAACCTCGTGGGAAGTATGCGCACGTGGGGATGCGAGGTGGGACAAGGTTCGCAGGTCCTTGGCGGATACCTACCTATGGTTGATCCCAACCGACGTGGTTGGTAATCCTTGCCGGTCTGGAAGGGCGGGGTTGCTATGTGTGGAAGACCGGAAGGTGAGATCCGGTTGCCGCGATATATACGAAACTAGATTGAGAGGGGCGTTGTTGCCCCCCTGGTCTTCGAATATAGAGTTGTTTGACTTGAGCAGGAGTTTTTCATTGTTTGAACTTTACTTGGACGTGGCTTTGCCGAAAGGGTGGACCTGTTCGATTGTGTTGTTGACGTTTGCAGGTTTGGTGGTGCTTTCGCGCCTGGATGTAGAATTGAGATTTTTTTCTCGTTGTTACTGAAATGGAAAATATTAATCGGGTTCCGTTTACAAGGAGCGGACTGAACTGCGGAGGGATGTTGATCGAGACCGGACCTTGCTTAAATTTTTTCAGGGTTTAATTCATAATTGACCGAATAGATTGAAGTGTGATAAGCTGCAAGCGAATGGACGCTTGTTGATCGTGCTAAAACTTAATTGCAAATTCGACAAAAGCGGTGAGTGGGTGCGCATGGAAGCATGCATAGTGGCAAGAGGTTATATCCTTCCCGCGAATGAATGAAGTTGATGTGGACTGAATTCTCCGGCCCACTGAACCTTGCAGGAGCATAAACTTATATGCGTTGTTAACTCGATTAAGTGGAGGCTTCGTTGTTTCTTTGTGCATTCTTGAGTCATCATGGATTGCTATATATTGTTCTCGTGGGCTTTGGATCTGTTGTGGGTTATGGAAGTTTTGTTTCACTACGCTTTGCCTTTGGGTTTCCCAACCTTTGAAGATGTTTGTTCGTGTTTGTGAATTGGAGCGGAATAATGCATAAACCTATAGGTTGGTGATGCTGCTTTGTTTTGTTGTTGGCATTTCTGCCCTGTGTTTGAGTTTGATGGGAACTCGAAGCATGTGAAATTCTGCTTATAGTCCGTTGGTGCAAGAGGTTGAAGCTGAGTTGAGTTTCGTCTTGTTGTGTATGAGGGGTTGCTCGCCATTTTAGACGATAGTTTTTAGTTTTTGTGTTAAAGGTTTTATAAGTTTTTTCCGGGTTTTCTATTGTGCGCAATCTGTTTGTGCTTACTGTATATGCGAGGGTTTAGCCGTTTTGTGTTTATTTTGGCATCGTTTCACCTGTATTGGTGTTCTCGAGTGGTTTTGATGTACGATGGATTGAATTTGCTTTCTTCTCCTTTGTTCTTAGGTTAGATTAGGTTTTCAGGTTGTTTCGATGTACATTTTCTGCGATTCATTTTGCAGGTTATCGTCCCCCTCTTTAATTTGTAGGTCAGATTACGGTTTCAGGTCGTTGCGTTGTATCGTTTGTGTTAATCGCTTCACTTTTTCCTCCTTGTTTTGTGGCCCTGTAATGAAATAGTCTAGAGTTCCTGGATCATTCCGACTGGGCCGCCCCTTTTATTGTAAGGGACGTCGGTCCCGGTTTCCGATAATGTATAATGCAGTCTTGGGCACTGGCATGTTTGTCAAAAAAAAAAAAAAACAGCGCACTTGTAGTAGAAACGGCAAGACAGCACGAGAGGACACACCATGTGACAACATGTGCAACGGGCGCTGAGGAGCTCCAAACGTCCCAAGGACGATTTCCGTCGGCCCACCACACCTGTCGACAAGCCTGTACACTCACTGCGCACCGCAAAAGAAATGTGTTTTCCGGAGGATTTCTTATGTCAGGGGCAGTGACATTAATCCCCTCATTCAAGTTTCAATTTCACAATTACTCAATCACTGATTACTCATTGAGTTTTCCTGTTTCACAATTGCTATATCATTTTCAATATTCAACAATAAATTATTTACCTAACTATGGCCAACTTTCGTTTTTCAATTTTTAAACCAAATACTGGGAGCATTACATGCCTTAGATTTGTATATTCATATAGCTGGGAATCGGCTCTAGTATCCCTTACATCATTTTTTTAAAACGGAATTACATTTCGTTGCAATGACGCGTGTCACGAGCAGATACCTCAAAAAGTTCAATCAGGGGCAGCCAGGTGTCCGTTATCCAAAGAGTCACAGGGCCCCGTCCCTATCGACATAACATAACTCATCAAACCCAAAATTGCCAGTACAATCACTAACCCCATCCTTCCCACTGCTGAAATTCAATGGCGTTGTCGTACCAAATACCCTTACAAGGGTATTTGGCGTGTTTTCTGCAAGTCGCACTAGTGCAGCCTCGTCCGCTTGACGGCGCGCGTATGGGAGGAAGTTTAGGCCCTCGCCGGGGTCAGCGGCACGCTCCGGGTATATTGACAGCGAGGCACAACCAAGCGCAGCCTGGGCGTGAGCGGCGTCGCGGACAAGTGGGATGCACGACGTTCATCCTCAGTTTTATAATTTATTTATTTATCTACTTTTATTGTTTTCTAAGGTCCTTAGCTCGGTGATAGAGTTTGAGGCCGACACCGAGATCGACGAGCCTGGCTCAATTGTTATGCCACAGGACATGGGTAGTCGTAACTGGAATCGAGGATCCTGAGCACGCGTCTCATTTGACAAGTCGAGGTTCAGATGAAATTCCTCTATCCCGCCTGTTTTGGGGTAGGAAACCGAGGGGCTCAACGAGCATGTGGGCAGATGGGCGTATTGACCTACGGCGCAGGGTAGAACCTTAGCGGCAGGGGCCTTCGGCGTGTGTGCCGTCTGCCGACCACTGACTGTCTTGAAGAAGTCTGAAGGGGTATGCCCATCAGGACCAGCGGAGGTGCGCAGATGTGCCAAGTGCCCAACTCGCCTGTGGAACTCCCTTCACCTCGGTCTTCAAAGTTCCCACTTGAATAGTTGTTACTACCACCTGTCCGGGACAGCGAGCAGGGCGATGCTAGAAGGAAAAAGGTGCGGGCTAGCTCGTTAGTCTAGTAGTTAGTTCCCTTGGAGATTTCAAGAGGCCGGGTTGTCCGGTTCGGCCTCTGCGCTGTTGGAGCGTACACCGCTGACGGGCAGTAGGGAAGAACGACAACAAAATAAAAATGAGCTTGGACACGGACCCGTGCTAGGTGCATCCAGAAGACAAAGACAAAGAAGGCGGAGAGGTAGAAGACGAGCATGGTGGAAGGAAGAACTTGTAACTCACTCATCTCTTGTCGAAATCGGCGGGAGAAAGTCTTAGATTGGGGTTTTTAGGTAGGGCGAGTCAGATTGTGTAGTTAGTTTGTGCAATAGAGTGTTGTGTAGGGAGGTAGGAGAGAAAATGGTTACGCGGAGATGGTAGAGGTGAAGAAAGAGGGAAATGGAAAAACACATATCTCGCTCGTTTCTTGACGAAATCAAGCGAGGGAGGACTCGGAACGGGGGTTTTGGGTCATGGCGACCTCATTTCTGAGCTCAGAATTAGAAGAAAGTCGGTATAGAAAGAGTTAGTTGGATAAGAAAAGTGTGCCTAGCTATGGAGGAGGAAGGAAGAAGTAAATGAGTTTCGGTCGTTTCTCGACCGATCTAAGTGATAGGAGGCCCTACACTAAGGAATTGGGGCAGGGCGACTATGTTGGAGGAGGCGGAATTGGGATTGGGGCAGCCGGTTAATGGCAGCGAGTTGCAAGGGCTGCGTGCGGGAGCAGGAATGTCGACAACGTTGTGTATCTCGCCACTTTCCTGCAGAAGATGCATCCGATTTTGCTCAGCCTTACGATGGAAGTAGGGCGAGTCTAGTCGCGGAGTTGGAGACCTTACATGTTGGCCAGCGTATTGCGCATCCCTTGAGATGCATCTGGTTATAGGTTGGAGGAAGCCCACGAAGAGGAGAAGTGGTAATGGGGAGATGCTCACCCTGGTGACGATGAGCGAACGGGGGGGGGGTGAGCGGTTGTGATGCAGCTGATCTTTGTCGTAGCCACCCTCGCACAGATAGGTAAGCGTTGCTGTCACCTTGGCGCCTTGCGGTATGTGACGACAAAAATGCGACCTTGCTTATGCAGAAGGATATAGCAAGTGAACGAGGTACTATCCCGTATTCTAGCCGAAAATTCGTTCGTCGAGCAGGGTACATAGGATACGTGGAGAGAGAGAGAGAGAGAGAGAGAGAGAGAGAGAGAGAGAGAGAGAGAGAGAGAGAGAAAGAAAGAGAGAGATCACCTCGATAAAAGAAGCGGCGAACTGGCGGAGAGGGTTGAATCAAGGAAACAAGCTTGGATAAATCAGCAAGGAAAGAGGACCCTGTGGAACTCAAATGTTAGCTTGGCTCTATGTAATGATCCGAGAGAGAGGGACTGTCAGGCGCGGGGCTTGGCTGAAACTGCGCAGCTGTTAACCAATGAGGCAAGTGTCATGAGGTGAGCTCGAGGGGAGAGAATTCATCCGGTTTAGTTTCTGATGCGAGCACGGGCCCTGAGGGCATGTATGGGATCCTGGCGGAGGGTGGCACAGTCGATATTCGCGTAGACTTTGTTTGGCACTGCTGTCTCATTTCAGAGTGGCCACAGGTTATGTTTGGACCACGGCCTATGTTTTTTTTGAAGTCGTAGCCAGCGTGCCTCAAATCAAGGGAGGTGTGGGCATTTGAGACAAGTACGTGGTGGAGTGCAGGGCAAAGTGTGCAATAGTGCAAAAGTTGAATGGCCTACCTGCTGGTCAAGTGCCCCCTATGCTTTAGGCGGAGTATTCAGTTTACTCCACGGCATTGGTAAACGAACTTACGGGGCACGTTTTTAGTTTGGGTGTCGGGCAGGTTCGTCAAAAGAGCATGAAGGGGAGGGGTGCACACATGCAAGCGGGAGATAGTTGCTGGGAGAGAGGGGAGCGACCTTACCTCGAAGACGGGCGTCTCGCACGTACGTGCATATGGTGACCTCTGGCTGCTCGAAATACATCTAAGTCGTTTGTACCTGGCCGAGATCGGGACCAGATTTAACGAAGGCAAAGGACAGAGAAGGGGTTGTTGGCACTACGGTCTGGTGAGGCCTGCATCTTTCAGCTGACTGTAGCTTGCTTTCCTTGAAATGGTACTGTTTCAGATAGTTGCTATCATTCCTAAGGCAAATTGTTGTGGAGTATTATGAAGTCGCTGCTACGAAGGTTGCCGCGGACTGTTACAGTCAGGGGATTATGTTAATGGTGTGGTGAGCTCGCGATTGAAGGGGTTGAGTGATAAAGGCCTTAGCAAGTGATCGAGAGAGTGAGGGCAGTGAGTTGTGAAAGATTGAGCACAGCCGCTGAGTACTGCACTACACTAATGAACAGTGTTGCGGTGTCTTGAGACAGCGCACGACTGTCATGGGCGTTGTGCAAATTGGTGTTGCAAATACTGTCGTGCTTTTGCTAAGTTACCGCTGTTGTAGTTGTTCAAGTTGCGGTTGGTTGCGTTTGCGGCGCACTATTACCGTATACTACTGCATCCGCCCCATGTAACGATAGTTTGATCGGAGATAGGAGCACGGTGACCTAGAAGGATGGTTGGGCATTGCAAGGAGGTAACTGCGATGACCTGGAGGATAGCCAGGGAAGTCAACAATAGGCACTTTGATTTCAGTTTGACCAAGTTGTTGATGTGTTCAGGCCATCATTGTGGGGTCCTCAGGAAACTGAAGAGTACAAGGCCCTCTCTTGGGAGTTGAGTTTGTCCCCCTCTTGTATCTCGAGAGTTTGAAACCCCTCCTTCTGTCTTTCTTACTCTAAGTCTAGTCTGAGGTTACGAGAGGAAGGTGGCAGGCGAGATTGCAACCTGTAGGACCGCAACAAGACTTTGTGGGGAGTCTGCCCACCGATTGTGGGAGCTCTGCCGGAACTCAAGAGGAGTTCAGGAGACAAGAAACTGAAAGGTGACCATTGTTTCCTTCTTTAGACCCAGTATAACCCCTATCTGTACTTCTTGCTATGGTTGACAGAATATACTGTGTGCACCCTTACTTTGGCTATGAGTTTGACTTTCAGGATAAACCAAACTTAATGAAAGGAATGATTGTGCAAGTTGCGATTTCAGTTTTTGTTTGTCTGACTGAAAGCAGATTGTGGGGTTGCATCTGGGGGAAAGGATGGGAGGACGGTTGTATTGCTTGTGTCTGACTGGGTCAACCAAAGACTGGGAGAGTCTCCATAAGATTAGAGGGCTCAGTGCTATGTTTATTTTTGATTGCCTGAAGGACCAGAAAGGTTCCCATAAGTTTGGCTGGTCTGGTTGCTCTGACTTGTGAGGGCTGACTGTGATTGACTATTTAGGGACTAAGCATGTTCCATAAGTTTTGGTGGCTTGGTCACCTTGTTTACTTTGGGTTTCTTTCAGTTTCTTTTGGTTTTGAACGAGGATGTCTGAGCATGTTCCATAAGTTTGGGTGGCGCAGCCTCTTCCTGCTTTGGCTTTAAGGGAAAGAACCATGCTAAGGACCAGACATGTTCCATAAGTTTGGCTGGTCTTGGTCCAATGCTACGCACGTGCTGTAACCAAAAGGTTATAACTTGACTATACTTTACTATTATTTTATCTATGAACAGGCTAGTCATACAAGGTTTCATAAGTTTGGGTGGTCTAACTATAGCTTATCACAAACTGAAGAGAGTATTATAGTAACCAAGAATAAAATTCTGGTACGAAGGGGCAGGTTGGACCTTGAGCTAAAGTTGATCGGTTCAGCTATATGCAGCCGTAGAAAACTAAGTGCATACAATTATATATAACTTGGTTATTTTAAACAGTTCAGGGCGACTAGGGTGGCCTAGGCATGTGCCCAAGGTAGAGAAAAGTTGTTGTGTCATTTGTTTGTGTATATTCAATGGTTGAACTAGACATGTTCCATAAGTTTGGGTGGTCTAACTTTATGCCCTATGTAAATTGGGTATAAATGGATAAATCATTGAAAGACTATGAATTATTGTTTGATAAGGTTAACTTTGGGTTGGTGAGAGTACTCACCTTTGTGGTTTGGCCTTGCATGTGACTGAGTGAGATTACTACTTGGTCTAAGTTTCGGTTGACAGGTAGTTGTTTTAGTTGCTCGCCACGTGCTAGAGCTATAGGAGTTAGTTTCAATTCCTGCATTTTCTTAGCTAAGTTTTTTTTACTTAGATCAATTCTCGCATTTTCTTGGATCATTTGTTATACTTAGCTTTGTATAAATTTTGGTAAGCCCTTTTCTCTACGGGAAGCGCTGCCGAAATTTCTGCAAATCCAAAGAGTAAGTCTAAATTCGACTTTTCAAAAATCAATTTGTCTAATCTTTATATATGGCTTAGTAAAAATTTGGAAAGTTTTCTTTTCTAAAGGGAGTGTTGCCCAAGTTTTTGCTATTTAGGGAGTTCGACAAAATTTGACTTTGAAAAGTTGAAGATTATTTATGTTTTCATATTCGGGATAATATAAATTCTGAAAAGACAATTTTCATACAAGAAGTGCTGCCAAAATTTTCTTAGTTTAAAGGAGAGAGATTATATTTCGACAGGTGACGATTCTGGTCATCCACTCTATATAGGGGAAATTTTGTCACAGGTTTATCTTTCCTTTAGCACTGGCCTAGAGGTAGACTTATACTTAGTTATTAGGAGACCTTGAGTGAAGATGTGCTATAGAGATTTTTTCCCCATACACAGATAGTTAAAAACTTTGGGCATTGACCTATCTCGTGTCACAAGTCTTTCTAAGGACATTTCGATTCAGGATTGAACTAAGTTTCAGCTTGATCTTACGAGTATCATCTTCTGTTATCAATGATAACAGGTCGGTTGGTTGATCGCCGACTTGTCTGCTCACGACACAACTTTGCTTATACCTGTACCTCAACTTGATGCCTTAGCCCTGAGATTTGATATGTTTTCTTTGAGGGTTTTAACTGAACTTCTTTTAATGATCATTATAAAGAACTTATGAGATTTATGGAAAGTTTGACTATGAATGAGGCTTGAGTGTGTGAGGTGTAGTGTGAGTTACAAGGAACAGTAAAGTTGATCATATTGGCGTATGGCAATGTGGCTATTGTGTATGCCTGTGTTTTGTGCAGGTTAGTATTTTGAGTTTGGTATATGAATCGTACCTTCGAGACAGTGAAAATGACAATTATGTGATGCACAATCTGCATACCTGATGGGTTTATGGTTCCCCTTGTTTTATTTTATCCCGAGTTCTGATTTGATATATGAATGATGGATATTTATTTATATTACTGATTGATTTTGCTTGTTAATTTTTATAGTTGGACGTTGTAGTCTGTGGCAGTCGTCAAAGTCAAACCCTTTGATTTTTCTACAGGTTCTGGATGATGGAGTTGATCTCCAAGGCAATAAGAGACGATTATCACCACAGGTATGAACCTGTGTACCACCCACTCTCCACAGGGTGCAGAAGAGGGTGTGGTTTTCAACCACACTTGGTGGTTGTCCAGCGTCGACAGATCAATCCCTCAAAGCGTGTGTGAGTCGACACTTGAGTGTCGAATGCGACCCTCAAGATTAACGAAGACCGCATGAGTATGGGTACTACATAGTACGTCATCATTGCGACTGTTTGCGTACGCTTGCATTGTGAGTCGATATGAGTTAGCGCTACATCCGCGCGGTTTTATACTAAGTCTCGCACGCAACGCCTATCCAATTTTCGCATCGAAGAGTTATGGGATGGCTACTAAGGGACTTGGAGTATTGTCACGTTGTTTGTTTTATGTCGTTCTGTGTGTGAGTAGAGTGGTGTGCACGTGGTGTGTGGGATGCGTCCTAGTCGACCGACGACGAACCGCGCTTGGAACTTCAGCCCCCTAGTGCGTCGGTTCACATGCGGGTCCGATAGAAGCGTAAAACCGCGCGTACCCCATATGCAACCGCGGACGAGAAACACCCTCGACTGGTCCACCTCTGCGATTGCAGCTGATTAACTTTCGTACTGTGGACTGGTAGCTCGACGGGGATACACCCACCGAAGGGAGATAACAACTCTCGTAAGGTGGAGGTAAGTCATGTCTCGAGTAGGCCCTATCCTGTCGTAGGGGCTCGCGAGAGATATGGCTGGCGCACTCGGCCGGAGTGGCTTGCGGAAGCTTCATGTATATTCGTGACAAGGATCAGAACGACTTCGGCGTGACGCGGCCGGGAGGGTCCCGCCCCATCTTGTGTGGTGTCGGACCGATGCGCTCGACAGGTGGCGTCGTTGCCAGGGATAACGGTTGTCTGCCGTTGTCCCTGGTGGAACGACATCCGAGTATGGAAATGTGAGAACTAGGCAAAAAGGAGAAGCTTTCTGTAGACGTATATGATTGGTTGTTTGATACCTTGACTATCCTTGGAGGTGTCTTAACACTGTGGCCTAACTGTGAAGTGTCGATTATAAGCGTATGCGCGGTTTGCTTGAGGAAGGAAGTGTTGGGTTATACACTTACGTACTCTGACGTATGTAATAGCTATTTTAGTGAGCACCTAGTTATCCTAAGTAATCATTACGTGATTGGGCGATACGTGGCGTGTCTGATGCGGCATAGATTGTGTTGAGTCAACATCAGCATTGTTGGGTGTGTTCATAGTTGAAGCAAGCATTGTTAATAACTATTAAAGCGCCAAGGCTAGTTGATTCATTACCTAATTGTTGTGCTAAGCCCGCTTTGGGAAATAAAAACATTAAACTGGGGCATCTCCCCCTGGTCAATAGAGCGTCGCTTTAGGGGAGGTTTCTGATACTTGAGCGACATGGATGAGGGGTTGACTGATAAGTGCGAAATGAGGGGTTTGATTGTAAAGATCTTTCCTTGAGCTCAGACTGAGTTGTGGTTGATAGATACTGTGAGGAGTACTAAGTCAAGACCGGTATCAGTTGGCGGTGAGTTGAGTTACCTAGGGGATTGTCTAAATGTAATTGTCGATAAATGTATGAGAAGTAGTGGTTACTTAGCTAGTGGTTTTACGAACCCGAAGAGAGGCTTATGTTTTAAGTACATGTAATATATATGTATATATTTGTTTTTGTGACGGTTTTTATCTGGTCGTTGCCATAAATAGGTTTTTCTGTATTTTGTTTAATGTCTGATTGACGACGTATGTATGAATTGTCCTTCAAGAGGACATAGACTTTACATAAAACCCACATCTAGCATGGGACCAGAGGTGAATGGGGTGACTCATTTCTGGGAAAGGTGGTTCTTCCTTAAAAAATTTAGTCAACGTGTGTAATGTGTCCTCAGTGGAATTGCAGTCTTGAATTGTTACCCCCCTTGTTGAGGCTTAAGGAAGCAGTTATCAGTCTCAAGGATGATAGTGAGACTCACGCCATAATTATATTTTTTGTCCATTAGTGGGGTGTTGCTATCTTTCATATGATAGGAGAGTAACTACATTATCTGTTGAGAGCGGAGGAAGAGGTTTGTTACCTTGCCGAAACTATGATGACCAAGTGGAACAGCTACTGCTTAGTAAGAGCGGTTTTGGAGTAGCGACCTAGGCTCGTCTCACGTTAAGCAGGGCCACCATATTTATAAGGGTGCGGATTCTTTGTCCGTTGCCTTGATAGGTATAAATGGGGTTGTCCATATGACCATCAAAGGGTCGGTGAGGTGCAAGCGTCGGAACCAGAGAGGGTTGCGGTGAGGCTTGATCTTTAGAGCGGGGCTCATGAGTCAAGATGTATCTCATGAGGATTACACCGCCCCTTTGTATTAAATGTTTCGCTTAAGAGCTGAAGGGGTGAAAATTGTATCATGCTATTTACTCATTACTAATCTTATTTTTGCCTTATGGAATCTGAAAAACGTTGTTGAGAGTTATCTTGTTACATGACTGGCAGTTGAATCTGGTTTCATGTTGTTGTTTATAAGGCATGTTAAGCTCTTCGGCTACAACCCTAACAGACAATGTGCTTATCATACTGTGAATTATTGTTGCGAATATATGTTATTTATCATGGGTTGTACTGCATTTTTTATTCATGTTTGGAGTATCCACTTATATAGCATATGTATATTGTGTCCTTCCTTGAGAATGAAAGTGATATTTGGTTAATGCCTGAGTTATGATTTGAATGTTTTATCAGTGAATATTTATGTTTTATTCCAGGTGGATATTTATTTGAAAACTCTCTCCGGTATCGTCGTTGTTCTAAATAGGTTCTTACGTGCGTAGTGTCGGGGTAACTTTAGTGGGATATATTTTATATTTGACCTAGTTGTGTGACTTCCTTTGAGCCTCGACCCTAACACCGCTCGTTGCAACAGGTGATGGGGTCGAAGGGGCTCGAGATGGAAGGGTCTCAAGGGAAGATCGGGGTCGAGGATCTCGTCTCTCTGCTCGGTTTGCGAGATTGGGAGCAAGACAACCTACCCAAGGTTTTGAGATCGACTTCTTCAAAGGCTATCATGTTTCTGACTTCCTTGACAAGTTTGGGCAGATAGCGTCTCACTGCGAGTGGAATGAGGAGCAGATGCTAAAGGAGGTTATAAAGTATATTCATATAAGCTTGAAGGAGGAAGTCAGTGGGTTGGTTAGAAGAGCGGGGTCATCATGGAGGAAGTTCTATGATGACATGTGGAATAAATACCGGCTAGGTGAGGAACAACTGGCCAAAGGCGATCTGGAGAAGATAGATCGGTACAATTATGTGTCATTAGGGCACTTCCTGATGAAATATGAGTGCGCATCCCGCAAGGTTTGGGGGTTGTCTGAATGTGACAAATGATTTGCTTTCCTTATGAATTTCACGAATGCAGAGCAACGAGATTTGATTCGTGGGACAGAAGGAAGGCTTCCATGGGACAAAATACGAGAAAATTGTGTAGAAGGCGATTTAGATCAACACCTCTGTCATACTTTGCGAGAAATAAGGAAAAGAAAGGAGGCACTAGATAATGAGAAGAATGGGCATGGCAAAAGACCTAATGACCTTGCAGCAGACACCTCTGACAGTATGAGAGGTGCATTTCAGAAGGACGCTAAGGTCGTCAAACGAAATCACAGATGGAGCAAAGAGAAGAAAAGAGAGTCATGTGTTGAGAGATAAGAGGTGCAGGCTAGAGTGAGAAATGTTGCAACTCATACCTGTGAGAGGACGTTTGACGCTCCAAACAAGAAGGGAACAAAGGAGCGAACGGTTCAGGAAGAAGGTAGTATAGCCCTACCGCCCATTGTGTCTGATCCTAAAAGGGGGTATGATGACAATGGAACATCGTCAGCTGTAAGTCGGATAGGACGAAGGAATAGTAGGGGGCGAGAACGGTGGACAAAGATAGTATATGCTTGTTATGGAAAGACTGACCATACCCTCGCAGATGTAAGATGGTAAAGGAAGGAGACAATGGATGAGACCGTTCGTCTAAGTTTACAAGTTTTATGAGACATAGATTTAACTTTGTATACAGTTCTGATTTCGGAAGAGAATCCTCATCGTTTTGGGATTGTACGTACGTTGTGGTTCTGACTATCCACTCTCTAAGTTTATGTTAGGTTTGGTTGAGTGCAAGTGGAGGTCTTATAAGGTTCGATTATTTGTACGCTGATGTCCTTTTATTTTTGACGGAACGGTTGGGATCGTTTTGTGTATATAAGTTTTTTATGATTCATAGGGTATGTTATACAAGGTCTTTTGCTTCTGATTGAGACCTGAAATGGTGATGATTTTAGGCTTATGAAGATTCGAGAATCGATATAATCTGATTTTTTTATAGAACCATCTTAATATGAGTTTTGATTTCCCCAGGTTGCAGAATTGTGCGCATTCTAGTTGTCATTAACATTCTCACCATTGGTTTTATGGGTTTTCGGTTTTTATTCTAATTGACGTGTAAGAAAGAAAAAATTAACAGTGTGAAATAAAGGAGTGACAAAAGGTCAGTAAAAAGTGTATGAACCAAAAAGGGTTCGATGAAGTGAAGAAAGCGTGATTATTAGTGAAAGATTTATGGAAGACTTGAAGAGTCCAGAAAATTATACAAAGGGAGAGGTTATGCCTGAAGGCAGCCTAAGTGGTTATTGATTTCATCTAGACTCATCCTAAAAGGTTATATGGATAGTCCATCCATGAGTGGGAGGATGGCTGAGAGATTTTATGGTTGATTCTCCTTCAAGTGGGAAGGGGTCTTAAAAGTTTTTATTGAATGTTCACCCTCAAGAAAGGGAGGGTGGCTTAAAAAGAATTTTATGGAGTTAGAGTTTTATCCTCGGTCAAATCAATAACTTCACTGTGTTGGTTCTCAGTTGTCGGTAAGGGTGTCATCTGCGGCAGGGAAACCTGTCAAGTTCGGGAACCCTTGTTTGGCCGGTGGTTGTGAGGCACAGTTGATTTTGTATGAACCGTTCGAATCGGCATCCCCGCTTGCCCAGTCATGTAATAGCTGGTAAAGGCAACACAGGCAATGAGGAAGTTTGTTGGTTCTAAGTCCTTCACTTAACTTATTATAGGCCACAAACGGTCTAGTCTGTGACGGTGACTTCCATGATTAAGACTCCTTGAAAGATTTAAGTTTTGAATAAATACTGGTGGGAGTGTCGTCTGCGGCAGGGAAAGCCCACCTGATTTTGAGACCCTTCAATCGGCTTTAGGTTTGGTTGAAACTGACGCTCGATTTTGAGCAGTAATAACGTGAGTTTTATTTAAAGACGATTATGAGAATTTGTTAACTGAGAAAGGCATACGGGTGAGATTGACAAAGTGCGTGATGAAAGCGAAAAACGCTACTCATAAAAGTATGATTTATGGGGAAAAAAAAGTGGTTTTCTTTTATTTTGAAGACTGAGTAAATACCCCTACACGTTCATTTTATGAATAACTAAAATGAGTGGTTTGTAAATGATAATAAAGACATATGAGATTGGGCTTAATGGGGTCCTACCCATGATGTACATCTGTGGCATGTGTGATGCGGTCAAACACCCTAATCTTCTAGTTAGCTGAGAGATTGAGGTGTCTGATTAATCCCCATGACGGGATGTTTCTTTAGGGAAGAGCCTGAAAAGGAGCGTATAGATGAATCGAGTTAGAGTAATTGAAGTATGAAAAGAAAAAAAGCTAAATAAAGATTGAGATCCTGAATTTTGACCCACTACTGAGTTTGCATTTTAACTAGTGGTAGGATGATCAGGGTGCCCGACGCGATGAAATATCGTTCAAAAAGACCGGGAGTGGTATAGTTGTGAGTCTAACTTTAAATGATTCTTTGTCTATGGTTGTAGAAGGTGGAAAGTGGCTTTATCCACTTATTGAATTAGGGATTGAAGTGTGTCAGTGCTTAGCCGATTATTCGATTGTTATAGATTTCACTCTTGTTAGGACTTGGATGGGATTTGCGACTGTTGATGTTAGCCTAGCTACTTTGAGGAATTAAGGTCTGGAGTTAATATAATTTAATGGCCGTTTAATCGAAGTTAAGGACTCAAGGAGGTTATCATATGCTTTTCCTTAAGACTATGTATTAAATGGTACTTGGTTTAATCATCCGTTGCGACGGGGACGTCACCTAATAGGGTTCGGGCAGGCTATCGTACCAAATACCCCAGTTGTAACGGGAATCGAGGATCCTGAGCATGCGTCTCATTTGACAAGTCGAGGTTCATATGAAATTCCTCTATCCCGCCTGTTTTGGGGTACGAAACCGAGGGGTTCAACGAGCATGTAGGCCGATGGGCGTGTTGACCTACGACGCAGGGTAGAACCTTGGCGGCAGGGGCCTTCGGCGGGTGTGCCGTATGCCAACCACTGACTGTCTTAAAGAAGTCTGAAGGGGTATGCCCATCAGGGCCAGCGGAGGTGCGCAGCCATGCCAAGTGCCCAGCTGGCCTGTGGAACTCCCTTCACCTCGGTCTTCAAAGTTCCCACTTGAATATTTGCTACTACCACCACAGTCTCCATCGGGCCTGTTTCCACCTACGCCCACGCTTTAGGCTTAGTGGTAGGCCGCACCCTCCCACTCGTCGAGGAGCCAATGTCTCCTCAACAGTCAGTGCCGGCTTTGGAACTCACCGTCCGGCTGTCTGTATCGATCGAACTGTTGCAGTGTCCGGGACAGCGAGCAGGGCGATGCTAAAAGGAAATAGGTGCGGGCTAGCTCGTTAGTCTAGTAGTTAGTTCCCATGGAGATTTCAAGAGGCCGGGTTGTCGGGCTCGGCCGCTGCGCTGTTGGAGCGTACACCGGTGATGGGCAGCAGGGAAGAACGGCAACGAAATAGAAACGAGCCTGGACACGGACCCGTGCTAGGTGCATCCAAAAGACAAAGACGAAGAAGGCGGAGAGGTAGAAGATGAGCATGGTGGAATGAAAAACTTGTAACTCGCTCATCTCTTGTCGAAATCGGACGGGAGAAAGTCTTAGATTGGGGTTTTTAGGTAGGGTGAGTCAGATTGTGCAGTTAGTTTGTGCAATAGAGTGTTGTGTACGGAGGTAGGAGAGAAAATGGTTGCGCGGAGATGGTAGAGGTGAAGAAGGAGGGAAATGGAAAAACACATATCTCGCTCGTTTCTTGACCAAATCGAGCGAGAGAGGACTCGGAACGGGGGTTTTGGGTCATGGCGACCTCATTTCTGAGCTCATAATTAGAAGAAAGTCATTATAGAAAGATTTAGTTGGATAAGAGTAGTGCACCTAGCTATGGAGGAGGAAGGAAGAAGTAAATCAATTTCGGTCGTTTCTCGACCAATCTAAGTGAGAGGAGGCCCTGCACTAAAGAATTGGCGCAGGGCGACCATGTTGGAGGAGGCGGAATTGGGACTGCGGCAGCCAGTTAATAGCAGCAAGTTGCAGGGGCTGCGTGCGGGAGCAGGAATGTCGACAACGTTGTGTATCTCGCCACTTTTCTGCAGAAGATGCATCCGATTTTGCTCAGCCTTACAATGGAAGTAGGGCGAGTCTAGCCGCGGAGTTGGAGACCTTACATGTTTGCCAGCGTATTGCGCATTCCTTGAGATGCATCTGGCTATAGGTCGGAGGAATCCCACGAAGAGGAGAAGTGGTGATGGGGGGATGCTCACCTTGGTGACGATGAGCGAACGGGGGGGGTGAGCGGTTGTGATGAGGTTGATCTTTGTCGTACCCACCCTCGCACTGATTGGTAAGCGTTGTTGTCACCTTGGCGCCTCTGCGGTACGTGACGACAAAAATGCGACCTTGCTTATGCAGAAGGATATAGCCAGTGAACGAGGTATTATCCTGTATTCTAGCTGGAAATTCGTTCGTCGAGCAGGGGACGTAGGATACGCAGAGAGAGAGAGAGAGAGAGAGAGAGAGAGAGAGAGAGAGAGAGAGAGAGAGAGAGAGAGAAAAAAACTCGACATAAGAAGCGGCGAACTGACGGAGAGGGTTGAATCAAGGAAACAAGCTTGGATAAATCAGCAGGGAAAGAGGACCCTGTGGAACTCGAATGTTAGCTCGGCTCTATGTAATGATCCGAGAGAGAGGGACTGTCAGGCGCGGGGCTTGGCTGAAACTGCGCAACTGTTAACCGATGAGGCAAGTGTCATGAGGTGAGCTCGAGGGGAGAGAGTTCATCCGGTTTAGTTTCTAATGCGAGCACGGGCCTTGAGGGCATGTATGGGATCCTGGCGGAGGGTGGCAGAGTCGACATCTGCATACACTTTGGTTGGCACTACTGTCACATTTTAGAGTGGTCACAGGCTGTGTTTGGACCACGGCCTGTGTTTTTTTTTTAGCCGTAGCCAGCGTGCCTCAAATCAAGGGAGGTGTGGAAATTTGAGACAAGTACGTGGTGGGGTGCAGGGCAGAGTGCGCAAGAATAGAAAAGTTGAAGGGCCTACCTGCCCTCTATGCTTTAGGCGGAGTAGTCGGTTTACTCCACGGCATTGGTAAACGAACTTACGGGGCACGTTTTTAGTTTGGGTGTCGGGCAGGTTCGTCAAAAGAGCATGAAGGGGAGGGGTGCACACATGCAAGCGGGAGATAGTTGATGGGAGAGAGGGGAGCGACCTTACCTCGAAGACGGGCCTCTCGCACATACGTGCATATAGTGACCTCTGGCTGCTCGAAATACATCTGAGTCGTTTGTACCTGGCCGAGATCGGGACCAGATTTGGCGAAGGCAAGGAACAAAGAAGGGGTTGTTGGCACTACGGCCTCGTGAGGCCTGCATCTTTCAGCTGACTGTAGCTTGCTTTCCTTGAAATGGTACTGTTTCAGATAGTTGCTATCATTCCTAAGGCAAATTGTTGTGGCGTATTCTGAAGTCGCTGCTACGAAGGCTGCCGCGGACTGTTACAGTCAGAGGATTATGTTAATGGTGTGGTGAGCTCGCGATTGAAGGGGCTGAGTGATAAGGGCCTTAGCAAGTGATCGAGAGAGTGAGGGCAGTGAGTTGTGAAAGATTGAGCACAGCCGCTGAGTACTGCACTACACTAATGAACAATGTTGCGGTGTCTTGAGACAGCGCACGACTGTCGTGGGCGCTGTGCAAATTGGTGTTGCCAATACTGTCGTGCTTTTGCTAAGTTACCACTGTTGTAGTTGTTCAAGTTGCGGTTGGCTGCGTTTGCGGCGCACTATTACTGTATACTACTGCATCCGCCCCATGTAACGATAGTTTGATCGGAGATAGGAGCATGGTGACCTAGAAGGATGGTTGGGCATTGCAAGGAGGTAACTGCGACGACCTGGAGGATCGCCAGGGAAGTCAACAATTGGCACTTTGATTTCAATTTGACCAAGTTGTTGATGTGTTCTGGCCATCATTGTGGGGCCCTCAGGAGACTGAAGATTACAAGGCCCTCTCCTGGGAGTTGAGTTTGTCCCCCTCTTGTATCTCGAGAGTTTGAAACCCCTCCTTCTGCCTTTCTTACTCTAAGTCTAGTCTAAGGTTACGAGAGGAAGGTGACAGGCGAGATTGCAATATGTAGGACCGCAATAAGACTCTGTGGGGAGTCTGCCCACCGATTGTGGGATCTCTGTCGAACTCAGGAGGAATTATGGAGGCAAGGAACTGAAAGGTAACCATTGTTTTCCTTCTATAGACCAAGTATAACCCCTATCTGTACTTCTTGCTATGGTTGACTGAGTATACTGTGTGCACCCTTACTTTGACTATGAGTTTGACTTTCAGGATAAACCAAACTTAATTAAAGGAATGATTGTGCAAGTTACAATTTCAGTTTTTGTTTGTCTGACTGAAAGCATATTGTTGGGTTGCATCTGGGGGAAAGGATGGGAGGACGGTTGTATTGCTTGTGTCTGACTGAGTCAACCAAAAATTGGGAGAGTCTCCATAAGATTGGAGGGCTCAGTACTATGTTTATTCTTGATTGCCTGAAGGACCAGACAGGTTCCCATAACTTTGGGTGGTCTGGTTGCTCTGACTTGTGAGGGCTGACTGTGATTGACTTTTTAGGGACCAAGCATGTTCTATAAGTTTGGGTGGCTTTGTCGCCTTATTTACTTTGTGTTTCTTTCAGTTTCTTTTGGTTTGGAACGAGGATGTCTGAGCATGTCCCATAAGTTTTGGTGGCTCAGTCTCTTCCTGCTTTGGCTTTAAGGGAAAGAACCATGCTAATACCAGACATGTTCCATAAGTTTTGGTGGTCTTGGTCCAATGTCACGCACATGCTGGAACCAAAAGGTTATAACTTGACTATAGCTTACTATTATTTTATCTATGAACAGGCTCCACGCGACCCATAAAGGATTCCAGTTGGCAATCAATTAGGGGTGCGTTTTATACCCCTGACTTGTTCGCAGCCCATCAGGGGTGCGTTTTCCCCACCTCAGACATTTCCCCCTTGAGACATTTTCGCCGTCCTTCGTTATACCGGTCGTTGATTCGGGCTCGTTTAGTCGTTGAGAGGTTCGAAAAATGCAGGCAGATGAAGGCATGGCACTTGGGGGGGGGTGGCAATTTCTTTGAAAAATGCGGGATCGGTAGTTGTCAGTGGGACCGCGTGTTGGTGGGTTTTGGTCGAAACGGTGGCAAAGCAGCGCCAGGGTGGAACTTTGGGGGGGGTGGCAGTTTTTTTTTTTAAATGTGAGACCGGTAACTGCCCTTGGGACTGCGCGCTGTGTTTTGGTCGAAACGGTGGCAAAACAGGGGCAGGGTGGAAAAGTGAAAAAGTCTTAATCGCAAAGGGCACGGCCTTGGCCGCCAGTTGAAACGACACACCTGCATTGCATTTGCAAGTGCATACTTCTAAACCTCACCAATAACGCCTCCTTTATCAATCAAGTATATACAAACTATGGGCTACGCACCCGTGCCCTCACGGTAAGTCAATTGGTACCCCCGTGAACTGTTGAAATACAGACTCAATCCCTAATCCACMCCCCTTCAGATGATCAAAAAAAAAAAAAAAAGGGCAGGTGAATGGGTGGGTATAGGCTCGCTGCCCATAGGCTCAAACCGTAGATACTTCCTAGCCACTTTTTCCCAGGGCTGGAAACACAATCACCGGGTTCTTTTGGCTGGCTCCACCAGCTTTTTTTTTTTTTTTTTAAAGAATCAACTTCATTATAAAGAATCAATTCGAGGTCGGGGACCTCACAATTCAACCCGGAGTACTGACATCATCAGCTAGTGTAGCTTACAGGCTTGCGCCTGCGAAAAATCACTAAATTCGACTTCCCATGGAACTACCTCAGGCTAATGATTACCTTAAAAGTTAAGTACCTTCGACTTTTCCTTCCACCTAGTCCCGAACGTCCTACTACTAGCCGTGTCATCAGGGCACTCTGTCAACAGCTCGTAAGTAGGTAGACTGGGTACTTGGTAACTAAGTACTAGGACACTCGGTACTGCTATGGCTGCAGTAGGCCAGTAGTAAAGCGTCGTTAGGACCAGGACCCAATCCTCTGGGCCGTGTTAGTCCCAGAAGTAGGATGGCCAGGCAGGGCATTAGAGGGGAGTACAATGCATAGCTTAACTCAGTCTGTCCACGGTTGCGTTCATGACATGGTTTTAGTATCTTCAGTACGCTTCAAGTTTGTTACACGACGGTATGGTATCTTCAGTACGATTCAATATTTAATCCTAGACTGGCGAGAATAGGGAGGGGAGTATAAGGAGACGGAACTGAGGGAGTTGAAGAAGACCGCTAAGGCCCGACAACAACACTGTCTGATATCCATAAAGAGAGGACCAAACCCCTTTCTCGATGAACTGCTGTAAGTTTATGGTTTCTTACCCATGTGTGCAGGAACCAGTGTAGTTGACGATGACTCCCCTTGCCAGCCTTGACTTTTCTTCTCCAGTCCACCCGAATTGTCAGTTTCAGTCCGAGTTTGATATGTCTCTTTATCTCCAGGTCTGACATGGGTCTTTTCTGGAATCTTGCCCTGTTTCTGTCGGACCATATCATCTCGCAGATCAGTCCTCTCGTGATGTGTGTTATGTAACCCCAACTCTGACGACCATCCACAATCGGAGGGAGAAAGCCCAGCAACACCCATTTCTCTTCCCGAACCACTCCTGTTCCTCGAATTCTCTCCAGTGGTGGGACCACCAGTTCCAGATTCTTTTGGAAGTTGGGCAATCCCACCACAAGCGATGCGTGGATTCGAAAGGCCACCTGCATCTCGAACAATCAAGGTCTACTTCCATCCCTCTGCCCATCAGCCACACCGCCGAGGGTGTGGTCAGAAGAGACAGTAACCAAAAAATGCTCACCTGCTTGCCAGTTGGTAGGCCCGTCAAGCACTTCCACAGTTGTTCAAAGTTCTTTTCTGCTCCTATCATGTCCTCATGGCATACAACCTGCCATCGCCGAGTGGCTATCAAGGCAGGAGTCTTCGTGGATTTGGCGGCTAGCTGATAGCCCTGTGCGGTTGAGTAGTCCAACATCCTTAGGACTGGACTTTCAGCGTCCTTTGTTGACCAGCTCCATGCCTGCGGATCACTGGAGAGTGATCTGAGCGGTACCCTGCCTATCCAAACCTGATTGGGTCGGGTTGAGCCCTGACTGCGTCTTTCGATAACTCTCACATGTGCTGGGTTGTCGCATACCATGACAATTGTCTCCTTGATTAGGGTCAGGGAGTTTGAAAATTCCACACGCCTCCACCGTTCCACCTTTCTGAAACCGCTGGGTAGGATGTCCAACACCTTCCACACGACTGCACAGTCTACTTCTGTTCCTGATTTGTACTAGGTGCCTATCGGATCTCGTCCCTCAAGGCCTAGCAGCTTCATCCAACTCTGAGGAATGGCAGATGTGATCTGGTGCCAATGGTGCTCCACTCGCTGCAATCCTCTTAATGTTGCTTTAATCTCTCCGAATGGTTTCCATCCTCCTCGAACGGGGCACCAAATATCCACTATTCTTACCACTCCTCGCCTCACCCAGGTTTGGCCAAAGGACCCTATTGTGTCGTCTGCTGCGAAAGATAAACCGCCTCACTTAGAACCGCAGGGTTCTCAAACAGCAGTTGGCAAAGTACTTCCTCCTTCGCGGTGGGCGGGTGCAAAATGTCCGCAGGCAACTTCTTTCATGCCTTCTGGACTGACTCTCAAAATGTTGATTTGGGGCATTTCTTTTTGAATGATGCCTTGAAAAAACATGCCCATACATCCTGTGGGCGACTCAGGGTGATCTTGTGGTCTCGGGAGGATGCAGTAGCTACCTTCACCAACCAGCCCCGAAGTTGAGCCTGATTCTTGCTAGCGGGGTCCTCCAGGCCCAACCCACCCCTCTCGCGAGGGAACGGTAGAGTTTCAAGAGCCACCTTGGATACAAAACTCTCCCCATTATGTGCCCTTGGTTTCCATAGGAAACAGGAGATCAGCCTCCTGATGGCTTTCACAATCCCATCTGCCAGTTCTTTGACTGTAGTGATGAACCACAAAATGGAGAACAAGGCTGCATTAATTAACACCGCGCGGCCTACAATTGGCAGGTGTCAGGCTGATCCCCCAATCCGAGTCTTGCAGCAATAGGCTGTTGTAACAACAGCCCCTGGCCTGAAGAGCTTATCTGAAAGCTTATCAAGATGCCTAAAAATCTTTCTTCCTCCCCTGTCGCTACCCGCTTCATTCTTCACCCAACCTTCGGTACAAACTGGGATGGCAGCATGTAAGCCGATTACCCCCAGTTCACTGTAGCTTCTGACAAACCCGATTATTCACCCATGACGGATTTTATGGCATTAAGCGAGGGGACATAGTTTTCACAGACTGCAAACAAATCGTCCGCCAGAGCTTTGACCGACATTCCTCCCCGCTATGGAGTTGCAGTCCTTTAATATTCGGATGGCGCCGAATCCTGTTCGGCAGCACTTCCATATGGAGGGAAAAAATGAGCGGTGCAAGTGGACATCCTTGCCGCAGTCATCGTGACAGTATGAAAGGGTGAGAGAGATGAATGTTGATCATTACAACGGAGGTTGAAAATGTGTACATTGCGATGATCCAAGAACAAAAACTAGTTCCAAAACCCATCCTTCTCAAGGTGTCTAGGACAAAAGTCCAACCCACCTTGTCGTAGGGTTTTTCTAAGTCCAATAGGAGCACTGCTATGTCTAGGTTTTCAGCTTGAACTATTTCCAACATCTCTATGGTTGTAACGATATTGTTGAATATAGACCGTCCTTATACAAATGCACCCTGATCTTTCTCCACTAACTCCGGTAGATACCTCCCCAACCACCGAGCTAGAAACTTGGCTAGGATCTTCAGTAGCGAGATTTGTCTCTAGTTCCTCACTTCCACTTTGTCCCCTTTCTTGAACAGCACAGCGATCACTCCATGCGTCATCCCCTTCCCCAGTCTACCTCCGACCAAAACCTCATTGTAGAGTTCTACCAGCAGAGGCCCAAAGACTACGCAGTTTGCGGTGTAGAACTCGACCGTAAGACCGTCTACCCCCGGGGACTTGCCCCTAGTCATTAATTTCAGAGTTTGAGTTACCTCTTCAAGGGTGAGAGGCCTGTTCAGATCCAACTTCGCGGCTGTCGGTAATCGGGTTATGGTATCGTTCCACATATCTGATGTCAATGACATGTCCGTATTCACCTCCTCTTGCGGGCTTCTGGTCGTTAAGATGTCAGCATAGTACATCCTTGCATATTAGAGCATGCCAGTTAATGAGTAGGCAGAGGGGGCGTACGCCACAAAAGGGTGCTTCAACTTGATCATCTGTTGATGTGTTCTTTTGGGCTGCAACTTATGAAATGTCTCCTTGGACACTGTGTCGTTTGTTTCTATCCCTTTTTCTTGGAAAAGCTTCGTCCTTCGTTTTTGTTTCACTGCCTGTAGGTTTTCCCATTCTGTCATCCTTCTCTCCCTTTCTGCGGCCCACACCATTGCCAAGATTGGATGTCCTTCCATCTTTTCTTCCGCTTCCTCCACCAGCCTTCTACAGTTCGCTTCTCTCTTGTTTCGAGCTCTTGCCAGGATTCTGGAACAGACATCCAGTCCAACCAGTCTGCATATGAACCGAACATAGGCTTGGGACCCTCCTAGTTAAACATATATGTTACGACCCATTCCTCAATACCTGGCTCCTCCAGGATCTGTTTTTTTAGGCGAAAGAAGCCCCTCCCTCTTTCTAACCCCAAGTACAGCTTGAAGTCTGCGACGACAGGTTTATGATCTGATATCGGATTGCAGATTTGTCGTACCGCTGTTATCCTCTTTGAGACATGCTCAGTCAAGAGAAAGAAACGAGGCAGCGTCTTGTCACCACCTATCTATCCCTGTGGAGGTGTGAGAACCAAGTGTAACCTGGGTCATCTGGGTTCAACACCGAAAAAGGGTCAACGAGGGCCAACTCTGCACTGAGTTCTAGGAGGGCTCGCATGTCCTTCCTGTCTGCTGACTGTGACCTCGGCCGGAGAGCCTCATCCAGGAAGAGATTCCAGTCCCCTGCCAGTACTAGTCTGTCGGTCTTTGGGATCTGCGACATCAGCCTTAGGAAGAACTTTGTCCTTTCTCCCATGTCGTCCGGGGCGAATACCGTCATAAACACCCATTCCTCAATCCGTATTTCTACTTTCGTCCAGGCCCACCGGCTCCACACATCTACCTCCGAGTCTATCACCAAGGCTTGTAAGTCTCGGTGGAGTAGGATTCCCACTTCATCCCTAGTACCTTGGGCAGGGGCCCAGATTGGTGGCCCATCCCACCACAAGGCCAACTCTCTCACTTTGATTTCGTTTAGCTTAGACTCCTGTATCATTGCGCAGTTCACCTTCCATTTATGCAACCAACTCTTTGACCTTCTTTTCTTCAACCACCCGTTAGAGTCTCCCAGACACTCTAATCTTGTTCATTGTCTTGCGTTGTCTTCGCCTATGGTTGGATGTGGGGGGCTGTATGTTGTTGTCCATGGTTCAGGAGGTCTGTACTGGTACGTCTGGGGATGCCTCTGTCAGTGTGTCTAGTCTTGAGTTGAACGCTGTTGCGAGATGAACTGGTTCTAGAGGAGGAGCGTCATTCTTCCGTCAGCCTGGTGCCCCGGAAGGCGGAGTGAAGATCTTCATCCCTCAGCAACTTATCGTTGGCGTTGAGCACCACCAGCGCTGAGATGCCCGATAGTACTTGAATATTTTTTAGTTAAGCCGAGTTGCGCTCTCTTACCAGATCCACCGAGAACCATCTGATTCCCGACCGAGTCAGGGAGCTGGCCATTTCCTCAGGGATGCGGGCATCTGTTAGAGGGAAATACATTTTGGTGTACCCCTGCACGGATTCACATACTACATTGACCATCGAGGAATATGGGATGAGACGGACAGGAACATGCGATCCATACAATTTTCACGTGGTGTCCAGAATCGTGGATGGGGTGGGGGAGCGGTCCACGTCCATAGAGGGAATCCGTGGTGCACCTCTGGCGTCTGAAACTACCAGAAAGTAAGTCCCCTCGTTCGCTTTGTGCAGAGGAGGGGGACTAGGCAGTGTTGCACTGTCTCCATTTGATTTTTCTCCAGCACATCTTCCTGTTTGTTTTTGTCCCATCTCTGTTCGAATTCGCAGCCCTAAGGCTGCGGTATACTGGGCTTCGGCGTCTGTGTCAAGGTTTCGCATTTTCGGCGGCGGGCGACCCGGACGCAAAGTGGGTTCTTAGGGGGCAAAAAAAAATGGGGGACTGGTCCTTGGCAAAATTGTGGACTACCTACAGCTAGCTTCGGTAGAACCAGGACTTTTGGAAAAGGGAAGGACCGGTCCTGGGGTGCAAGCGGACCCCCAAAAAAAGTGGGGGGCGTTGTACGGGTCCACGGGTGGAAGCGGACCCCAAAACGAAGTGAGGGCATGTTAACTGCAATAGGGCTCTCAGGCCCAGGCGTTGAGGCCCATCTTCTCCAAACAGGAGGTCAGGCGCAACGAAACAAACGTTTTGCAATAGGCAACTTTGACGATTTTCTGTGCTCGGAGGAACCTGCAGAAAAATCTGAAATTTTGAGAATCCATAGATGAGGTCGTGTTCTTTCTAGGAAAAATATTAGAATATATAAAAAATCATTTAGACCGAGACATAATTGTCGCACCGATTCGGCACATTTTCCATTTTTGCCACTCAGCCATGTGTAGGCCAACCGGAAAAGTACTCCAAATTCAGTGAGTTTTCACTGTCAAAAGAATGCGTGAAAAAACCTGAAAATTGGAGTACTCGTAAATTTTGTTGTGATCTTTCCAAGAAAAACACTAAATAAATTTAAAAAAATCATTCCAACTGCGAAATAGATTGCGGCCGCAATTTGACCCATATTTTAATTTTGTCGTTCAGCCCCCCTCTCTCTCTCTCTCTCTCTCTCTCTCTCTCTCTCTCTCTC
>BFEA01000323.1:185176-198480 GCA_003427395.1 Chara braunii | reverse complement strand
CCCCCCCCCCCCCCCGCCCCTCCTCCTCCTCCTTCTCCCCGTCCCCGTTAGAAGCCGACTGTTGTTTATCAGAGTGCAAAGGGGCCACAACCCCGTTAGAAGCCGACTGTTGTTTATCAGAGTGCAAAGGGGCCACAACCCTTCGGCTATGTTCATGTTTGGGGGAAAAAGGAAACAAGCAGAGAAAACACTATTAGGTTTGGGGGAAAAAGATACAAAACAGAGAAAACATTGTTAGTTTTTTTTTGGGGGGGAGAGGGAGGGGGAACACAGAAAACAAGGGACTGCATCCAATACATAGAGGAGTTGCATAAATTAAATTCATTCATAATTAAATTCCTTATCCAACTCATTATGTAATTGGAACTAGATTTTTTTTGTGTTTTTTGTTTTTTTTTTCCAACTAGTTTATAATTTTTGTAATTTTATAAAATGTTATCGAATGGGGGAGCGGCGTTACCGGGAGACAAGCGTAGCGCTTGGGTATCTCCGCCGCCGTAAGCGATTAGCGCGTACGGCGCTACCTGGCCGATACCTGCGCCATCACGACGGAGGTGGGGAGTTGTGCTGCTCGCCTTCACTTAGGAGGTAGGCGTTGCCATGAAGCAGCCGCGTCACTCAGGTAGTCCATATCCTAGCTAGGTAGAGGAGCAAGGTCGCCGTAACTGAGAAGTTATCCCGGGTGAAAGAAGACACGGGAGATGAGGTAGAAGGCCAGGCTACACAAGCTGTCCAGGACTCTGGCGAATAGCATGAACCATGTAGCAGACCATAACCCCTGTACAGGAGTAAAGACAGCGCGTGGTAGGTAGGGCAGCGAGTTAGCATGGCCCAGTAAATGGAGTGTAGTTCACCCCCACCTCGGCGGCACGGAAGGTCCTTCTCTCGTACTAGGTGCGTAGACCGTAGCCGGGAGAGGGAAGCTCAACCCAGGCCAGGCGCTGGCCTCGAAGATCTGACGACAGTAGGTTAACTCTTCCTATCGAAACGAGGTGGCAAGGAATTTATCACGGTGAGAAGATGGAGTTACCGAAAGAATGAGGATTTCACGGGGAGAGTTAAAGTCAAATCGATAATCATCCGATATTACGCACGTCAGGGCCCAATGGACACTTGCTCACTGGGTATGCAAGGAATTACCAAGGGGGAAGTTGTTCTCTTGCTGACATCAGGAGACAGACCAAGCAAGGAGTTACCACGGTAAGAGAGAATTACGGGTAGGGACAAAATTCAGGCAGAGGAGAGAAGAGGTGGTATCCGACAATCTACGACTGTTAGGTCGGCACGGAGCAGCAAGGGATAAGGAAGGAAGTCACCATGGGAGGACGGAGGTACAATAGGAGGGAATATATCACCTCCGGAGAGCAGGGTTAGAAATGATAATTGCCTGCATCTTCGGAGAGTTTCACACGGGACAAAGAGGTTGATCTCACTCGGGGAGGCTACACATGGTGTTAACACTCGAGCGAGAGAGCTCCGTTCGGTATCCTCAGTATGCACATGGCATGGGAAGTAAGTACGAAGCGTTAAAGCCCATGTTTTCCCAAAATTCGTGTCCTACAAGAGAGAAGACGAGATAACTAAGGAAGAGTATTCGGGCGAGCTCATGAGAAAGTAACACTTACCTTGCTCGTTCAACCGGAAGTGGAATCGGGGAAGGATCCTGAGGCAACCAAGGATCTAACCCGAGGCAGGAGCGGGAAGAGGCAGGCAATCGCCCAGATCGGAATAGAACGTGTCACGGAGGAGGGAAACAGGGTAAGGGAATGTTGGGCAGAAACGGGAAGGGCATCTATATCCTGTCGGGGTAAAGTGGAGTAGAAACAGTAAATGCTAACGCCAAGGCTTACAACCCTCCTCACACAGACAGCTTCGTCCTGTCGGCATAGAACGAGCGTGAACTCAGTCACGCAGACCAGTATTAGTTAGGACGGGGAGCTGGCAAGCCATGGCGAACGTATCAGGGGAGGTAAGATCCCACCATCCCCTCCCTCTCACAGCGGAGGAGAATCTTTCCAGAGTGCGAGCTTCGGTGGGTCGATGCTATGACGAAGGGATCTGTCCGGACGACACCAGCCTGGGGGAAGTGGTGGAAGATGAGCAAGGCAAACGATTTGTGGTGAGTGGGTTGGTAAACGAGGTGAAGAACCAGTGGTTAAAGGAGCGATCAGTAATTGTGGTCTTCCAAGGCGAAGCACGCAGCTTAGCAAGATCGGTCAAGGAGGACCTAATTCGTGCCTATGAAGACGGGTGGACAGCTAGATGCCTGTTCCACCCAGAAGCCAGGCGGGGAAGAGTCAAATTCGAGGGCCCCAACGTCGTTTCCTACGTCGCCAAAGCCAAGGAGATAGCAGACTGGCTACTGCAGCAGGGTGAGTTAAAGATCAAGCTAGGACTGAAAGAGTACCAGGTGTTATTCAAACCAAGGTTGACAGAGCGAGAGTTACAGATCGTTCGCATCTTAGAGGCTGAAACCAAATTTTGGATAATGGCTCTAAGGGTCCCATTAGATGCATACTACTATATGAGATCGGCAGTAAAGGGAATGTTTGGGGATATCGTGGAGGTCCATAATCCGGAGTATGATAGGGATAGACCGAAACTGATGAACGTTAAATTCGACATGCCACCAGAGTCCCGCAGCAGGATTGATGACGAACTGGTCATTCAATCCCCCACGGGGGAATGCTGGAAAGTAGAGATAGTGTCTCCCTATACAGATTGGTGCAAGAGGTGCAGGTGGCATTACCACACAGCGGACAACTGCCCCCGTCGGCAGAAAGATGAGGGCCGTGGCAACAATGGGGAGCGGCAAGGAGGTCACTGTGCTCGTTACTGTGAGTTCCAACACAGTCGGGAACGGAGATCAAGCGAAGACGCGGGAAATGGAGGTGAGGAGATCAGGGGGCAGAGAGGTTCTTCACGGGTGATGATAGGACAAGACCGTACACGATCCCAACGAGAAAGTTACGCACAGCCAAGCACGGACAGAACAGAGCAGAACCGGTGGCGTCACGAGCTCAGAGCTTCAGAGCTGGCCGCAGGCGCAGGCGAACCCCGGCGGGGAGTACACGGCGACTCACAGGCCTTTCGACAATGCACCCTCCTTCAGCCAACAGAGACTCCACACTAAGGCATGCTTCAAGGATGGGGGGGAGAACACGCCCGAGGGGGAGGCCCACAAAGGGAAACAAGCCTACCTTTCATAACCCCCTGGCAGGCCAGAGAGGAATGGACAGGCGGTATTCCTCCAATTCAGCAGAACGAAAGCATGTGGGAAGGTGCAACGGCGAGGGGAGAGCAGGTACCCCTGAATCACTCTTTCTGGCAAAATCATTCCCATCAGCACCCCATGAGGGACGAAGGGGCCGTGCATCACCATCACCAATACAGGGATTGGCAGTACGACACCGGACAAAGACTAATCGAAAACCCGGAGGCCCGGTACCCATTGAGTTCCTACGATTGGAGACGCCTGGCCCCCCAAGCTCAAGACACACAGCAACTAGACACGCCCAAATGGGAAGGGGGAGGCGGATCGCAGAGAAGGCGTAAGAGAAGTAGAGAATCAAGGTGGGAAGCGTGTAGAGAAGACAGTTGGAGGAATAGAGGCGACGGTGCTCAGTCCTGGCGCCAGGACATGCAACGCCAGATGGCATCAGTACGAGAAGAGGAAGAGACAGCAAGGGGAGGGGGTCAGACCCCCCCCAAAGAGGAATTGTCCAAGACATCTATGACGTCTCAGTCAAGAGTAAGATGGAGCAGTGAGTGCGAAGAAGAAGTCGGCGGGGAATCCCGAAACCGGGCCCCCTCCTCCCCGTTGGAAAGTTCAGCAGGTTCAGGCCACAGACAAGCAGGCGAACACAGACACACAGTGGACAAACAATTCAGAGCAGAAGCATTAGGCAGGAATCACATGGAATCGGTCCAACGGCGTCTGGTCCCACTCCTATGCAACCACACAGAGAGAGGGGTCTTCTTCTTGACAATGACGGACGGAGACGGATTCCCATGCATTCCATCAGCAGATGTGGCAAGCTCTCCAACACCTGCAAAGATCTTGGAGGAAACTCGAAGGCTGTACGGGGACCATGTACCAGTGCGACTCATTCCACACTCCACGATGGCGAGTCTGATCTGCGAAACAGTCCAAGGGTATAGGAAAATGTACTTCCCCCTACTGGACGCAAGAATTCCTTCGGAGACAGTGAATACTCTGACGCAAGCAGGGATACACTGTGTTCATACCAACCTGATACGCGAACGGAACGTACAGGAACCGGAGGCTATCAGAATCCTTCTTGGCGTCTCTGCAATGGCCCTGCTGAACGTGAATGAAAAACTGCAGCCAGACGAAAACTTTCACTCCAGCTTCCTAACGGACAGGTTAATGGAAGAATGGCGTTCCTTCTCTCGCACCAGCTCTTCGAGAGGTAGCTCACGCGTGCACAGGTCTCGGGACACAGCAGACAGGTATATGCCAGGAGAAGTAGGAGCTGAGACATCTTCCCGCATCCAAGCCAAGGCGGGCACAGACAACATCAATGGATAAGATCAAAGCAGCTACTTGGAACATCCGTGGCCTGGGAGACACGAACGGGAGATCAGAAAAGAGGTTGCTGAAGTCCTGGCTACACGAAAGGAGGGTGAACTGCGCAATGTTGCAAGAGACGAAGTTGAACGAAGAAAAGTTGGGCGCAATCTCATCTTGGTGGGACGGCCCCCAAGTGTGGTCCCCGGCGCAGGGAACCAAAGGGGGGGTTGGTATCCTTCTCCACCGAGACCTGCAGGCCAGCGTGTTGGACTCAGAAGCGGACATGTGGGGGCGTTGGGCTTGGCTGAAGGTAGAGATCGCCGGTGAAGAATGGGTGTTTATGACGATTACGCCCCAACAAAAGTGAGGGAAAGAACAGAGTTTTTCACAAGGCTCATGTTACATATTTCGGAGACAGAGAAATTGGTGCTGGCAGGGGATTGGAACTTGTCCTTGGACAAGGCTCTGCGATGCGGTTCAGCAAAAGCGGATAGGAGTGACGTGCAGGCACTGTTGGGACTGTGTGCCGAGCTAACCCTGGTGGACCCATTCCCAACCTTGAACCAAGGGGAACCAGGTTATACGTGGTACTCACACATGTATAGGGAGAGGCAAGAGGTAACAAAGAGACGCCTAGACTACTTCTTGCTGGGGGAACAGATCCAAGACCAAGTCACGACGGTGCACAGCGTGTGTCACCCGATGTCAGACCACAAGCCCGTGGCAATGGACATTAGGCTGAACGACCAAGTACTAGAAGAGCCCGGAGTGAGAGAGTGGGTGGCAGTGCACATGGCCAGTGGGAACAAACAAGGCAATACTTTGAGTCCACCGCAGACTGGCTCGATGGCGGCTTAGCAACCACCTCAGGCGCTCTGGACGTCATTTCGAGAAGTCTGGCGAGAGAAAGGAACAAGAAAGAAGCAGATTGCAAGCGAAGAGTAGAGGAGGCAGAAGAGAATATGGAGGGCAATCCTATCTCAGCAATGGTGTGGGCAGCAGAAAGGGAGAGGCGCTTGAGCGAATGGAACGCTATACAGGAGGAGAAACAGAAGAGGTGGACAGACATACTAAAGGTAAAGGGAATCGAGACCAACGACAAGATGACAAAAGAGACTTTCCATAAGCTGCAGCCGAGACGCACCCAGCAGCAGATGGTGGAACTAAGACACCCTGTCGACGCTGCTGCTCCGACAGCCTGCGCTGCCTCCGGCATGCTCCAATACGCCAGGCTTTACTACTCTGACATCCTCACCTCTAGGCGACCACAGGAGGACGTATATATGGACCTGGCTAACGTCTCAGACATGTGGGAAGATACCACTGTAAAGCTGCAGATTATAGCTAGGCTGGATCTGGACCGCCCCATCTCTCTCGCGGAAGTGACGCAAACTATCAAGTCAATGGCAGTGGGAAAATCGCCAGGAGTAGATGGACTAACTGTGGAATTTTACAGAGCCAACTGGGCGGTCTACGGTCCCCTCCTAGTGGAGCTCTACAATGAGATTCTAGTGGGAGGCAGACTGGGGAGAGGGATGACGCGTGGCGTAATAATGGTCCTCTTCAAGAAGGGGGACAAAGCAGACATTCGAAACTGGCATCCTATATCACTCCTGAACCTGTCATACAAGATCCTTGCGAAAACGCTTGCACGCAGACTCTCGAAATACTTCCCAGAGCTAGTAGGAAGAGACCAAGGCGCATTTGTGCAGGGCCACTCCATCTTCAACAACATTGTAACAGCAATTGAGACACTAGAGGTGGTGCAGGAGGAGAACCTGGACGTGGCAGTCCTCTTGCTCGATCTGGAGAAGGCCTACGATAAGGTCGGGTGGACCTTCACCTTCACGACCTTGAAACAGATGGGGTTTGGGGAAGGTTTCTGTTCCTGGTTCGTAGCACTGTACACGGTCTCGACATCAGCGATGATGGTGAATGGCCACCTCTCTGAGCCATTCCCTCTCACGAGGTGGCTGCGTCAAGGCTGTCCACTTGGCCCGCTCGTCTTTGTTCTGCAGCTAGAAGTCCTGCTGAACAGGATAAGGAAACACCCGGATATAAGAGGTTTGCAGCTACACACGGGGGAGGAGTGCAAAGTGAAGGCCTTGGCAGATGATGTGTTCGCAGTATGTGAAAACACCGAGAAGTCACTGATAGCTCTCAAGTCGGTGATGAGGGAATACTGCACTCTATCGGAAGCTACGGTAAACTGGAACAAATCCACGTACTTGCTGCCTGCACAGTTCAACCTGCAAGTAGAATGGGGAATGAGGAGAGTAGAATCAGGGGAGGAGGAAAGATTCCTAGGGGTGTTAGTGAGTATGCAAATTGGGACATTGTCCCAAGGACTGCTACTCCAGCAGCGTATCTCAGCCCGACTCAGATTGTGGGGCCACACATGGCACCTATCGCTGATCGGGAGAGCTTTAGTGGCCAATGTGGCACTGCTTTCCATTCTGTGGTTTGTCACAACGGTGAAGGAAATGGCAGAGGGCGTGATAAGGGTGATCAAGAAACTTGTAGCACGCTTCATCTGGAAACCAAGAGCGCTAGCCTCAGAGGGATTCCTGTCCAAGGTAGCCTATGACACACTGTCCTTTCCACGCGTCCAAGGAGGTCTGGGACTACTGGACCCCGGCCGCAGGAACCAAGCCCAGTTACAAGACTGGGTAGCCAAGGTGGCCAACGCCAAGGCAAGGGACCACTGGTTCGATCTCGCAGAACGGATACTGATGCGGGAGTGGGACCTCAGCAGACCCCAGGACGTATGGGACTGTTTCTTCATTCCGTCTTTTCGTAAAAGAAGACTCAAATCAGGTTTTTGGGAGCCCATTCGAAGAGCATGGCACCGCACTCCCCCGGATGTGCAGTCCCCGCCAGCCACCAGGGACGAAGTTCTGAAGCAGCTCTTATTTGAGAACCCGGCAGTTGTCAACCAAGCAGGACAAGCCTTCGCCGCGGACAGTTCCACAGGCACCTTCGGCCAAGCCTGGATCAAGAAAGGGGTAGTGCGAATCTCAGACCTTTGGTCCATCACCTTGGGGGGGCGGAAACCCCTGGCCGAAGTTAAGTCATCACTCAGAGGTTTGCAGAGGACGGAGGAACACTGGCGGGAGATCATAAATGCAATCCCGCAAGAATGGATGGAGATACTGGGTCCGGAAGGCATGGACCCAGCAGGCACGTGGTACGTCCCTGGACAAGAAGGAGAAGACAACGTGGTTTGGAAGGTACTAACAGTGCTCCCCAGCGGATTCAGGCGGGTAGAGCGATGGCGTTGCGAGGGCACGGCGAACCTACTCTCAAAAGGAAGACACAATCCTGCTATGGAATAACCCAGCCCAGGCTCGAGTAGTGATGGTAAAGGGCGTGAGACCATCAGCACACAGCTTCAGCTGGGTGGGGAAAGTCCCCCTCAACCAACTGTGCATTCATCCAACGGCTTGGGGATGGTCTGACAACGCTGAGGAAGAAGCAGCACTAAACCTACAAAACTACTCGGTCAATGTGGGCTACCGGCAACTCACACGTAAGCTGAAAACGCCAACCCAGGTGGCCATCCCTCGCTGGCAAGCAGTCTGGGAGGAAGACCTCTCAGAAGCCGGCCCGGATTTCGAAAGGCTCTGGCACATCTTAGCCACCCTTCCAAACGGAAAGCAGGTCAGCATTCTATGGTTGCTTTCGTTGATGGTTTCCCCATCAGCGGTCTGGCTCACCAGTAGAGGTTTAAAAGTAAGTCTGGCTTGCACTAGGTGCAGGTGGCCATTCGAGTCCACCCGACATCTATGGTGGGAATGCCTGGCGTCCAAGAGAGTATGGAACTGGTGGAAGGGCCACTGGGAGGAGATGGGAGGACAGGGAGTGGAATGGAACGAGAAATGGGTGCTCTTGGGTTTCCTACAGAACAACGTCAAAGGACACAGAGGGTGGGGCTACATTGCCCATGTGGTAAGAGGCCTGATCTGTGACACGATCTGGAATGACAGAAACAGATCCAGGTTCCAGAGGCGGCCGTTCGCAGATATCGAAACAAAGAGACATATCAAACAGGGTCTGAAGCACGCCATCTGGGTTGATTGGAGGAGAAGGGTAAAGTCCGGGAAGGGAAGCAGAAGCCAAATGCGATGGTTCAGCAGCACGTGGGGAAAAAGCCACCAACTGGCAACTGTGCATCCAGGAAAGGGACTAGTGCTGTCGAAGTGGATACTAGACGGGCCGAGCTCAGTAGTATAGAAACCGGTGGAGGAGAGGAGTCGCCCACCCAGTAACAAGCAGGAGACGGTGTTATAGATTAGATGCCTGGAAGCTCACCCAACCTAGGTACTCGGTTGAATAGGGCCGCAGTGGGCCGGTAGGAGAGTACCAGCAATAGGACCTGGACGCTGTCCTCTGGGCCGAGATAGTCCCAGTTTGTAGAATTTATTTAGAATTTATTCAGAACCTACTTAGAATTGTATTGGAAGTTGAGACTGGGACAGGGGTTCAAAGGAGAAGTATGTTCGCAAACACAGATTTCTTAAGAATGTGAAGTCCTGCAGATTGTGCTGTTTCAGATAGTTACTTCAAATAGGCTGGGAATTCGTAGGGGAAGAATTCCTGCAGGCACCTGCCTGTAAGCTAAGCTGGCCTGATGCTGTCAGTACCCTGGGTTGAATTGTGAGGTCCCCGGCCTCGAATTATGAATTGACGAATGAGAAACTGTTGATTTTGTTAGGGAAAAAAAAAAAAAAAAGAATGTTATCGAATCAATTGTCCAAGTGATTAGGTAGTTTCAAATTTTCATAAATTGAATTAAGTAATTTAAACTCCTATCCAAGTTGTTATCCCAACTCGTCGTTCACTAGCTAGGTGGTACTTCACCGTTCCAGAGTTCCCTATGGCTGCCTCTGCTACACTTTTCCCTTTTTGGTAAGTTTTCATTTTCCGAAGGACGTCGTTTTTTTTTTGTTTGTTTGTTTTTAATAAAACAAGTCCTCATGGCCGTGGCTCCATATTCATTCCGGGTAGCATCATTTCGGTTTTCCTATTCCATCGGCAAATGTGTTTCGAGTAGGGAAAAAAAAAAAAAAAAAAAAAACACGAACACCCTCGCTCTTCCTTCCGTTTGGCCGACGGACCCCTGATATAATTTTTTGATTTTTTTTTCGTTTTATTGTACTGATGATGCAGAAGTGTTTTGCTTTCAATGATGTTTTCTTGGCCCTCAATCGTCTCAACAACAGGGTGTTGATTATCAAACAGCATTATAGCTTCATTACAAACGAAGAAGGATGGCAGAGCTACAAGCGACTCTGTTTAGTCCGTCGTGCTCATTTCCGCAGACCTTCTTGACAAGGACTGCTGTTGCTGCTGCTTCTGCTTCTGCTGGTGGTGGTGGTGGTGGTGGTTGTTATCAGCAGCAGGCATTTTGCCAAAGCGTAAGTGGACTTGCCGTCGGAAAGCATTTCGTTTCAAAGGTTGCTCTCCGTCTGGCATGCCATCGTTTGTTCTCCTCCGAAGGCGCACACCCTGCGCGCAGCCAGCGATGCGCGCAGGCATCGACGATCGGAAGTGTACGATGGCGGAAGACGATTGACGGTGGGGATCGTGTGGCGGCGGAGGAGATTTCTTCTTCTTCTGGATTGCACCGAGACCGAGACATAGGGGGGTTTGGGCGATGCGCCGGCGGCGTAGCAAGAAGAAGGCGATGTGCGTGCTTGCACAAGGTGCGCGCGCAAGTGTCGGACATGTCGCCGGAAGAGGCGACCCGAGAGTCGTCTGCATCGCCATCAGCAATCGAGGGTAACGACGCCTCAGCAACGAACCCTGCTGCACCCAAGAATGGGGGGGTAGTAGCTGAACCCCCTATGTCCACTAGGGGAGAGGGAGAGGGAGAGGATGTAGCGGCGGACCCACCTCCCTCATCTGCATCTCCATCTGCATCTGCGTCTTCAGGAGCAGCTCCATCGTCACGCGGCGATGGCGATGCCTCGTCGGAAGCTCAACAGAAAAGTCCTTGGAGGCCGGGCGAAAGGAAGGGCTTCGTGGAGGAGATGAGGATCAGGGCCATGAAGCTGCACACGAGAGATCAGGCAAAGGAAGGAGAGAAGGAGAGTCAGGCCAAGCCCTTGGCCAAGTGGCAGCCGACCGTCACGGGTTACATTCAGTTCCTTGTCGATAGCAAAGCCCTGCACGACACCATGGAAGCGATCGTCGCCGACCCGTCGAAGCCTATGTATCAGAGATTCCTCAACACCGGCCTCGAGAGGTCTGAAGCTTTGGCAAAAGACTTGGAGTGGTTTGCCTCGCAGGGGAACGAGATCCCGGCGCCCGACGCGGCAGGTACAGCGTATGCGGACTATCTGCGGCAACTGGCGGAGTCCAATCCGCCGGCTTTCATCTGCCACTTTTACAATGTGTACTTTGCGCATTCGGCGGGAGGGCGCATGATTGGGCGCAAGGTAGCGGAGATGATTCTTGATGGTAGGGAATTGGAGTTTTATAAATGGGATGGAGAATTGCAGGAGCTGCTGACGAACGTGCGGACGCAGCTGAATGAGGTTGCCCAGGAGTGGTCACGCGAAGAAAAGGATGTGTGCCTGACGGAGACTGAGTTGTCATTCAAGTACTCCGGCGAAATCCTGCGACTGCTTGCGTCGTAGAGTGTGTGTGTGTGTGTGTGTGTGTGTGTGTGTGTGTGTGTGTGTGTGTGTGTGAGNGAGAGAGAGAGAGAGAGAGAGAGAGAGAGAGAGAGAGAGAGAGAGAGAGAGAGAGAGAGAGAGAGAGAGAGAGAGGAGGGAATGGACGGATGGATAGATTGTGGATAGATTGTCACAGAAAAAACGAGCTGCGCTTTGCACGAGCCCAACATTTTGTCACGATTGCGCTCTTCTGATTCTCAAAATAGCAATTCAAATACTCCGGCGAAATCCTGTGGCGCAAATCATCCTGTGGTGGCGCAAATCATCCTGTGGCGCAAATCATCCTGTGGTGCAAATCCTGTGGCGCAAATCCTGTGGCGCAAATCATCCTGTTCCGAAATCATCCTGTGGCAAAATCATCCTGTGCCGCAAATCGTCCTGTGCCGAAATCCTGTGGCGCAAATCATCCTGTGGTGGCGCAAATCATCCTGTGGTGGCGCAAATCATCCTGTGGCCCAAATCCTGCAACTCCTTGCGATGATGTAGAGAGAGGACGACAGACAAATTCTGTTACCGAAGCGGAAGCGAGCTGCGCTTCGCATGAGCCCAACTTGTTCACGATTGCGCTCTTCTGACTCGATAGGACAGAGAGAGAGGACAGATGGACAGAGAGAGAGGACGGTGGACAGAGAGAGAGGACGGTATTCAAGCGAAATCTAGCGATTCCTTGGGACGTAGAGAGAGGACGGTGGATGGATTGGTACCGCAGCGAGCTGCGCAGCACATGAGCCCAACTTCGTCACAATTGCACTCTTCTAACTCAACAGTGAATTGTGTATACAAGCAAGCAAGCAAGCAGGGAAGGAAGGAAGGAAGGAAGGAAGCAAGGAAGGAAGCAAGGAAGGAAAGAAGGAAGGAAGGAAGCAAGGAAGGAAGCAAGGAAGGAAAGAAGGAAATATATATGTATAGCTGAAGAGCCTGAAAGTTAACTTTGGCCAAAAAGACAAGTATGGTGGTAGGAGCGCCGAGGGGAGGCGGCGGCGGCGACGCAGTGGGCAGGTGGTGGTCATAGTCACATAGTCATCTTTTGGGCAATGAGAGGGGCAGAAGGGAGAAAAAAGAGGGACTTCTTTCGGACGTAGTAGTGTGTAGGGATGGAATTCGCCGCACCTTGTTGGATTATTATGATGTTGATTTGAGTTTTGAAATTAGTGGGTGTGTATAGCATTTGATGATTTGATCACATCTCAGTCGTCGATATTTGCAGTTTGTACAGTTGGTAAGCACATGATTATGACAGGTCACCGTTGGGGACAAGACAATGAGGGAACAAGTGTTTGTTGTGTAGGAGAGGGCAGATGTGCAATTTGGCTTGTAAATTGAAGACAATGAGGGAACGAGTGTTTGTTCTGTAGGAGAGGGCAGATGTGCAATTGGCTCCTACGTGTAAATGGAAATGCACCAGTCGTTTCCTGCGTGGATTGTGCCGATGGTGGAATGTGTTTTGACTCATTTGATGTTTGACGCTCGTTGGACTCCTTTGACTATTGAGTGATTTGATGTTTGACTCATTTGACTATTGACTCCTTTGACAATTGACTCATTTGACTATTGACTCCTTTGACAATCGACTCATTTGATGTTTGACTCACATTTGATGTTTGACTCACATTTGATGTTTGAGTCTTTGGACATCAAGATTGGAACATGGGAAAGCGCTTCTACGGAATGAAATATATATTGAAAAATCTTCGAATCTGTAAATAAAATAAAAATTTATTAAAAATGATTAATATTTTGTTATAAGAAAAAAAACACTCAGATCGAATCACAGAATGTGTGTTGCGGCTGTCGGTTGTATATTGGTGTTCAATCCCTTCAGAACCTCTTCTTCTTTTCTTCCCCCCCCTCCCCTCCTCCCCCACCCCCCCCCACCCCACCCCACAATCCTATTCTGTATTTGGTGACACCTTGGTCCCTGGCTTGCAACTTTGCACCTGTCATGTGAACTGCTGACCTGCCTTTTGCATGTCTAATCCGCCCAGCTGAAGAAAAGCCAGCTAAGCCTCCTCGACTGATGGTCGGTTCATCTCTCTCTCTCTCTCTCTCTCTCTCTCTCTCTCTCTCTCTCTCTCTCTCTCTCTCTCTCT
>BFEA01000323.1:83524-94468 GCA_003427395.1 Chara braunii | reverse complement strand
AAAAAAAATTGAATATATTTCTTAATTTAAAATTTTATTTTAAATTTGGTAAAGAATTTCGATGTGATCCTGAGGCAAAAGTTGTTCAGTTTATTTTTCTGCATTTTCTGGATTCTTTTTTTTTGGATTCTCTTTTTTTTTTTTTTTTGGCTGGGACCTTCCCTATTCCTTGCACGGCCGGGCCGCCCGGGACAATAGGGGTGACCCAGGCGGCCCGGCTGGTAGCCTAGGATAGGATAGATTATCTCCCTGCGTTAATTAGGGTCGATCGCCTCTTATCTCTCAATCCCTCAAATCTTAATCAGGAAAGGATTGCTGATAATTATGTTTTGACGCTTTGACTTTGATAGTGAGTATAGGTGCAATATGACAACTATTCACATCATTGTATATGTGATATATGCTTCATGGGTTCGTTTTCTGGTTTGATTGATAGAATTGGGCTTGATGTCTCGTTTGCTATGGTGCTTCATTCACGGGACATGTATAGATCGATGAATGAATACAGACAGAACGGATGTTGTCTTATATGGAGTTTGCACACATACAGACAGTCTCTGACTGTAGGACATAATTACACCACTGTCTAGGGACGCTGGACCTGATTTCCAGTGGACATAATTACACACCACTATATAGGGACGCTGGACCCGATTTCCAGTGGACACACATCACATCATTGTAATACACGTCACAGCAAGGTTAGGGTTCCGTCTGATAGGTAAGACATACATAGGGAGTTGGAGATATCAACACATCTCTGCATAGGGACGCTGGACCTGATTTCCAGCACATACACTCACACCATTGTACAGGGACGCTAGACCCAATTTCCAGCAGATACACTCACATCATTGTACAGGGACGCTGGACCCGATTTCCAGCAGGTGTAGCTCCCAACCAATAGATGGAGCCTTCGAAGCCGGGACCTACTTACCGGGGATATGCTCTTATCACCTCGTTAAGTAGGCTCCCGTATACGAAGACTTTCTCATGGTTGGAATGGCTCATCTCAAGTGTGCTTCATGTCTGCTATAGACGTAAAGCTGCATCGATTTTGGATCTACTCATCTGGGTGGAAATCCACAGAAAACACACACACACACACACACACACACACACACACACACACACACACACACGTGCCACAGTATCTTGGCGAGGAGGCTCAGAAAGTGTTTGCTGCGGGTGCCATCGCTGCAAGCTCTACAGCCTCCCCAGAGAACAATCCGGTTGACCCCTGAACATGGCCAGGCAGCGTCCCTTCCCTGTGTACATCAGACAGATTTTTTGCCAGGGATAGAGAAGGGGTCCCTCCACAAGACACTGGCTGTGCCATGCCATTGTGTCTCCATACAGGTACACTTCAGTAGCATGCACACGACACAATCTCTGCTCCGAACACTATGAAGGGATGGTCGCTGCCAGCCTCTGCCACGAAACCTGTGACCTGCTGTCTTGCACTCATCCCCCCCACCCCACCTCATTGCTGGCCCGATATGCCATTGTTGCCTTGACATGCCATGCTTAAACATCTGTGAACCTCAGCCTGCTTTCCTGCTTGCATGTCAGCAAACATGCCGTATGTCGTCAATGTTTCCAGGGAGCTGTCATGGAAAGTACGTGTCTCTACTGCATGGACTATCCCGAATGCTCTCACTGGCCACATCCTCTCAATCATGTCCCAAATGCGACGCTCGGCATATCCTCTGGCTGCACCAGTAATTTCGGCTACCAGTGTGGCCCGGGACCACTTGCCCGGCCGGGCCAGAGAAAAAATATGTAGACCTCTTCTCCCCCTCTGTGTACGGTTTGCCGGGCAGCTCTGTTTGACGATATATATTACATATATATATATCGTAAAACAGAACTGCCCGGTAAACTGTAGGCAGAGAGGGATATATATATATATATACAAACTCCGACGAAACAGTTTGTCACAGCCCCTCGTTTGTTGTCCTCTTCTCCCTCTCTGCCTACGGTTTACCGGGCAGTTCTATTTGACGATATATACATATTATATTTTAAATTTGGTAAAGAATTTTGATGTGAACGTGAGGGCAAAAGTTGTTCAGTTTATTTTTCTGCATAGCATAGTTTGTTTTTGGAATTTTTGGATTTTTTCATTTGTTTTTTGCTGGGACCTACCCTGGTCCTTGCACGGCCGGGCTGCCCGGGAAAACAAGGTGACCTGGGCGGCCCGGCTGGTAGCCTAGCCCGTAATTGTATATCCTTCATCCTTGCCAGATGAGCAGCAGACGCAGCGGCTTGACAAAGAAAACGGACTTTCACCTAAACCACGTACGGTGTGCCGTACTGACTGTTTATTCTTGCCAGGGCGAGCTGTTGCAGACCAGATCTTGCAACAGCAAATCACCTCGCTCTGGACCAGGCCTCATCACTGCCCGATTATAGACAAGGAATGTCAGCTGTGGAACCTCAAGAAACTTCCTCAGTGCCGCACTGGCCCACCTGAGGCTTGACTACCTTCTTCACCCTTCATTATTTTATAGCTGTATTTGGGGTATCTTTCCGTCTAAATGCCAAGATTTTAGGAAATGTACAGTGGTCTAAGGAACCTATACTAATCTGTTACGAGGGTTTTGGTTACCACAAGGCCGGGGGACAAAGAGTACATGCCAAGTCAGAACAGCAGCTGCATGGGAATCATCCACAGAAAAGCTCAGTATTCTAGATAGATTGGGTTGTTTCAAGGTTCCCTAGGGAACCTGAGAGGGGTTTTCTTTTTCTTTTTTCTTTTTTTTGAACTTTTTTCTTGTTTTTTTTTTTTTTTTTTTTTTTTTTTGAAAAAGCTCTCAGACAAGCCAAGCATCCCCATGGTGGTGAAAGAACCATCGGGATTGGAGGCTTGGGTGACGGGCTGCTCCATCTATTGGTGGGGAGCTGCACCTGCTGGAAACCGGGTCCAGCGTCCCATAGGTACATCAAGTAGGAAACCCAGCTGGAAAACGGGTCCAGCGTCGCATGTCTGGTAAGTAGCTGTGTGTGTTAGTGATAATTGTGTCAACGCTTTGTTTCTTAAGGATGGTTCTTAACGGGGGGCATTGTATAGCCGCAGAGGGGTCAGACTTGGTGGTGGTATGGGCATGATGGCAGTCAATCCTTCCTGAGGGAATCAATGAATGCTGTCAGGGTTTCCTGGGCCATAAGGCGGCGAAGCAGCTTTTTTTTTTTTTTTTTTTCCTTTCGGGGGGGGCGGGGGGGGAGGGGGGAGGAGGGGAGAAGCGTCTCCAAGGACTTTGGACCGGCTTTCCAGCACCCGCAGCTCCCCATGAATACAAATGAGCAATTGTTTTGGGGGGGGGTGGCAGGAGGGTGGGGGGGGGTGGAGATTGCGTGTATAGAAAGCTGTCGGGTTTGCCAGGGAGACAAGTTTCGTTACCCTCGGAGATAACAAGACGCAACACTTCTTCGATCAGACGGTCCCTGATCTCCACTTCTCCCTCACCCTCCAGTCATCGGATCGTACCCAGGCGCCTCGGCGCTACCATTCCTCAGCATACTTCGACGTGTTGGAGACTGGGTACGACTTTATCCTTGACACTCCCTGGTCTCGCCGGTTCCGTGGCATAGAGGCCGAATGGGCAACTGAGAAACTCGTTCTCAAAACGAAGTGTGGTCAAACCCATCGAGTCCCCTTCATTGGAACCACGGGCGACACCCCTCCAGACCTACCTTCCCAAGACCCTCGTCCCTCTGGGTCCCATCCAAACATCGCCTTCACTCTCCTCGTCAGTTTGCTCACTTCATACGACAGGAGGACGTCACGTTCTACTCAGTGAACGTCATGGATCTTCTTCGCTACGATCCACTCTGTTTCGAGGTTGAGCTCATCTCACTGGAGCCTGATCCCCCTGACCCTTCCTCCATTTTCGCGGCTCCCATCTCCACATCCACCCGTCAGCCTGCGGATACCCCTCTAGATCCCAGGTCCCTTCGCCGTCCGCTCGGAGTCCACCCATACGTCTCGCGTCGATGCGCAGACGTTGAGGAACTCATGCGGTTCACGACTGACTTAGAGCCCGCCGTTTGCGACCTGATTCGAGAGTACCGCGACGTCTTCCGCCCGTATTTTTCATACAGCGGGATCCCTCCGATGCGCGGTGTCGAGCATTCTATCCAACTCGTGTCTGATTATCGTGTTTACCATCAGACACCGTACCGACTCTCGATTCCAGAGGCGACGGAACTCAAGCGTCCGCTTGAGGAGCTCCTTCGACAGGGTTTCATTAAACCCAGTAACTCCCCTTGGGGTGCACCCGTTCTCTTTCCTCGCAAAGCGGACGGAACTCTTCGCCTCTGCATTGACTATCGCGGCCTTAACTGTTACATGGCTAAGAACAACTTCCCCATGCCTCGCGCGGATGAGCTGTTTGACCGTCTGGCAGGCAACCGCTTCTTCACGAAGATCGATCTTCGTAGTGGTTGTCACTAGATCCGCGTAGCCACAGAGGACCAGCCGAAGACCGTCTTTCGGTCGCGCTTCGGCCACTACGAGTTCACGGTGATGCCATTCAACCTCACCAATGCACCCGCCACCTTCCAGACGATGATGAACGACATCTTCAGGGACATCCTAGAAGAATACGTTCTCGTATACCTGGATGACACCATGGTTTACAGTCGTACCTTAGAAGACCATCTCAGACACCTCTGCGATGTCCTACAGTGCTTACGCAAGCATGATTTTTACGCCAAGCTTAGTAAGTGCCGCTTTGCCCAGCGCAAAGTGGACTTCCTAGGAGACCATGTGTGTGACTAGGGTTTCCACATGAACGACGCGAAGATCACTGCTATTGCGGAATGGCCCGTCCCCACATATGCCAAGCAGCTTCGCAGTTTCCTAGGCCTCACTAGTTACTATAATAATTTTATCCAGGGATACGCTAGGTATTCCTACGTCCTTACCTCCACCCTCCTCCGGAAGAACCCGCCATAGTTTTGGACACTCCTCTGCGAAGATGTTTTTCTCACCCTAAAAATAGCGGTGACTTATGCGTCGGTACTTCGCCTCCCCGATTTTGATCACCCCTTCATCGTCACCACTGATGCGTCAGATTTTGCAGTAGGAGCAATACTTTTTCAGATGTTTCCCTCTCCTCCCGATTCACCTTATCCTCATATTCCTCCTTTCCCCCCCCCTCCTGTTGACACTGCTTCTCGACTGACGCCTACTCTTCCACCACTTCCTTCCACTGACAGTTCTCCCGTTACTTACTCCCCGACCATCGCAGAGGATGGGACTGTCGAGGCTCTTGCTGAGGATTACCCGATCGCCTTCTACTCCCGTCAGCTACTGCCTGCCGAGATAAACTGCACCGCCTATGAACGTGAGGTTCTCGCAGTAGTTTATGCTACCCGGCATTGGCGTCACTACTTGCACGGTGCGCACAGACAACTCAGTTGTCCAGGCTTTCCTTACGAAACTCAAGCTTTCTCCTTGACAGACACGTTGGTAGCGTGACTTATCCGAGTTCAGTTTCACCACTCAGCCCATCAAGGGTGAAACGAACCGCGTCGCCGACGGCTTGTCCCGCCGTCCTGATCACAATCAGGAACCTATCCATCTTCAAGTTGATGCCATCTCCATCACCACTGTTGATCAGTCGGTGATCGACGCATATCGCACTCAGTACTGTCACTGACCGGATTATCGCGTCCCGATTCATGATCGACCCTGCATTATCTGTCTTCCTGTTTTGAAAAATCAGTGGTCTGGGTTGACTGAAAAATTGACGCATTAAATTTCAATGCATCCAGAACTACGTGTCCTATTCGAGCCAACAGAAAAAAACGGCGATTATTGGGTTTTTTCTTCACAGGGCAAGAACATACACTTCTGTAGAGGGAACTGAGTTACCTTTTCTTCTGACTCTGAAGTATGACTTGTGGAAGAAAGATTATTATGATGTCTGGTTTGATAATGTTTTTTTTTTTTTTTTTTTTTTTTTTTAAACATCCCCTCCGGTGTTAGTGATGCTGGTACGAGCAGACACGACTAGCACCGGGGGAGAGGCTCCATCTATTAGTGGGGAGCATCACCTGCTGGAAAACGGGTCCAGCGTTCCTTATACAGCATGAACTTAGAATACATCTGCTGGAAAACGGGTCCAGCGTCCCTTATACAGCATGAACTTATAATACATCAGGAAAAGGGAGTAAGAGATTCCTGCCAGCATTGATTACCCTGGACATCCAGAGGATCGACTGAGCATGATCTGGGGATAGGGGGAATTCATCACTATGCCGCATTGGAATTGAGCCGTTCAGCTTGGTCCAATCATGGAGAATGAGTCGGCACTTGGTGCCCTGCCCTCTCCTTTGCTCTCTTCCTTCCGCATTTCATTCCACCCTTCCTATCTTCCCCCCCGATTCCCCCCCAAGCCAGTTTTTGCTAAATTCTTGTACTTTTTGCTTGATCTCCCTTTGTGTGTGCAAGTGGCATATTTGTGCTTGGACTTCTTCCCATTGTGTTGTTAAGTTCGTGTGAATTTGTTGCTGTATGTTTTCTGTAAATTCCGGTCCTTCCAACCTCACACCTTCCATCTCATAGGTGCAGCAGCATCTCCACAATGCCCATAGTATTGCTCTGCGACCCAGTTGAAACAAGTTGAGGGTGAAGTCGTCAGGCCGTTCTGCAGGCCATATCTCAAATAATAGGGCTCTCCAATCCCATGGCCAGGGAGCTCCTGTTTCGAGCTGACCCCAGACCCTATCCCACCATTGCCAGCGCCAGACCACTCCAGGGCATTGCAGAAAGATGTGTTCTATTGTTTCCAGTATTTTCTTGGATGGGAAAGCGTCTATGCAGAGCCTGCACCAAGGAACGGCTAGCCCCCTCTGTTCGAGTGTTGACCTGTCTATCAGCCAATTATTGGTGGGCAAGCATCGCTGTTTTACTTGCCATTGCAGGGAGGCGAACGACGCCGGTTTCTTTTTGGTCAGTTGAAACCATTTCACTTTTCTCAGTGACTCCTTGCTCACGTTCAGGTGTTTCATCCATCTTGTTCCACCTGGTCCCTGAGGTTGATTTTTGGCCGAAACTGTCTGTACGCCGCTTTAACTGTTATGTTGGCTAAGGCTCTAGTACATATCCTGTTTCTGCTGGATGTGGCCTTGATCTGTTTTTCGAGGAAATTCGGAGGGCTGTGGGATTCCTGGTTACCTCTTTTGACCCAGTGGAGGGGTGAGAAATGGGGTAGTGCGCGTTTGGTAACCTCGGTTTAGGGGTACTTGGAACTGTGAGTTAGTGGTAATGATTGATCTGACGGGTTGTGGGGTGAGGTACGACTTGCGGCCCCCCTTTTTTGGGGGCTGTCTAGGCGTCATAGGAATAGTGCGGGTATTGCAGTTGGTGTTAACGCGATTTGAACTCAGAACTCTGGCTTTTCCCCTTTTTCCCTTTTTTTCGTTCTCTTTGTTTTTTTTCTGATAGGTTGATAGTTGCTATGAGGATTGGTATCGGGTAAAAAAGACGAAGTTTCTAGATGAGCAGGTTATAAGCAAGTCCGGTGAAGTTCTAACACAGACTTCACAAGACCCCTGATGAGTCGTGGTGGGCGGCCACGCGTAACCGCTCAGGTCCTACGCCAGCGATTTTGGTGGCACTGTGCTTCATGTTCTTCTTTTTACGATAATCAAGTCGGGTTCGGGCTTCATTGGTGCTTATCCTGCGTTTTTTCTATCTCTTCTCTATCTTTCCTGTATCTTTGGGCCTCGCTGCACTACTCTAGACTCTCGAATTTTCGAGAGTGGGTCATCACTGCACTTACTCTCGATCGGGAAACTCTCGAAACCCAATCGAGAGCTGTCGGAAGCCACACTATCACGCAACTCTCGAAATGTCGAGAGTCCCCCGCCTGCAACAACTGAATTTGCAAGTGTCCTCGGGAGTTGCACGCCGGCAGGCTTGTTTTTCAAGAGTGGACCTCCTGTCCCGGCGGCCAGACTTTGTCCCGTAGCGCAGTGGTGAAGCTCTTCTGTAGAGTAGGGCGACGCCCAGGGTTTCGAGAGTTCACCTAGTGTAATAGGTTATAGAGTAAGTGCAGCTTCGAGAGTCTCGCCGCTCTGACAACGCTAGCCAAACTCTCTGACAACGCTAGCCCAACTCTCGAAATATTTATTTCGAGAGTCTAGAGTAGTGCAGCGAGGCCCTTTTTCTATGGTTGCTCTGTTGATATTGGTAAAGCCTGTTCGTCGTCTGTGAATGCTATTATTATACTCTTCCGTGGAAGGCCTCCTTCACGCCTGTCACCGCCTGATGGGTTCGTCGTCTGTGAATGCTATTATTATACTCTTCCGTGGAAGGCCTCCTTCACGCCTGTCACCGCCTGATGGGCATCTTCCCGCAGAGAATGGCAAGATGCATCCTCTCCTATGAATAGCACCCTATGCATCTTCCACAGTTTCTGCGGAAGATGCATTCATTCTTTTTTCCTTTCGACAGTGGTGTGCCGAAGCTCCACAGTCCCAAGCTTGGTAGGAAGAGCTCGTTAGCTTCGGGATTCCTACCAAGCTCGGGACTGTGGAGCTTCACCACACAACTGTCGAAACGGAAAAACAACGAATGCATCTTCCCGCAGAGAACGGCAAGATGCATCCGTTGCTATTCATAGGAGAGGATGCATCTTGCCATTCTCTGCGGGAAGATGCGCATCATACTTTTTTTCCCCTTTCGACAGTGGTGTGGGGATGACCTTTTCCGTTTGCTTTTCTTTCTTTTTTTTTTTCTTTTTTTTTTATGTGGTCCGATGGACCACGGATCAGAGCATTTCCGTTTGCTTTTCGTCGCGTCCTCGCTCGTCCTCTCCGAGGGTGCTTCTTGGCCAGGTCCCACTAGCAGCGTTGAGTTTCATCAACGCCTGCCTGACTCTGGACGTGTCTGTGGATATGTGCGGAAATCGCGTTGAGTTTTCTCAACCGCACATCTCCACGAACGCGTCCAGATCGGGCGTTGAGGAAACTCAACGCTGCTAGGGGGACCTGACCCCGGGTGATGGTATGGGTTTCCAGTAGGTGGAAGACAGAGCCCTGTCTCTCCCAAAAAAAAAAAAAGAAAAAAAAAGGACAGAGCCCTGTCTGGCATGTCCGTGGATGGAAGACAGAATCCTCTCTGTTAAAAAAAAAAAAAAAAAAACAGAACCCTGTCCCACATGCCAGAAGTGGATGAAAACTCGACGATGAGCTAGCTCAACGATGCTAGCGGGACACGGCCCCACAGCCCTCCAACCTCAACCTCAACCCCAACGCCAACCCCAACCCCTCCGACCCAATCTATCAGGGGTGATCTTGTTTTCGGCGTAGTAAACAGCGGAGGGATCTTCTTGCACACATCGTTACCTAGACTGAGTGCGAGTGACAGCAATTAACGCCCAGATCGGACATGTGGCAGCCAACCCTAAACCAGTGGTCGCTTACATGAACACACACTGTCAGGGAGTGATCCGCAAAGGCAAGGCGAGCACCTACTGCAGATTCTGTGCAGAACCAACGCATCCGCTACCACGAGCACTGTTCTGCCACTACCAAAGAGGGACTGATTAAGCGCCCGAATCTTGATATGTTTTGGGCAAAGATGCAGAATCCCGATATTTTGTACCTATTTGCCAACGCGTCCCGATTCAGGTGCTAAATCCATTCTCTCTCTCTCTCTCTCTCTCTCTCTCTCTCACACACACACACACACACACACACACACACACACACACACACACACACACACCCCTCCTGATGAGTCGGTGAAAGTCCGACGAAACAGTCTCTTCGGCACAGTCATGCTTTTTTTTTGAGTGTATAGCGAATATGACAACACACACACACACACACGCGCGCGCGCCGGGGGGCCCGGGGGGAGGGCGCGCGCGCGCGGGGGGGGGGGGGGGGCGCGCCCGCCTTCCCAGTAGCACAGAGGGTTGGATTAAGAGCCTGAATCTGAGTGTGGTTTGCGCAGAGATGCAGAATTCCGAATCTTTTCTACCTATCCCCCAGGACATCCGCCTTGGGGTGCTAAATCCCATCCTTCTCTCTCTCTCTCTCTCTCTCTCTCTCTCTCTCTCTCTCTCTCTCTCTCTCTCTCTCTCTGTGTGTGTGTGCACTGTGTGGTATGTTCTCGCATTTCTCCGCTGTTGATTCTAGGGGTGCCTCGTCAATGCGTACAGACTTCTATACCTGAGGACGAATGCCAAGCCAGCTATGTGTTGCGCGGTGGCATTCCTCCTGAGTGTTAAATTACTGTACAGTAAATGCCCAGCGAGGAATGTTTGCGCTTTTTTCCGCTGTGGATGAACGCCTTCAAAAGAAAAAGCAGAGGGGTACCAAAAAAAGTAACAAAAAAACGAGTTATAATTGCAGTATGGGGCAAGATACAGTTTACAATTGCACTTCAGGCACCCTACCTGGCCAGAAAGCTGGGTTGTATACATTGCCCGAACTGCAATTCGAGACTGTATCTTGGCCCATAGTGCAATTATAACTCTTTTTTTTTTTTTTTCTTTTTTTTCTGTGACTCCCACGTAGTTTCCACGTGGTCACATCTGTCCTGGAAAAAACTGGGATGTCGCAGGTGTGAGCGTGCCCATGGAGCACTCAGACCGTACTCAAGTAGGACTTTTTGGATGTATTTGACCGCTTTTATGGCCAGGCCCGGGTGCATCTGACCGCAATGACTTCCAGAGACAAAGTCCGACGGGTAGTGTGAGTATGCCATCAAATCACACTAAAGTAGGACTCGGACTTTTCCTGGATGCTACCGTCCGCAGTTACGGCCAGTTCTGCATGTACCTGACCTCCATTTCGTCCAAAAACAAGTCGAAAAAGTTCCACTGTTGGCATATATACTCCCATAGGAACACATATTACAGGATTAAAAATATATAATTAAAAAAAAAAAAAAGACTGAAAGCTTGATGACAACCAACCCCTGAA